>BSBM01000622.1:30465000-31070000 GCA_027924585.1 Larix kaempferi | reverse complement strand
TCTCTGCGTTGACAGGGTTATTCCTTCTTTTAGAATTTGGTATTGGTTGTTTGAGTTATCAAGTCTAGGGTTTTGATCGATCTATGCGATCTCTGAATCGTTGTTCTTTTTTTCATAACACCTTAATGATTGATACCCGTAGCTGAAATCTTGGGATCATTATCATGATCTCTGCAGTAGTAATCCTCTGCTCATTGCTTGGAGCTCTACAATCTTAATCCTGTGTTCATTGCATATTTAAACCCGGACTCGACAGTCATCTCAGAAATATTGTGTACTCATTTGTTGGATTGAGGTTGTATTCCTACAGAACATGTGATCCAGAGTCTTATACCATGATCAGATTTCCTGGGAGTAGGACGTTTCTATAGAGATTTAGATATGATAGTATCATGGTTTTCGATAGTAGTTGGTTTCTGCTAACAGTACTTGATTAATTAGGTTAACGCCGGAGCCTTGCATTTGATGAAACGGCTCTCCCTATAATTTTTTTTATGAAAGAGATATTTTATTAAATATCCATCTGGTAGATTAGTTTTACCTACTGTGCTTGATACAGTAGAGGGAAGGTTTACTCTGCGTATTCTTCCTCCATAAATAAATTCCGATTCTGAGTTTATGCATTCCAATCTTTGGTCAACACATAATAATCCCTGAAATGGTGATCTCTGTGGATTAAAAGTTTAAGCCAGCTAATCTAAGTTTAGAACAGAGTTAGAGTACAAGCCTTTTATTTCCTCTATTTTTTTATGTTGATCAGTGAGGATAGGAATAGCGTTGATCTCTGCCATTTAGAGTTAACGCCTAGCTAATCTCTTTACAGTACAGAGTTATGGCATATATATTTATTCCCCTGTCTTTATTTTGATCGTCGAGGATAAAAATAGCATTCAACATAAGTTGATCTCCATTGAAAATGGGAAACGATCAGTTATAAAAATATATTGTTTATATCTCTGTCGATCCTTAATTATGTAGATAGATCGATGTGTGTATTAATATATGTAAAGAGTGCGTAGCTGGGTGTCCCATTAAGGAAGTGACCCATACTCCCTTCCATTGATTTCCTCTCTTATTTGATATGCTTAGAAAGGTTTACACTTATTTACACCCATATGTTAAAAGTATGATGTCCACATATTATGGTTCCATATACCTTGCAGTAAGATCGCAAATCTGCGTGTGATGACCCTGTAGTGAAGATCGCGACTTTGCATGTGAGGGTTCTATCTTATTTTCTGCGTGTTGTACAAAGTTGAATTGATAGTTTTTAGTATATATATATAGATGGATTTACTGTTTTGTTGCATAGATATCTATCGCTTTGGTTGGGCTGCATGAATTCATATGCATTCTTCTGTTGCGTAGATTTGGCGTAGGATCTCAGTCAAAGTTTTATACTAATAAGCTTGTTGAGTTCTATCGTGCTGTATGATTTTTATACGGTATGATCGATGTTGTCAAAGATTGGGTTTGTTTAGGAGAGTTATGTGAATAGCTATCTCTAGATGAGTATCAGTGATTTTTATGATTTTAATTTAAGTCTACTATGAATCAAGTTTTTGTCGAGGCATACCTTAAGGCTTAAAACCTTATTGAATTCACCTTTGGATATAAGTCCATAGGTCTCCAGAAAGAAATCTGTTAAGCAATTTATAGAGCTTCGTCATAGCTTCGAGGCTTATGTATTACATTACTCACTTTGAGGAAAACTTCAGAAAGTAGAAAGAAAATATTGCAACCATTGTGTGTTGTGGATTGTAACTCTCTTTTGGTTAATAGAATAAGATACGACAACTCCTTGTGGACGTAGCCCAACACTTGGGTGAACCATGTAAAACAATGGTCTTTTATATGTGTGATTTTCATGGTCTTATCGTCTTTTTGTCTAAAGTGTATGTATGTGACAAGTGCTTTCCTGATGGTTATTCATGATGTTCTTTTGATGAATATATAGATGGGTTTAATGTGTTGTGATAGGAATGTTGAAGTTACTACTAAATAAGTAATATCTTCATGAATATATTTGAGTAAAGACGGTAACTTTTGTTTAGGTGTCAATTTGATAGCTAAACCATTTAAGTTATTTTGTTAAACAATTGTGTTGAAGTAAATTACTAATATTAAAAATAGTGTACCATTATGGTGTTCCCTTACCTATAATGGTACCAAGGAGATCAAAAGGGTTGTATAGGTACTTCTTATTAAGTTGGGTATAAAGTTTGAAAGTATTGACTAAAGAAGCGAGGTAAGGTTATAAATAACCACGCATGATCAATGATTCTCTTAAACTAATCATCTCCTTTAAGATATATGGATGGCAGGCTCTTCGTCATGATCACAATCAATTTCATGTTGGAATTCCTTATACTTAATGAATTTCTGAAAATACACCCGTTTTACTAACTATGAAAATATGGGTATGTCACACACCATTTTGTTTATCTGTTTTGGGGACTCTTATAGAGTTTTTTCCAGGTTCATAACTTGTTTGATCTCTTTTATAAGTGTCTAGGACATCCTAGACCTTTTGTGCTTGACTCATTTCTTTAGATCTGCAAACTTTTCTTTTTTTTAATATTTTCTCAGAGGCACCTGTGAGTCTCCTGTACATCCATGCATGTATTTTTAGTGACACTCGTGAGTTCCCCTTAGAGGAATCCACAGTTAAGTAGTTGCACCCTCCTGTTGCTGACTGTTATAGAAGCAAAGATCTCCTGAGCTTTTTCTCTTTGAGTTAGGGTTTGGTCTTAAGGTTCCCCGTGTTGGATCTGGAACCTTGTTTGCTAGTTTGACACCTCCCTCAGGTTGATTGAGTGTCCTTTCGAGTCTTTTTGCAGCCATTTGTGGATATTTCCTTTGATTTTTATGCTTGATTCTATGGGTTTCCAGGATTTCTTCTTCTTTTTCAGAAAATTTTCAAGGCACACCTGCGACCTGTCTGTATTTATAATCGCGAATTTTCTTCCCTAACCGCAAGTTGCTGCACTACAAAATCGTGGATTTTTCCTGGGTCTTATTTTTAATTAGGGTTTGGTCTTAGGTGGGTTTGTCTATGGCTTTGGAATTTTGTTGATAGCTTGATACCCTTGGGACATTTTTTCACTGTCTATTGATTCTAGTTAGAAGTTGCTTTACAAGTTTCTTAAAAGTTTTGTACTTGTAAAGTACGCTTGCTTTCTAGCCCATTGTCTTGTTTGGTGAGTTCTTGGTTTCTTTCCTCTTTGACTGCCGATGTTCAGGAGTAGTTTCATCTTTGCATAATGGTCTCTGTTTTTTCCGGTTTACACATCAGTTTTCTCTGTTTGCACTTTGTTCCAAAACCTAGTTACTTTCGAAAGCAACTAGTTGGGTTAGTCTTCATCGATCTTTCATAAGGTCTGTTTGCTTTAGTTTGGGTCTTTTTTCTTTACTTGCATAGCTCGATAAGTCTTGTTGGTTCATTCTTGTTTTGTATTTCTTTCGTAGTTAAAGAAAAACAAAATTTAAAAAGAATTTTCCTTTTGTTGCAAGAGTGGTAATTCATTTTTCAGAGTAGTTGTAGTCATTAGTACTATTATCTTTGAAAATACAACTAAGAACTTTTATGCTTAGATTTGCTTGGATTTTCATGTTTTGAAATAAAAGCCAAAAGTACAATTGTGAAGTTTACATTTTATATGCATTTTATTTCCAATTGTAACCACATCACACATTTCACTATCCTTTGAGTAAGTAACAACCCATAAAAATATCCTTAATAAAATACATTAGTAACATTTTCTTTTTTAGGGTTACTCAACATCAAATAGCTTAGGCTAGGGTTTGGAATACATCACTTTAAAACTTCCAAACCATTCAAATCTCAAATCATAGTACAAACTATCGTTTAGGTAAATCCACAGTTATGGAGGTATCTAGGAAGATCTACTCAAACCAGAGTTAAGCACGAGGTCGTGTAAGATTGGACTGTTGGGGATAGCCCCCCACTTTTCTTTCGAGCATACACTGGAGCCTTTTCGTGTATGGGAGTCCACTAGTGCCTTGTGCACTCTTGGATTTCGAGCTTAGTTACCCTGCCCATGCGTCTTGGCTGGACCTGTGACTATCCCCCTGGGTTCTTTCTGCAATTTTGGTAGCCTTTAGAATATTTTGACGGCATAAGGCTATTTATGCTGTACCTAGGACAAACGTGGGAGGAAAAACTCTGTAGCGATTTGGGAAAGCAGTTTGGTGATTCAAGCGCTTGCACCCAGAAAATATGTTTGTGGACCCCAGGTAACTGTTCCTTGTTATTCTACTTTTAGACATTTTTAGTGGTGTGATGTTTGCTCCATGTTGTCAGTGGCCACTAGGTTTAGTACTTAGTATATTTTTCACATAATTTTCAAGGACCAACTTCTCCATAGGTCACGGAGGTTGAAATAACTTCCTCCATTTACAGTGGAGCCTCTGCCACCACCACAGCAAAGAAGAATTGACTCTCGTGGTTCTTAAGAACTTACGGGAACAACTGAACAACTCGGATAAACTCACCTAATTACTTAGGGTCAAACGGTTCAAGAAACTGTTGAGGTTGAAGACTTGACTTCTGAAGAGTTCATTACACCCTTCAAACCTCCTCTGACTAGACCCAACGATCCTCTGTTGGAAAGAGTATTTTCTCTAAGGCTTCCAGAACTAAGTGTATATAGGTTTACACCTGGTGATTTTATGGATAATTTAGGGGATGCATCGGGAGCTCCTTTTACTCCCACCGCGGCTATTATTTTAGGAGGATTTTCCCCTCCACACACACATGCATCGATATCGATCTCGTTGCAGTTCATTTCTGCTTCAGATCCATCTTTCATATTCAATGTTGGTCCCTCGGGTGTGTCGGGCCCTCAAGCTATGACAACATCCACTCATTTCAGTTCCTCCATTGGAGCATCCAGTATACCTTTTTTGGGAATACCCCCAGTACCTTTTACATCCTCTCCTTTTATGCATCAAGTCCAGGGTAACCCTCACTCTGCTCCTTTTAGTCACAGATTTCCTTGGTTTGGAGGACATATCGCTCCTTTAGGACCTTTAGTAGGCTCTATGCCTAATTCGTTTACTGCATCCATTTCAAGGTTCAACCCCTTCATAGGTTTTCAGACACATTCATCTAATGTGCAGACTTATAACATACCGGTAGGGAGTACTCCCTTTTCACTATTTGGTGGAGGGGGGCAGCAACAAATTTGTTAACCCACATTTCTAGGGTGCTTATACCCAACCACAATGGATGAGTACACAAGGAAACAATCCTTTAGCTTATGGATGGAGAAGATTTAATAATGCGTTTACTTCACAACCAATGGTTGGGGGCAACCCCAACCAACAGTATAGGAGCAAGGGTTTGGGTGGTTCCCCCTACCAAACTCCTCTTAATCAAATTCCATTGGCAAGACCTCATTTTCCCTTTCTGGAAACTCTAAAGTTGCCAGATATTTCGAAACTAACTAATGATCTAGTGCACCACAACGCTTCATGGCCACCAGTCCCAAACAAGTTTCCTTTTGACATTCCAAAGTTTGAATGTAAGACTGGTGAAGATCCTACTGACCATTTCACTACTTTCCATCTCTGGTGCTCTTCCAATTCGCTTAACGATGATTCCATTAGGTTGAGGCTCTTTCAAAGGACCTTAACTAGTGTCACATCCAAGTGGTACATTGAACTACCCGCTCCTGCATATGATAACTTTTAGGACCTAGCGACAATCTTTTTGAACCACTTCCATCTTCTTGATCAGTATGATGTCGATACAGACCTGCTGTCCACTTTCAGTAAGAATAAAGCCACTCACTTATCTGACCATATTCAGGAATGGCGAAGATGTAAGAGACTCATCAAGGCTGATAATCCTCTAGAGTTCCTTTTAGAGTGATACTTAAAATCACTCCTTCCTTATATTTCTAAGGATGTTACAACTTCTAGGGTGAGTTCTAAGGAGGAAGCAATCCCGAGGACCCAACAGCTTGACCTAGTTTACGCTCAATCTGGGATCCTCTATGAGATCATTAGGGATACACCTAGATGTAATATTGATCTTGGAAAACCTAATCCTAGACCGCATGCCAGCAGCAATGTAGGTTCAATAGATTCAGTAGCACTAGAATCTTTGACAAAACAAATGCATGCACTTTCCATAAAGCAATTTGCTGCTAAAGCAAGTACGGTTGCAGCCTCCCCTTCAACAATTGAATTTGTACAACAGGTACAGACAAATCAAAAGGGTCCTAGGAAACCCAACAATAAAATGAAGGGTAAGAAAGGGGAGGGGAACCATCAGAAACCCAAAAACAATGAAAATGCCGAGGAGGGAAAAAAGGATAAAAATAAGGTTTAGTTTCCTTGCAAGCTTTTCAAAGATGATCACCTTACCCACCAATTCCCTCTTATGGCAAAATCCCAGAATCTGCTACATGAAAAGAAACCATGTGTCCTGAAGGACCCATTCCCTCATGGACAAGGCTCATCTTTTAGAAACTCTAGTGTTGGGGGCACTCCTCGTGCCTCGTAAGCTAATTAGTCATTTATCAATATGATTACCTCAGGTACGTTACTGCTAACCAGAGCCAGGAATTATAACCTATACTCGCAGCAGAAAGAAAAGGAAATTCCTGAAACATCTACTCCTCTTCACATTAGGAGACAGTAGTTCCTTTACCGAAGATCCCAAAGGTCATCTTCAAACAGGCTATCAACAACCCCAATGCATGAGATACTCCTAACTACTTTGTTGTAGAGGATCTGGCTCAAACGCCCTGTACAATGTCCACATTAGAAGTCTTGCAGAGCTGTCCTTTACAGTGTAATGAACTTCTAGCGGAAATTGGGAGTATGGACTCATCTAATATGCTTGCTCGATTTGATATGTCAAACATCAAACAAACCCCGGTTACCATATCACGTAGCTCTCCAAGTTGAAGTAGTCCATGGCCCCAAAACCATTGGATGAACCATGGTAGATGAGGGTGCGCCTATGTATGTAATGTCAATATCCTGCCAGAAATCCCTTGGCTCTCCTGAGTTATCCCCTTCTAATACACTGCTTACTGCTTTTAACGGAAGATCATTACGTTCACATGGAGTATTACCTGATTTTGATATTCAACATGCAGGAAAGCTAGTGTCTGTGGAGGTTGAAGTTCTAGATGCTCCTCTTGATTACAATTTGTTGTTAGGAAGGATCTAGACGTATCTATGCAAGCTATTCCATCGTCCATTTTCGGAGTACTCATGTTCCCGCCTAACGGCAAGATCATCACGGTTGATCAACTTTCATTTACTTGAAAAAACAACACTGCTTAATTGGATTCAATGATCCCTTTGATTGATTAGACTCACCCACCCAGCGAGAATCTGGTAGTAGGCATGTATTCATCATTGATGGGCACATTCGATCTACCTTCTCCCATGAACTACATTGGTTCTGCGAGTAATTCTAACATTTTGTCTTCGGAAATACTCACCGTCAGTGGAATAACTGACACTTGCATTCTTCCCACTCAGCAAGAACCCACTATGCCCCTATCTGTTGCAAAAGTAGCATACCAAGAAACACAAGATCTTGCAACAGATTATATCTCAACTCCGTCCATCTCCACAGAGTCAAATATGGACTATGCACCTTCATGGTCAGTCAAATCCATCCACTCTTTTGATTGTCTGGATAATGTTTTTCCCTCTGATGAGGCTATCTTGGAAGCCATGGTAGGTCTGGATCATCCGTGGGAACATATGCATCACAGGTCCTATTTCCTTCCCGATCTAGACAAGATAGAGAATGGTGAGTTTTCAGTGAGATTTGGTGGTGATATCGATTTGTCCACCACTCCTTCTACGTAAACGATTTATGCTGAGGGTAACATGGAAAATATATTGAGGACTATACCGATCGATATCTCCATTAAACCCGACGTTTTGGAAAACCTCTTTATTGGAGCAGACTGTTCTCCCAATGAGATCACTTTGTATACCAGCCTGTTTAAGAAATTATGCGATGTGTTTTCCTAGTATTACGAGGAGATTCTAGGTATCAACCCCACTATAGTTGAGCATGTCATCACGACTTACCCTAATGCTAAACCAGTGAGACAAAAACTATAACATACCCTTTTTTGCTGAAAAACATTTTATGTAGGAAACATTATCTTAACTTTTATTGTGAAGTTTGGTATTGGATAAGTGTCTAAGGATGATTGTAATTTGCATAATATTTTATCATTAAATACATTAAATAGGAGACAAACACCTAAGGGGGCTGTTGAAAGAGTTTTTACTAACCCACTAGGTGGAATGGAATCTGGGGTAGAAGGCAATGGACAAATGGCAACTTCATGAGGCAAGTAAATAGTTGTTGGTATGGGACAACTCCCTTCAATTGTGGTCTTAGTCCTTTGAAAGATGGGACTGGAGCTTGAGGCTCATTTCTTGAAAACTGACCACTAAAGACCTAGGCAATATTTTTAAGAGCCATCGAATTTTGGACTGAGGTTCATCACTTTTCGTGACGACGAAATTTAACTTGGGGTTCTACTACTTCTACCCAAGAGATTCGATGAGGGGATATGCTAGTTTTTTTATCATGGTGTAATTCTGCATATTTTATTGCTAAATGCAGAGTTATACTGCTGAGTGCAGAATCCTAAAATATGAGGAGCAAGTCTTAATAGTTTGTTTCCTGTACAATTTCTGAGTGCCTTGCTTCTACACAGATTCTTCTACCTAGTGGTTCAATGAATAGGTTCGAGGGTCCAAAGGAGGCAAGTAGATTGGTTGCTTCTTATGGAGAAGGTTGGGAGGAACAAGCCTCCTTGGTTGTTTGTCCATCCTATCTATAGTTACAGGTTCTACTTGTCATTTCAGTCTCTAAGTGATTAATTTACTTTCTGTAAATTGTTAATTTAGTACTCTTTAGCTAACAAATGATAATGCAGAAGTATAAATGTGGTTTCCTGATCTGTTTAGGATTTTGTAGACTGTTGAATATGTCTATGAATTGATTGAACAAATGCCTCGCTATATTTTTCCTCATACTGTTTTCTATATCGTACTCTAGTACAGAGAAGGAAGATTTAAAAGGATAAATGATAGATAGTGAACAAATTGAATGAGTAACCTAAATCTGCTATGTTTTTCCCTAATATTTCCTTTCTGTTATACTATTGTGATTTCTTAGCTACTGTGAAATATTTCATAACTTAATTTTCTTACATTGCTAAGCATAGAATCAATATTTTTGTTTTCATACAGACCTTAGAACAACTCTAATTTATAGTAAAAGAATAAATAGAAAACTCAGTCAATTCTTTGTGTCTGCATAAATCTAAACTATATCTTTTACAGCAAGTGTTGAGTACAGTGAATCTCATTATCTTTTCTTCAAATGCATTTCTTTCCTTTCATCGATATGTTTGAAAACTAATTAGCTGTAAAATAATTCTAGCATTATTTTTTTTTATCCAAACATTTTACATCTTCATCATTATAGCAACAGAAGATAAATAGGGTTACTATTTATTTCACATCTATTTCTTTTATCAAAGTAATCAGAACTAACAATAATTATATTATCAGACCCTTATAAACATAGAATAAGACTGTTTTGGACAAATGTCCCATTATTTGATAGAACCCCAACACTTAGTATTCATTTCAACAATTATCGATTCAAACCTTTTATACATGACAGAGCCATAGAAGACTTTTACAAACAGTATCGAGTTATCGGAACCATATTTCTTTACTATAGCCAGAATGGATGAGGGTTAAAACCCTCTCAGCATAATTAAATTTTATAGGTATTCACGTAGAAAAACAATGCTGATAGCAACACCATTCGTTAGGGTTTGAAACCCAAAGCTTTTTTAAAAAAAAACACATTAAATATTACAATTGTAAAATCAAAACAACCATCAATAGTATTTTTCTGCACATAAAAACCATGTTTGAAAACTACAGACTGAGAGATCAAGCCATTCAGCTTTGCAACACTGTAAACTTTCAAACATCATCACCTGCAGAACATTAGGGTTCGAGGTTTCAAATTAAAGAATCACGTTTTGGCTCTCAGTCGTTAACCCATTACATCAAAGCATGAATATCAATTAACACAGAGTATAGATTTTTCAAGCACGAATAGTTTTACACAAATCCATAGGCCGAATTATTTTCATTATCCAGAAAATCAAGGGTTAAAACCCTGGAAAACAAGTATTAAACAATATGAAATCTAGAATGCATCATAAGGGTAGGTCGAGGATTTCATCCTCCCTACACATGCTTCATAGCATGTAAGAATTCTGCAACAGCATCTACATCTTATGAATTCGAAAGCTCCGGCCAAAACCAAACACCATTAACTGTTTCCAGGAGAAACCACAAGGGAAACCGCTGAGACTTACCATTACATGCAATAGTTCCCATTCATCTTGAGCACCAAAACCCTGTACATAACATGACTTGCCATGAATACAGGAGGTGGTTAAACATTATTCCAAAAGCTAAACAAAATACTAACGAGTGCATCCAAACAAATTTACAGTGAGACATTACCTTAGCAATTAATTGAAGGTCAAGAACAATATCCTCTGTAACCAGCATGAATCCTGGGTCAACACGCAACTCAGTGGAAGAATACAATTATCACTTCAACACCAGAGCTCGACTCTTAAAACCCAACTGGTAACAGTAAGCACTCTCAGGTCATGGGTTCAAATCTTAGGAAGAGCTCTCAAAACCTGTTTTCAAACCCTAAATTTTTACGCAGGCTGGTCGTCCTCTCCCCAGAACCACACTCTAACATAATGAATGCCAAACGAAACAACAACGATGCAACTTAGTGGAGGTTAGGGTTATTTCACAAATGTCGAGAGAATCTACAGATCAACGGTGGAGATGCTTCATCGCAATCCCAAGCAACTATTGCATTGAAAGCACTTTAATACACTTTCTACTACACATTCCAGGTCACAAAAACTTTAGGACGAGGACTTGTACAGATCAATAATATCGGTATTAACCTTACAAACTCTTCACATGACAATCAACATGTAATCTGCCACCAAGATCTCCGAAGAACGTGGTAGATACGAGTGTTTAATGCCAAGGATGGTTTACAAACGCCTTCCAGCACATATTTCACTTCATTATTAATACCCTGTCTCATCAAACGTTGACACATTAACCATTGTTTGCAACCCTATCATAATATATCTATTTCGATATAAGTCATAGTTACATTAGAATATTGAACTCTCTAGGCATCGATCTTATGTTATAAAGTTTCACATGGGTGCTCGTTTAATTCATATTATTTCATTTGAACCAAGACATAACCTTGCATGTACAGGATTTGCATATAGTTTGCACTATAGAAATGCATTCGAAGATGGATATAGTCCACACTATTTGGACAAGCATGTAAATGAAATATAATTCATCTATTATAGAAAATTGCATGGCAAATTACATATCATTCACATGTTGTAGGATTTTTTGGTAACTTGCAAATAACCTATGTATCATAAAGGCGCATCATCCTTTCTTTTACAAATAAGTGCATTGGCATAATATAGTAAACCATTGCTATGATATTCTAAGTTCATCATTTAAATGCTAAACAAAGAAATTGTATGAGTCATATGGTTACAATTACAAACGTAGAAAAATCACTCTATAAGTACCTTAGAAATTTTATATAGAACCTTGGGCGGCTAAGCTGAAAGTGAATTATAAAATAGACTTGTATTACTTGATCTGTTGTGTCACCCTTACCTGTAATTTGTGAGAAAGAAGGTTCAATTGCTTTAGAATAAAATTCTAAGTAAGCCTAGGGGTGCCATAGGGCCCCTTCATCATTAAAGAGAAAAGAAAACAGTTAGCATCTTCAAACTACAAGAAATAAATATAGTAAGGATCGCTAACATTTCATAATTAGAGTATTGCACATGCAAAGTTACTTCCGCATTCTATTCAGTATGTCTTTTAATTAAATAAACATGCATTGTTATAATTCCACACAGTTAGTTTAAGTAGTTAGTGCTATGTTGATTTTTTTTTAATTTTCTTGAATTTCGGGATGTTACATGTGGTATCAGAGGCCAAGTTCAAACTCTAGGCCTGAAATAGGCTCATGCGCCCAAAACAGAAACAGGAAAAAAAAAAAAATTTATGTTACTATCTTTTATTCTAATGTTGTTTATGTACAGAACAGTTTGACATTCAAATTGCAGGTATGGATATACTGGAAGAATCAGCAGAGGACAGATCTCCACGTAATGAGCATAATAATAATAATAATCATGAAGGAATATATGTTGAATTAAATAATCATTCTTCAGAACTTCTAAGTACTGTAAAAGATTTAAAATCTGAGATAAGAACTGTTAAAGAAGAAAATGAATGCATTATGAAGGCACAAGAAGAGTTAAATCAAATTTTAATGGAGAAATATCATAACGAAGAAAGAGGAAGGAAATCAGTAGTAAATTCTAATTCTGCTACAATGTCTTACAAACATAAGAGTAAGAAAGCAAAGAATGGTAAAAATGATAGTTACTCTTCATTTGAATCTAATCAAAGTAATTATAATTATGTTTATGACAATAGTGATAGTGATTACTGTTCTAAGAAGAGGAAGCATAAGCATCATGAACAAATCATAGGATAGTTTAAGAAGATTAAGCCACCAACCTTTAATGGCAAAAATGAAAAAGGTGAGACAGCTGAAGCACAGTTGTCTGGCATGAAGAAATGCTTTCATATTTACGATTACTCTTCTCAGTTAAAATCCAAGATGGCTATTTACAATATGACCAGAAAGGCAGATATTTGATGGCAAGATCTTAAAAGAATTAAGAACATAAAAGAAAGAAACATAACCTGGAGTATGTTTAAAAATTTATTTAAGAAATTTTTTTTGTCAGAATAGTAATATGAAGATAAATCTAAGGAATTTTATGATTTAAAATTTGGTACTATGAGCATGAAGGAGTTTTGCAATAAGTTCCTTAGCTCGCTAAGGTATGTACCTTACATGAATGAAGAGAAGCCTAAGGTACAAAGGTTTCTAAGTTGTCTACCTTTCAACATAAAAGACAGGATCGATAATGATAACCCTTCCACTTTGGAAGAGGCTATGAGGAAAGCTAATTTTTGTTTTGATCAAAACATAAAAAGAGAAGGAATATCTGGCTCGAAGAGTAATAAGTCTAATCATTTTGATCATAAAAAGAAGAATTTTAATCATAATTATCAAAATTTTAAGAAAATGTTTAATAACAAAAATTTTCCAAATAATAATTACAGAGGTAATACACCACAGAATTTTATTGTTGCAAGGAATGTGCCTAATAATAATAACCACACCAAAAATATTGAACAGGGGCACCTTTGAAGTGTTATGATTGCGGTGGACCACATAAGAGAGCTCAATTCCTACGCAATAAAAAGGAAGTCAACAACATTCACACTATGCAAGCAGAACCTACATGGAGATGTAGCAAGAGAAATGCCCAGAATTAATGCAACGGCGGAAATTAGACAAGTAGACCACAAAAATTCTATGGTCGAAATCGAAGGTATGATACAAAAAAGATCCATTTCCATTCTAATAGATCCAGGTGCAAGTTTGAGGTACATTTCACCTGATTTAGTGAAAAGTTGCAAGTTAAAAGTAGAAAAAATTGATAATTCATGGTTAGTTCATCTTGCAACATGCACAAAAAGAAAGGTTACATATTTTGTCAAAAATTGTGATGTATTTATGAGTCAGCTGAAAGCGCAAGTTAATCTGAATGTTTTACCATTAGGGTCGTATGACTTGTTGATTGGCATGGACTAGCTTGAACAACATAGAGTAGTACTTAATTGTTATGAGAAATATTTTACTTGTTTGAGTAACAAAGGTATTACTGAAATGGTAAAAGGAATTCATAGGAATATTTCTGTAAGACAAATTTATGCTTTACAAGTAAAGAGAGATGCAAGAAAGGGTTGTAAAATGTTTGTTGTTAATGTTATTAATGACGAATGTTCATCTAAAGAAGATAAGATAAAAATGGAGGATATACCCATCCTTAGGGACTTTTCTGATGTATTCCTGGAAGAAATTCCAGTACTACCTCTGAAAAGGGAAGTTGATTTCACCATTGAGTTAGTATCGGGTGTGGTACCAAACTCAAAGGCTCCCTACAGAATGAATATTCTGGAAATGAATGAACTAAAATCTCAGTTGAAGCAATTAATAGATAAAAACTACATAAGACCAAGTGTGTCTCTTTGGGAGCGCCAGTTATTTTTGTTAAAAAGAAGGATGGAAACATGCGACTGTGCATAGATTACCGTCAACTTAATAAAATGACAATTAAAAATCGATATCCCTTGCCCCACATTAATGATCTATTCGATCAGGTACACGGAGAAAATATATTCACTAAAATTGATTTAAGGTCTAGTTATCATCAAGTTAGAATAAAAGATGAAGACATATTCAAAACTGCTTTCAAAATGCGATATGGGCACTATGAGTTCGTAGTTATGCCTTTTGGGCTAACGAATGCACCGACAATTTTCATGTGTTTAATGAGTAACGTTCTGCATAAGTACTTGGATAAGTTTGTAGTTGTGTTCATTGATGATATTCTAATTTATTCCAAAACTAAAGAAGAGCATCACGAACATTTGAGAATAATTTTGTAAGTGTTAAGAGAACATCAGCTTTATGCTAGGTTCAACAAATGTGATTTTTATAAAGATAAAATACAGTACCTAGGTCACATAATCTCTAAAGACGGAATTTTTCGTCGACCCTGATAAAATAAAAGAAATTAATGAGTGGCCTATTCCTAAATATGTAACTGATGTTCAGTCATTTATGGGAATAATAGGTTACTACATAAATTTTATTGAAGGGTTCTCACGAATTGCGAACCCCATCACTTCTTTGCAGAAGAAGGGGAAGAAATTCGTATGGGATCAAAAATGTCAAGAAAGTTTTAATAAGTTAAAAGAATTATTACCAACTGCACCCATTTTAAAAATTGTTGATCCTAACAAAGACTTCATTGTATGCACTGATGCGTGCAATGATGGACTTGGTGGGGTCTTAACTCAAGAAGGTCATTCTATTGCTTTTGAGTCTAGAAAGTTAAAAATCCATGAAACGAATGTCTCAACTTACGATCTTGAGTTGGAATCCATGATGCATGCACTAAAAATGTGGCGCCATCACTTGATTGGAAGAAAATTTACACTAATGACAAATAATAAGGGTTTAAAATACTCGTTGGATCAAACAAATCTAAACACAAGGCAAGTTAGATGGCTAGCTTTCCTTAGAGAATATGATTTCAAAATTAAAGACATTAAGGGAAAAGAGAACAAAGTTGTTGATGCCTTGAGCAGAAATCCCAGATTAAGTTTTGTGGCAGCAATCAACACGTTTAAAATAGATCTGGAAAATCAGATCGAAGAAGGAATTAAGCAAGATGAAAGTTATAAGAAATTGCTTGGTAAAGTTGCTGAAAATTTATCTAGAAATTTAATAACAGATTACAACATTAATGAAAAGGGCTTAATGACTTATAAAAACAGAATTTATGTACCTAATGTGTCAAAAGTGAAGCTGCTGATTTTTTATGAAGTTCATAAGAGTCCTTATTTGAGACATCCAGGTTATCAGAAAATGATAACTATGTTAAGGAAGGATTATTTTTGGCCCAACATGAAGAATGAAGTGGCTGAGTACATAGCTAGGTATTTTGAATGTCAGACCATTAAGGCTAAACATCAACACCCAACTGGCCTATTGCAGCCATTGCCAATTCCAGAATGGAAGTGGAAGATTATAAGTATTGATTTTATTACAGGTTTACCTAAGACTTAGAAATTGAAGGATTCAATAATGGTTGTTGTGGATAAACTTAGTAAATCTGCTCATTTTACTCTTGTTAATACTACATTCAAAGTTGCTAACATTGCAGATGTGTTTATGAAGCAAATCTTTCGCTTGCATGGAATTTCAAAGGTAATTATTTATGATCAAGACTCCAAGTTTACTGGAAATTTTTGGACAACATTGTTTAAAGGTTTAAATGCTAAATTAAATTTCAGTACTACTTTCCATCCACAAAATGATGGACACAATGAAAGGGTTAATCAGATTTTAGAAGACATGTTACTAATGTATGTTAAAGATCAGCCAACTAAGTGGGAAGATTATTTACATTTAGCTGAATTTGCATACAATAATCATTATCAAGCATCTGCTAGACTTAGTCCATTTGCGATTTTATATGAAAGAAACTTTTGTACTCCTATTTATTGGGATAACCCCATGGATAGATTAATGCTAGGACCAGATTTGTAAAAAGAGATGGAGCTAACTGTGAAACAGGTTCAAAAAAACTTAAAAGTTGCACAAGATCGAAAAAAACGTTATGCAGATCTGAAACGCACTAAAAGAGAATTTCAGGTTGGAGATCATGTTTTTGTAAAGGTAAAACCCAAGAAAAGTTCTTTAAAGCTTGGGAGTTGTGCTAAACTAGCACCAAGGTACTGTGGACCATTTGAATTCCTATCAAGGATTGGACCTGTTGCATATTAGTTGGATTTTCCATCTAACTTAAGAATCCATAATGTCTTTCACATTTCTGTTTTAAAGAAGTATGTGCATGATGCTACTCATGTGCTGAATTGGAATGACATACATGTGAAACCCAAAGGAGATTTTCAGGTGGAATCAGACTGTATTCTCGACATGAGGGAAATTGTGCTTCGGAATCATACCATAGGGTAGGTAAAGGTGCAACAGAAGCACCTTAGCCATGATTAAGCTACCTGGGAACTAGAAACTAACATGCGGGCAGCATATCCAGTTTTGTTCTAGGGAGGCTCTGATGAAGAATAAGCAACATTGAGAATGATGTTGAGCTTAAGTGGGGGTGTTTATAACATACCCTTTTTTGTTGAAAAACATTTTATGTTGGAAACATTATCTTAACTTTTATTATAAAGGTTTCTATTGGACAAGTGTCCAATGATGACTGTAATTTGCACAATATTTTATCATTAAATAAATTAAATACGAGACAAACACCTAAGGGGACTGTTGAAAGAGTGTTTATTGACCCACTAGGTGGAATGGAATTTGGGGTAGAAAGAAATGGAAAAATGGTAGCTTCATGAGGCAAGTAACTAGCTATTGGTATGGAACAACTCCCTTGAATTGTGGTCTTAGTGCCTTGAAAGATGGGACTGGAGCTTGAGGCTCATTTATTGAAAACTGACCACTAAAGACCTAGGCAATCTTTTTAAGAGCCATTGAATTCTGGACTAAGGTTCATCACTTTTCTTGACGAGGAAATTTACCTTGGGGTTCTGCTGCTTGTACCCAAGAGATTCGATGAGGGGATATCCTAGTTTTTTATCATGGTGTAAGTATGCATATTTTACTGCTGAGTGCAGAGTCCTAAAAGTTGAGGAGCAATTCTTAATAGTTTCCCACCTGTACAATTTCTGAGTGCCTTCCTTCTACATAGAGTCTTCTACCTAGTGGTTCAGTGAATAGGATCAGGGGTCCAAAGGAGGCAAGTAGATTGGCTCCTTCTTCTAGAGAAGGTTGGGAGTAACAATCCTGCTTGGATGTTTGTCCACCCTATCTACAGTTATAGGTTCTACTTGTCATTTCTGTCTCTAAGTGATTAATTTACTTTCTGTAAATTTTTAATTTAGTACTCTTTAGCTAACAAATGATAATGCAGAAGTATAAATGTGATTTCCTCATCTGTTTAGGATTTTGTAGACTGTTGAATATGTGTATGAATTGATTGAACAAATGCCCTCTTTGTATTTTTCCTCATACTTTTTTTCTGTATCGTACTATAGTACAGAGAAGGAAGATTTAAAAGGATAAATGATAGATAGTCAACAGGTTGAATGAGTAACCTACCTCTGCTATGTTTTTCCTTAATATTTCATTTCCGTTATACTATTGTGATTTCTTAGCTACTGTGAAATCTTTCATAACATAGGTTTCTGACATACCTAAGCATAGAATCAATATTTTTGTTTTCATATAGACCTTAGAACAACTCTAATTTATAGTAAAAGAATAAACAAAAAACTCAGTCAGTTCTCTGTGTCTGCATAAATCTAAACTATATCTTTTACAACAAGTGTTGAGTACAGTGTATCTCATTATCTTTTCTTCAAATGCATTTCTTTCCTTTCATCGATATGTTTGAAAACTAATTAGCTGTAAAATAATTCTAGCAATATTTTTTTTTATCCAAACATTTTACATCTTCATCATTGTAGCAACAGAAGATAAATAGGGTTACTATTTATTTCACATCTATTTCTTTTATCAAAGTAATCAGAACTAACAATAATTATATTATCAGACCCTTATGAACATAGAATAAGATTGTTTTGGACAAATGTCCTATTATTTGACAGAACCCCAACACTTAGTATTCATTTCAACAATTACCGATTCAAATCTTTTATACATGAAAGAGCCGTAGAAGACTTTTACAAACATTATTGAGTTATCAGAACCATGTTTCTTTAGTATATCCATAATGGCCGAGGGTTAAAACCGTCTCAGCATAATTACATTTTGCTGGTATTCACCTAGAAAAACAATGCTGATAACAACACCATTCTTTAGGGTTTGAAACCCAAAGCTTTTAAAACAAAAACCACATTAAATATTACAATTGTAAAATCAAAACAACCATCGATAGTATTTTTCTGCACATCAAAACCAAGTTTGAAACTGCAAACCGAGAGTTCAATCCATTCGGATTTGCAACACTATAAACTTTCAAACATCATCACCTATCAAACATTAGGGTTCGAGGTTTCGCATTAAAGCATAAAGTTTTGGCTCTCAACCATTAACCCATTACATCAAAGCATGAATATCAATTAACACATAGTATGGAGTTTTCAAGCACGAATAGTTTTACACAAATCCATAGGCCGAATTCTTTTCATTATCTAGAAAGTTGAGGGTTAAAACCATGGAAAAAAAGTATTACATTTCGATAAACAATATGAACTATAGAATGCATCATAAGGGTCGGTCGAGGATTTCATCCTCCCTACACATACGTAAAAGCATGTAAGAATTTTGCAACAATGTCTACATATTCTGAATTTGAAAGCTCCGGCCAAAACCAAACACCATTAACTGTTTCCAGGAGAAACCATAAGGGAAACCACTGAGACTTACCATTACATGCAGTAGCTCCCATTCATCTTGAGCACCAAAACCCTGTACATAATAGGACCTTCCATGAATACAGGAGGTGGTTAAACATTATTCCAAAAGCTAAAAAAAATACTAATGAGTGCATCCAAACAAATTTACAGTGAGACATTACCTTAACATTTAATTGAAGGTCGAGAATGATAGCCTCTGTAACCAGCTTTAATCATGGGTCAACACGCAACTCACTAGAAAAATGCAGTTGTCACTTCAACACTAGAGCTCGGCTCTTAAAAGCCAACTGGTAATAGTAACCACTCTCAGGTCACAGGTTCAAATCTTAGGAAGAGCTCTCAAAACCTATTTTCAAACCCTAAGTTTTTACGCAGGCTGATCGACCTCTCCCTAGAACCACACTCTAACACAATGAATGCCAAAGGAAACAACAATGACGTAACTTAGTGGAGGTTAGGTTTATTTCACAAATGTCAAGAGCATCTCCAGATCAACGATGGAGATCCTTCATCGCAATCGCAAGCAACTATTACATTGAAAGCACTTTAATACACTTTCTACTACACATTCCAGCTCAGAAAAAATTTAGGACAAGGACTTATACAGATCGATAATATCGGTATTAACCTTACAACTCTTCACATCACAATCGACACGTAATCTACCACCAAGATCTCCCATGAATGTGGTAGATACGAGTGTTTAATGCCATGGATGGTTTACAAACGCCTTCCAGCACATATTTCACTTCATTATTAATACTGTGTCTCATCATACGTTGACACATTAACCATTGTTTGCAACCCTGTCATAATATATGTATTTCGATATAAGTCATAGTTACATTAGAATATTGAACTCTCTAGGAATCGATCTTATGTTATAAAGCTTCACATGGGCACTCGTTTAATTCATATTATTTCATTTGAACCAAGACATAACCTTGCACGTACAAGATTTGCATATAGTTTTTATACTATAAGAATTAAATAGGCTTTGCATATAGTTTGCACTATAGAAATGCATTCGAAGATGGATATAGTCCACACTATTTGGACAAGCATGTAAATGAAATATAATTCATCTATTATATAAAATTGCATGGAAAATTACATATAGTTCAGATGTATTAGGATTTTTTGGTAACTTGCAATTAAACTATGTATCATAAAGGCGCATCATCCTTTCTTTTACAAATAAGTGCATTGGCATAATATAGTAAACCATTGCTACTATATTCTAAGTTCATCGTTTAAATGCTAAACAAAGAAATTGTATGAGTCATATGGTTACAATTACAAACTTAGACAAATCACTCTATAAGTACCTTAGAAAGTTTATATAGAACCTTGGGCGGCTAAACTGAAAGTGCATTATAAAATAGACTTGTGTTACTTGATCTGGTGTGTCACCCTTACCTGTAATATGTGAGAAAGAAGGTTCAATTGCTTTAGCATAAAATGCTAAGTAAGCCTCGGGGTGCCATAGGGTCCCTTCATCATCAAAGAGAAAAGCAAACAGTTAGCATCTTCGAACTACAACAAATAAATATATTAAGCATCACTAACATTTCATAATTAGAGTATTACACATGTAAAGTTACTTCCGCATTCTATTCAGTATGTCTTTTAATTAAATAAACATGCATTGTTATAATTCCGCACAGTTAGTTTAAGTAGTTAGTGCTACATTGATTTTTTTTTTAATTTTCACGAATTTCGGGATGTTACAAAACTCTCTCCAGTAAACCCTCGGAAAGCAGCAGCTTTGGCTGAAGTTGAGCAACTATTAAAAGTTGACTTGATCTATCTGATCGACATGACGGAATGGGTATCCAGCCCAGTCCTACTCAAAAAAAGAAAGGAACCATACGAGTCTGTACGGACTTCAGGAACCGTAACAAAGCATGTCCGAAGGACAACTACCCCACACCTTACATAGATCATATTATCGACGCATGTGCGATCCATGAAATATTTTCTTTCATGGATGGTTTTTCAAGATACAATTAGATCCAAATAAAACGTGAAGACCAACACAAAATGACTTTCATTTGTCCTTGGAGTAATGTTTCTTATTGGAAGATGTCGTTTGGGTTAAAGAATGCTGGAGCCACCTTCCAGTGCGCCATGAACTTTGTTTTCCATGATATCAAGCATGTCGTTGAGCCATATCTAGATGATCTCCCAGCACGATCTCATAAGAGACGAGATCATCCTGATCATTTACGACTAGTGTTTGAGATATGCAGATACTATAAGATTCATTTGAATCCTAACAAATGTGTATTCTGCGTCGAGTCCAGATGCCTAATGGGTTTCATTGTCTCGATTCATTGTATCATGGTCGACCCATTAAAAGTTGAGGCAATTATAAATCTACCTCCTCCTCGGACCCTTAGACAACTTCAGATTCTACAAGGTATGTCAAACTTTCTACGACATTTTATTATAAACTATGCTAAAATCACAAAGGGATTCATGAGATTGCTCAAGCAAGATACCTATTTTCTTTGGGATGAGGCTGCTCAAACTTCATATGAGGCTTTGAAAAAAGCACTACTCTCAGACCCCTTGCCGATCCCACAAGATTATACCAAGTACTTCCTTCTATATTTGGAGACATCTATTTCCACGATTGGTATAGTACCTGTTCAGGAGGATGACAAGCTTCAGGAGCTTGTCATTTATTATCTTTCACATGCACTGATAACTCCTAAGATTAAGTATTCCTACATTGAGAAGTTGGCATTAGCTGTCGTCCATGCAGTTTATAGACTGCATCAATACATCCTACTACGAACCACCATAGTGATTGCAGAGGTCAATCGTTTTCGATACATTTTAACCCGACGTATTATCGGTGGGAAGTTCAATAAATGGATTGTCATTTTGAAAGAGTTTGACCTAATTTTCCAATCCACTAAGTCAAAGAAATCTCTGGTGTTCGCCAAACTTATTTCTGAGTTTCCTAGTGACATAGTAAACAATGAGGAAGAGTCATCATTCTCGATGAACACATCTTTCTTATCGCAAATTCTGACCCATGGTATGGAGATATTTTAGTATATCTCCAGAATTTGAGGCGTCCCACTTTCTCTAGGGATGAATGATGGAAATTAAAAAATCATACATGAAATTATCTCATCATTTCTGACACTTTGTACAGACATGGGATAGATTCCATTTTACATCATTGCTTAACTCTAGCGGAAGCACAAATAGTATTGAATGATGCTCATAGTGGAGTCTGTGGGGGTCATCTTTCTGGGTTGGAAATAACCTAGAAAATACTGTGTGCTGGTTATTTTTGGCCCACGATCTTAAAATATTGTGTGGAAGCTGTGAAACACTGTCAGCCTTGTCCGTTTTTCACCAAAAAGATGATAGCACACCCGACTCCTCTCCATCCTGTTATCATAACAGGCCCCTTCACCAAGTGGGGGATTGAATTCATGACGTGTAATCCAACTTCGGCAGGAGGACACCATCACATCATTGTTTCCATCGACTACTTTACAAAGTGGGCCGAGGGAATGCCTATTGTGAGAGCAGACAGAGAAATGACTGCTTATTTCATATCCAACCAAATCATTTCTAGATTTGGTATCCCCAAAGAGATCGTTACGGACCATGGTCGACACTTTCAAAAAAATATGATGACCGAGTTATATACTATGCTAGGTTTTCGATAGGAACATTTGTCCTCATTCTATCTGTAGGCGAATAATCAGGTTGAAGCGATTAACAAAACTTTGAAAACCATCCTTCAAAGGATCGTTAATGCCAGTCAATCTAATTGGCACATCATGTTGTACCCCGCTCTTTGGTATTACCGGTCTAATGTTAATACTGCTACCAGGTTCTCACCTTTCCAACTTGTTCATGGGGTGGAGGCTGTTATTCCGGTTGAGTGCAAGATTCCCTTGTTAAAGTTTGTTGTCCAACTGCTCCCTGAAAATTCAGCTTTGGAGGAGCATTTGATTCATTTAGAATATTTATATGAACAACACTGTGATGCGCTTATAGCAAATGAGGCTCATAAAAGCAAATTGAAGCGTCAATACGACAAGTCTGTACAACCAAGGGTGTTCTCTGAAGGAGACCTTGTTCTTCTCTATGACCAGGACAAAGATCCCTTGGGGGAAGGCAAGTTCAAATCTATGTGGCTTGGACCGTACATTGTCTCTAAATTTTTTAAGAAAGGATTCTATGCGCTAACCAACTATGAGGGTTGTAAGTTGCTTGATCCCAGAAATGGGCTCTACCTGAAAAATTATTATGCTTAGGCCTCAATGCTTTTTCTTGTATTATAACTATACATGTTTGTAGAGTTAGTATTTTCTTTTGATTTTCATTGTCTATTATGTGTCTTTTGGGTTGTGGTTTCAGATGAAAACCGAGTGCATTATAGGATTCGCGGATGGCGCTAGCTGCCACACCCGTCAGTTGGCTTCAGCAGCTTGGGTTATTTACTCACCGTCTAGCCAACTCATGTCTTTGGGAGGTGCTTGCTTAGGCCCTACGATGAACAATGTAGCTGAGTACATCGCAGTAATTGAGTTCCTCCAAGATGTTATTCATCACAACATTTCACATTTGGAGGTATGACTCGACTCACAGTTAGTTGTACTTAATTTAATGGGTGACTATAGGGTTCAGGATCCTGTTTTGCTTCGTTAGTTTTTGCACATCAGGATACTTGAAAGAAATTTTGATTTTATCACATTTCAAGAAATTTAAATTCATTAGCTGACTCATATGCAAATTACATTCTAGATTGGAATCTTTACCATACACAATCACATTAAGCATTCACATAAATACAAAAAATACATTTAAATATATAAAATTGATACTGTATATATCCGTATCAAAAAAAATATGAGTTTGAGTTGTAGTATGTCGCAGTGTCATAAATAAAAAATTGGGCTCACAGACCTCAAAAATATAGATATGTCTCTCTCCCTATGGAGAGGGAGTTGCCTCTGCTAATTCTGTTACTGCCTCTCTATAGAAGATGACTAGCCTGACTACTTTTCTAAGCAGCCTAGTCCATGATGGGGACACACCGACAACATCCTCTTGCATCTCGAGCAACATCTGTTCAATCTTGTAGGTGGGGATATCTTGAGTCAACCGACTCATCTTCCCCTCGATTCTCACCAGCATCGCATCAGTAGTTCCAGGCTCAATCGAATGCACAAATGTGTGAGGATGTCCCTCAGCTTGCATAGGCCCACATCTGCATAAATCACACTATCAACACTCTTACTCATCATAAAAATTATATATGTTAAAACATAAAAATTAAATAAAATTCAAAAGTCTAAGCATGTCTTACCCATCTCTCCCCGGGATGATCTTGGAGGTAGAGTGACCTCTGGATCTCCATGGAAATCCATACCAGCGTAGGGAAACTATTATAGATCCGGCACTTGACGGACCCACCATGATAAGTAATCATCATCTGCATATGAGAGACTCATCTTGCCACCACCCTGGCATAGGAAGATGTCTCCCCACTGTGTCATCAATGGCTCACAAGGATTGAGCATAGGTAGGGATACTCCCAGATTCAAGGCGGGAACCCTCTCAAAAAATAAAGTACACGGGATACTTTCATAACCAAATTTATTCTTATTGTCAGTCTTGAACTCAGTCAATTGGTGTTTCACGCTCACCAAAAGACCCGAACACCAGTCAAATACAACACCATGAAGACACTCAACACCAATATGCATGTAGTTACTTAAGGCGAAGTGTTGTGCAACACTCCTTCCAATGTTGTTCAAGGTACTCAGAATTGCATTCAATGGAAAGCTTGCAATAGAACCAATAGGGACTTGGATACCACTTGTTTCGATACCCGAAAGATAGTATGCATTGAGGTAGTCCTGGATTGATAATGCACCAACCCATCTGAATGTACCTTTTAGGTTTACCCCCTCACCTCGGTGGAATAAAACTGTAATGACGTAGATGTCGTCTATATTTGTTAAATTTTCAGTATTAAATCACAATACTATAGGATCTTTGCTGAGAGAATAACATCTACAGTATATCAATGCATGACAATCATAATATGACAAGCATCACAAGCATCATAACAATCAAAAGCATAGAGACAAGAGACACAGAGTTTCCGTGGGGAAAACCCTAAGGTGAAAAACCCCACAACTTCCTCAGAGATAGAGAGAGCAATGGCTCAACCAAAATACAACCAAACAATACAGAGATAGTCTCCTACCAGATGATCCTCCTCCTCCTCACTAGTGCGCCACTTTCCAGAGAGAGAGATAGATACTTTTCCGAGTGAGTAAAATAGAGATCTCCTATCTCTATTTATACTCACCTTTTTGCCCAGTGACCTACTGGGGCCGACTTGTCTACTTTAGTACATCCACATTATATTATATATTAATTAGGGCCGACCCCATAAGGTGGTCTAATAACCCATCGGCAAGTACACACACTTGCGACACTTGTCAATCCACATGACGACACTTCCTTATAGAGGAATAACACATCTCTTATAAGGGTACAATAAATATACATATAATATACTGATGAAATACATTCCGAAGTTACATATACATCAACACTCCCTCTTAACAAGGAAGGTATTTCTCGACACAGATTTGCTAGACAAGTCTTCTTCTCTGGATCATCATCGTTGATGCATCGTCATCGTCATCGTCACTGCTGCTGCTATCTCGTCCAATCTCTGTCTCTACTCGTCATAGGAAGTTCTACAGAGCCAGTCCTTTTTCATACTGGATGTAGGCCCACCACCTGCAGGTCTTCATCATCACTGGCCATACTGTGGAATCCTCAGGACTTTTACGTGCGTCACAAAACCTCGAAAGAGCATCCCAGGATATTACGGGTACACAACTCCAACCTGTAGGATCTCCCAGGGCGCTATTACATGTGACCCCACCACAAAACCTCGAAAGAGCATCTTAGGATGTTACGGGTACACAACTCCGACCTAAGATCTCCCAGGGCACAAATTACATGTGGTCCACCACAAAACCTAGCAAGAGCATCTCAGGATGTTACGGGTACACAACTCCAACCTGAGATCTCCTAGGGCACAAATTACATGTGGTCATGGCAAAACCTCGCAAGAGCATCTCAGGATGTTACGGGTACACAACTCCGACCTGAAATCTCCCAGGGCCCAAATTACATGCCATAGGACAAAACCTCGCAAGAGCATCTCAGGATGTTACGGGTACACAACTCCGACCTGAGATCTCCCAGGGCAACGAATTACATGTCCTCCCAGAACAATGTCTCGAAAGAGCATCCCAGGCTGTTACGGGTACACAACTCCGACCTATAGGATCTCCCAGACATGCTCATCCGCACAACCTGATCCACGGCCACAGAGTATCAACCTGATACTCACCATACATCATCCTGATGTACTCATGATCGTCCTGATCATAATCACTGCAACGTCCTGCTGCAAGTCATCTGGAGCAACATCCTGAAACTCGTCATCTATGATCATCCTGATCATCACTTCAACATCCTGCTGCATGTCATCTGGAGCAACATCCTGAAGCTCGTCATCTATGATCATCCTGATCATCACTGCAACATCCTGCTGCATGATCTACCTGATCATCAATGCATCTTCCTGATGCATACCAAGTATCATACATGATACATATCATCATACATGATCCTCCTGATCATCAATGTATCCACCTGATACAAATACAAATACATGATACATATCACCATACATGATCCACCTGATCATACAATGTATCCACCTGATACATATACAGATACATGGTCCAAGCATCCAACATGATGCATAAACAATACATACACATGATCCAACTGATCATATCCTGCATCCAACATGATGCATAAACAATACATAAAATGATCCAACTGATCATATCCTGCATCCAACATGATGCGTACATACATACATAAAATGATCCAACTGATCATATCCAGCATCCAACATGATGCGTACATACATACATAAAATGATCCAACTGATCATATCCAGCATCCAACATGATGCGTACATACATACATAAAATGATCCAACTGATCATATCAAGCAGAAACTAGAACATCATCCTGATGCTCATCATCCAGCGCTTACATCCACAGCCATGTGAAGGATGTTCCTTCCAACATGCTTGGAATGGCTTCAGCAAATGTGTCTGTCACTTCTTCCTCGAAGTGTCCTCGATCTGAATAACGCCAAGCCTCTCTCTGAAGTACTCGAACTTCACCCTGGCTAGTGGCTTCGTCAGCACATCTGCAATCTGCTCGTCCGTCGCAACATACAGGAGCTTCACAGCTCCTCTCTGCACCATATCCCTGATATAGTGATATTTGATCTCTATGTGTTTCGACCTGTCATGAAACACTGGGTTCTCGGACAGCTTTACACAACTCTGGTTATCACAGAAGATACCAGTAGCCTCCAACGGGAGATCAAATAACTCAGACAGTAGCTTCCGTAGCCATACTGCCTCACAACTAGCTGAACAGGCTGCAACATACTCTGCCTCAGCTGTACTCAGTGCTACGCAGGACTGCTTCCTGCTAAACCAAGAGATCACACCTGATCCCATACTGAAGCAACACCCAGATGTGCTCTTCCTATCTGCAGCACTGCCAGCCCAATCTGAATCAACATAACCCTGCAGGTTAAACTTTTGATTTGCCTCATATCTGAGCCCATAATC
The DNA here is from genome assembly GCA_027924585.1 of Larix kaempferi. Taxonomy (NCBI): domain Eukaryota; kingdom Viridiplantae; phylum Streptophyta; class Pinopsida; order Pinales; family Pinaceae; genus Larix; species Larix kaempferi. The sequence goes on along the minus strand of BSBM01000622.1, from coordinate 31,042,026 downwards.
CACTGTACCCTTCAGGTACCTCAGAACATGCTTTACAGCAACCAAGTGAACACTCCTTGGATCGGTCAGGAACTGGCTCAATGTGTTCACAGCAAAGCAGATATCTGGTCTCGTGTTCGTCAGGTACATCAAGGACCCAATAATCTGACGATACATAGAAACATCAACTGGCTCAGATGAAGCATCACAAAGAAGCTTCAGATTCGATGCCATAGGTGTGGCCATGGCTTTGCAATCCATCATCCCAAATCTCTTCAGGATATCTACTGTGTACTTCCCTTGACCAAGGAAGATCCCACCTGCATTCTGCCACACCTCCATACCTAGGAAATAGTGCATCATTCCCAAATCTTTCATATCGAATTCCGCTGCAAGCTTCCTCTTGGTATCTGCAATCATTCTGTCATCTCCTGTCACAAATAGGTCATCCACATATAGTAGTAGAATCACAGGATTCCCTTCCTCAACCTTGTAGTAAAGGTTGGAATCCGCTTTACTCTTGGTAAAGCCCAAACTAGATAGGAAACTGTCCATCCTACCATACCAGGTTCTGGGAGCTTGCTTCAAGCCATACAAGGCTTTCTTCAATCTGCATACATAAGATTCCCTGTCATGTATTTCAAAGCCGAGTGGCTGTTCCACATATACTTCCTCTTCTACTACACCGTTCAGGAAAGCAGTCTTGACATCCATCTGGTGTATCTTCCATTTCATTGCTGCGGCCAAGGCAAGTACTGTTCTGATGGAAGTATATCTGGCTACAGGTGCAAAGGTTTCTTCATAGTCTATTCCTTCCTTCTGAGAGAAACCACGAGCTACGAATCTTGCTTTATATTTTTCCACACTGCCATCTGCAGCATGCTTGATTTTGTAGATCCACTTGGAAGTCACAACAGACTTCCCTTTAGGTCTTGGGACAATATCCCAAACATCATTCTTCATAATTGATTGATATTCCTCAACCATAGCATCCTTCCATTCTTTCTTTTCTGCTGCCTCTTCATAACTGGAAGGCTCTTTGTTCATGATGTCACAGAGTAAAGCAACATAACTTGTGTGTGATCTGGTTCTCTTCTTTGCTCTGTGTTCTTCTTCTGGAATGCCAAATCTTTCTGCATCATGAATGAGCTCTCTAGCCCATACAGGTTTCCTCTTGTGAGAGTTATCCTCACGAGGTGGATCTACAGGTTCTTGTGGATCTTCAAACTCACGAGCAGTTTCTGGAACTGCATCAGTCATGGTAGTGTCTTGAAATCTTGTTTCCTTAGGTTCTTCATAATCTTCAATAGGTGCCTTTCTTGATTTGATGAATGCTGAATTTTCATCAAATGTTACATCCCTGCTGACATCAATCTTCTTGAACCCTGGAAAATATATTCTGTAAGCCTTCGAGTTTTCACTATAACCCACAAAGATGCCCTTCTTTCCTGAAGGATCTAGTTTAGTCCTCTTCTCCTTTGGGACATGAGTGTATACTGGACAACCAAATATTCTGAGATGGCTGACTTCAGGTTTCTTACCAGAAAAGACTTCTTCTGGTGTCTTGTTGTCCAATATCTTGTGGGGTGTTCTATTCTGCACATATACAGCTGTTCTAGCTGCTTCTGCCCAAAGATGCATAGGAAGATCCTGGTCATGCAACATTGCCCTTGCTGCTTCCATGATGGTTCTGTTCTTCCTTTCTGCAACTCCATTCTGTTGAGGATTATATGGAGCAGTCAACTCCCTCTTAATCCCTGAATCACTACAAAGCTTCTTGAAGTCATTTGAGGTGAATTCTCCACCATTGTAAGATCTGAATGTTTTGATTTTCTTGTCAGTTTGATTCTCCATCAAGTTTTTGAATTCCTTGAATTTATCAAACACCTCATCTTTGCCCTTCAAGAAGTATACCCAAGTCTTCCTGGAGAAGTCATCAATAAATGATACATAGTAAACATACCCACTTAGGAAACTGGATGACATGGGGCCACATACATCTGAGTGGATGATTTCTAGGATGTCTTTTGCCTTGCTTTCACTGCTTGGGAAAGCCTTCTTAGTGTTCTTACCTTTTGCACATCCTTTGCAAACCCCTTCATGTTTGGTCTTGATTTCAGGAAGACCTTCTACAGCCTTGCTTGCAATTGGAAGTGCTCTATAGTGCATGTGAGCAAGTGTCCTATGCCAAAGTTCACTTGGCTCCATGGATTCATGTACCATGGCATGTTCAGGTTGACCCTTTAATTTATACAAGCCTCCCTCTTGCTCTCCAATCACTACTGCATCATCTATAGTCTTTCCCTTTGGCCACATTAGTACTTGGCCATCAACAAATGCAACCCTCATACCTTTTGCATCTAGAGCAGAGATGGAGAGTAAGTTCTTCTTGAGTCCAGGTACATAGAGGACTTCCTTCATCTTCAGAGATTTTCCAGAATCTAGGTTGTAAGAAGCTTCACCACTTCCTTTGATTGGGTATTGATAATCATCCCCAAGTTTCACCTTATGGGGTGATTCATGTTCAGAAAGGTTCACAAAAGATTCCTTGAATCCAGTCATGTGTTTGGAAGCCCCACTATCAATCAACCAATCATTACAACCATGGGAGATGGTACCAGTGAGTGCAGAGATCAGAACATACTCTTCTTCACTTGATGAATCATCATCACTACTACTTTCTGCCCTAGCCTTCTTCTTTGGAGGTTCATCATCTTCGGAAGCATGTGCATGAAACCTTCTTTTGCTACCTTTCTTCTTCTTACTGGAGTTGTTCTTATTATCCCTTTTGTTCTTGGGACAATCTGAAGCAAAGTGACCCTTCTCATTGCATGTGAAGCATCTTAGGTCCTTCTTATTCTTTTGATGGAATCTTTTGGGGTGAGGGTGATCCTTCTTGGTTTTGCTTCTTTTGGTGTGAGCTGCAAGAGCTTGATCTTCACCTCCCATCTTTTCCTCACGAGCTATAAGTCTAGCTTCTTCTTGAGAACATTCTTCCCGAAGTCTACTGAAGGAGATCAACTTCTTCCTTGCACAAATTCCTTGAATAAAGGAATCCCATGACCTGGGTAGGCCATTTAGAGTGGTCATCACCACTTCACCATTCTCCACCATTTCATCTACTGCTTCTAATTGTTCCTTGATCTGAGAGACCCTTGAAAAGTAGGATTGAATGGTTTCCCCATTCTGAAACTTTACTGCTTTCAATTGGTTCCGCAGGGTCATCTTCCGATTTATGTTCTTTCCTTCAAATAGCTTGGTCAAAGATTCAAACATCTCTTTGGGTGTCTTGAGAGAAGACACATGGGGTATGAGATGGTCTTTGATAGAATCAGCAATGATTCTCTTTGCCTTGACCAAGTTCTTCTTGTGCAATACCTTGGCCTCTTCATCCTCTGGGATAGGGATGTCTTCTTTCACATATGAGTCCAACTCATTCTCTTCCAGGATTAGCCCAATCCTATACTTCCAGGCTCGGAAGTTATCAGCCCCTTCAAGCTTATCCTCAAGCTTGGTGTGAAGAGACATCTTTAAGAGTACTTCAAATGGAAATAGAAAAGATTTAGAACTTACCACTTGAAGTGCTGAAAACTGGATCTGGTCCCGAATTAGGGTTTGTCAGAGAAACCCTAAAAATTCAAAATGTGAATTTCAAAATTCTGAAAGGATAGAAAGATGCGCCTTGGAGAGCTGATCAGCCTAGTACATTTAGAATTTGAGATCAGCAAAGTCTTGTCCTTCAAAATTGCCTTTTTGTCCTCCCGGGTTCACTGGGGAGAGCCCTGAATTAGGGTTTGAGTTTCCCGGAGATCTACCCAGCCAAAAATCTCGATCCAAAGCTCAAACCTTCGATTTTTGCAAGGAGCTTCCAGCTGTACCTTCAGTTTCCAGAAATTCCTATTTTTGTGGAAACCCTAATTTTTAGGGCCAAAACTGAAAATGCTCGGAACTGAAATCTGATTGGACAGAAAGATGCGCCTTGATGAGTAGATCCAATCTACTATACTGAATTTCAAAAATCTGTGGAGAGAAACCCAATAAACCAGCAATACAAGCTTCCGTCACTGCAAAATGTCTTCTTCTCAGTTAAGCTCTGATACCATGTTAAATTTTCAGTATTAAATCACAATACTATAGGATCTTTGCTGAGAGAATAACATCTACAGTATATCAATGCATGACAATCATAATATGACAAGCATCACAAGCATCATAAGAATCAAAAGCATAGAGACAAGAGACACAGAGTTTCCGTGGGGAAAACCCTAAGGTGAAAAACCCCACAACTTCCTCAGAGATAGAGAGAGCAATGGCTCAACCAAAATACAACCAAACAATACAGAGATAGTCTCCTACCAGATGATCCTCCTCCTCCTCACTAGTGCGCCACTTTCCAGAGAGAGAGATAGATACTTTTCCGAGTGAGTAAAATAGAGATCTCCTATCTCTATTTATACTCACCTTTTTGCCCAGTGACCTACTGGGGCCGACTTGTCTACTTTAGTACATCCACATTATATTATATATTAATTAGGGCCGACCCCATAAGGTGGTCTAATAACCCATCGGCAAGTACACACACTTGCGACACTTGTCAATCCACATGACGACACTTCCTTATAGAGGAATAACACATCTCTTATAAGGGTACAATAAATATACATATAATATACTGATGAAATACATTCCGAAGTTACATATACATCAACAATATTAAGTTCAAGTATCTCTCATTGGATATCAAACACTTGGTCTGCATCCCAGTAATTTACAAGCATCTGGAGTAGTTTTGTTTGAGCTCGCATGTTTGTGGTTCGGAAATTTTTTAGCAAGCCACATCTTCGGAAGGCATAAAGAGTAAGTGCATCACTCATGGAAGTTCTATCCATGTCGTCATGCTCCCTTTCCCTCCATGTCAGAACCATAGCTACATTGTACATCCTTTCATTCATTAGTTTTTATTTTTTCACATTTTTCTTGCGGCACCCGTGACTGTATCTATTACACAGAGGCGGGTACCCATGGGTAGGTCTCTATTAAACCCATGCACTTTTCATGAATGCATGAGTTTGACCGAGGGAAACCCACGGGTACGAGGCCCTAATTTTTAAAACCTTATAAAAAACCAAAAACACAACTAAAAATAAAAAATAATGATTGGATTTGCTAGTTGAGAGAAAGACAACCTACTTGCAATTGATGGAATCTGATTCGGTAACCCTTCTCTATCCGTGACCACATTTCCCTGTCGGTCACACAAAAGAACACCATGGATGGAAGATCTTGCTTGACCTTATATGATTTGGAGCTGATCCTTGCATTCCTTTCCTCAAAAACATATTTTTTTTGCCTATTTTAAAGCATAACCACGACTTTCATATGAGTTAACTTGTGGGTCACTTGCGGGTGTCTCTATAAACAACCCGTGGGTATCATGTAAAATGCTGCACCCACTAGTTTCATGTTGTAAAAGCTGTGAGTCACTTGTTGGTTTCCCAAAGGCATAATTGCAGGTATCTTTGCAAATCTCAAAAAAATATAGAAAAAACAAGAATGGGATTAGTTTGGGTAGTTATTGAAACTACCTTAACTTCCCAATCCAACTGCCTTTCAATCCCAACCTCCTAGCCTTGCCATAAATACAAGGGGAGGGGCTTGAGAAAGCTATCTTAGAAGGATCCAATATTGGATAATGTTATGCTAGAGGAATACTTACTCAAGAGAGAGGAGCAAGACCCTAGGGTCTAGTTATGACGGTGCCAGTTGCTGACAGGTATAACTAGCTATTGTTTATGCAAATAAATCACAGATTTCCCTTCCAATAGCACTTGTATTTATATAAAATTGATGTTTGAATATGTCATATGAAGTTATATATGAGTTTCAATTTCAATTTTTTATCTTTGTGTAGTCAAATTTCTTTGAGGAAGGTAGTTTGTTTGTTTGCAAGTACATCAGTTGAAGCGATGTAGTAGTGGATCGAGAAGATTGGATCAACCATTGATTATCCAAGTATGAAATTCATCTTGAATCATATTTCTTTTATGAACCGAAATAAGTGTTGAATTTTGCATGCATTTGCTTTTCTATTTCTGCAATAAATCTAGATGTACGTTGGTGACCTCCATTTCCCAGACATAGGTTATTAAACCGCACAACACCCCCATCTCATATTCATCCTTCTTCATATACAAATATTTAGATATTTTATAGAAATATCAAAATGTACATATTTATGTAGTCTTGGTCATCCAATCCATTTGTTTCTAGAATCTATCCTTTTACAACAATATTTACAAATTTACATTGTGGGGTCAAATTGGGGTATTACACCATTGTTCTAGATCCTTTGATTTTCCATCTTTAATTGTTACACTTGATTCTCTAGCCATTGAAATCGAACCTCCAACTTGTAATGTCCCTCAAAACTGTAAAATAAAAAAAAAAATTCGTACGGTATATTATCGTTATTTGGCACCAAAAAAAATAATTTAACTTTAACTTTAGCACCGAATAATTATTACTATCAGAGATACCTGCAACTTGTAGATTCATAATTTTACTTATGTCCTTCTGCTTGATTATTGTTGAGACTAAAGGGTCTATTTAATAGTTTCCGGAAGTGTCATTTTGGAATTTATCTTATGGATCTTTTTCGAGTCTATGTTTATAAACACAATTCACACACATTTGTTTTGCGGGTTTGGACTATGTACCTTGTTACTAAGCTCTAGATGTTAATCCCAGTTTAACTTCAGCACTATGAAACTTATTACGATGGTTACTTGAGATCTTAACCTAGGCTCTTACTATTGCCTAACATAAGAGGGTTATTTATCTGGTTTGGATTACTTATACCGTTTATCCTATAATTTTAACTTCTTGTATACAACCTTGGTAGCTTAGTTCCTTGTTTGAGTTTTCATACTGCATGGTTTTTTATAAAGAGGAATTTTGACTCGTTTCTAACCTTATCCTTACTTTGATTATAAGGTGGTGGTAATTTTAAAGGCTCTTAAGGGGAGGAACCTTGAAATATTGGGCTTACTTAGTTCTTTAGGAACTAAAACATGGGGATATTTATTGTATGCAGATGTTTAGGGCCAAACTTCATGCTAAGGGAAAAAATATTTAAAAGGGGTTGCAATGACCAAGGATTAAATGTTTTAACTTTGAAACTCATAAATATATTTACAAGGAGGAATACATAGCCACCACGATGAAGGGACTGTAACTATAGAAAAGGGTAATTTATCTAGATGGCAGTGGGGGCAGTTGGACATTTAAGAGGCCCATGTAAAGCCTCGTGGTCACCCTCCACACTGGCGTGAATATAAGTAGCACACAGTCTGTTTCAAGAAACCTCTTTGCAAGTAGTTTGGAGCAGGCGTTATGATCTCCCTACTCAGAAGGCTTGGTGATGGCATGGCTATGCTTCTAGTTAGCAGGGTACCAACGTTGCTTCTTCATCGAAGGGTAAGTGTTTGTTTTTACTTCGATTTGTACTACATCTCTGTTTTGGTTTCATCTTTAACTTGATACGTTTTACTAACCCATGGCTTATCATGTGGCAGAAAGGTGCAGTACCTGCCCCAGGTGTTAGCACCTATATATTTTCCTACAATATGAAGTTGAATGGAAGGAATGGACAGTCAAAATGTACTTGGTATTGAAACCGAGATATCCTCCATGCTCCAGTGCTAGATGCTAAGGTAAAGTGCTAAATGGTCTAAGGAGAACCAGAGGTGCAAAGGATGAAAAGATGTTGGAGTATATGCAAAAATAAACAAGAAATACACTTTATAGCCTATAGTCCGCTGGTCAAGTTATGGAGAGCTAAACATCACATCAATCTACGCCGTATATTTGGCGTGGAGATCAGATCCATGGTCCTGCGTGTAATACCGCACAGCCAAGTTGCGAGGGATTTAAGAAAGGAGTAGATGCGATGGGTTTCTCCACCGGACAGGTGTCAGCAGCAGACATCGCCGCACGAAGACAAATCAAAGGGTGATATGTAAGAGCGGGCGCATGCAAATGGCATGAGTTGGGGGAAAGATCCACGGTTCGGAATGTTAGGGATACACATCAATGGCTCTCGCAGCAGCTCACAAAGAGAAGTAGCACACCGGATAAGAAACGGATGGATGCGATGATATTTTCCTTCCTGCCAGATGTCAATTTCAGAACCGGTCGCATAGAAGAGGAAAATCATGGTAGGGACCATTTGGATGCATGTGAGGCCGTCTTATGGATAAATGTGTCCAAAAAGAACGGCGTGGATGGAAATTTAAACTAGATCCAACGGCAAGGAGGACTCGTCGGTCAAATCAAGAGATAAAGGGAAAACCGATCTGACGATAGCAAAGAGGCACATGAGAAAACCAACGACGGAGATCAAAGGACAACAATTGAAGATGAGCCAAGTTTATGTTGGCACGATTATATATATAAGAAACAACCGCAAGGGTTGACATTTGTTCTTGAAGATTTTCGAAGTTTGGTGGTCCCTCAGCGTGTGGCAGATGGCGAAGGCGACAGAACTTCGAGAAACCTGCTCAAAGATTCTAAACCGATAGGTAGGGCCTTATAACCGTCCTCTCTCTTGAACTTTGAATTTTTAAAGTCATAAAATGGTAGAGGAATCGACTTCTACCAGCCATAAAGCTAGGGTGGCCCTGGAAGATAGGGACACAAACATATTTGACCCACACCTTCGGCTCTCTGTCCCAGAAATTAAAACAAAGTTAGATGCTCTACATGAGCAGGGTTTGGGCATACACGAGGTTTTTAGGTGGTCCTTTATTTACTTTTGCTTAGAACAGGTAGCCTCTTTCCCCAAGTTTGTAACATGGTGCTCTGTGAATTATTCTGAATCCACAAGGATAATCATGGATGCCTCCAGGTCTAAAGTGGTCTATGTTTTAGATGTGTCAGTTGTAAGAAATTCATTTTTTATCCCCGAGCCATAGTACCAGGAGTTGGAAAGCTTTCCAGAAGAGTCGGTGGTTGCCCTATTCCGCCGAATTGCCCCAGACAGCCATCGAACTTTCCTAGCCACATGCCTAAAACCCCATTCCGAAGTTGCCGAAAAGTCGTACCCCTTGGACGTCAACCTTTTTTATGACGATTCCCAGTTGGTCTTTTGACTGTTGGCTCAATTCTTAGGGTTAGATACCGATCAGTGGGTAACAGAGGTCCAGCTTAGTTTACTCTTTAGGACTAGTATTTGTTTAGAGAGGTCCGACACAGGACTCATCCCTCCTCTGAAGTTTGATGAATTTTTGGCTAATAGAATGCATGTACAGTTGGAAAATTTCTCGAATACTAGGTTTTTCAGATATCAGACGCAACTCATGAAGATGATCATGTATAGTAACTTAGAAAGCCCGCATTTTCACCCTTTGCTCGAGACAAATGCTCGGTTGGACAATGTGTTTGAGTATTTCAATTATGTTTTACCACCAGTGTACAAAGTCATTTTTGGGGAGGGACTGCCGAGAGTGCTGCCCGAGATGAAGTCCATGATGCAGTTAAAAGATGAAATAGACGTTGGAGACTGGTTCCTTTCGAAGGATACTACAGTCATTCGGTTGTATGGCTTTGTGAAGGAACCCTACATTTTTCCCGCCTTTCTGACATTAAGAACCTTTGCCCTAGAATTTATCAGGGAAAAATTGAGTTTACAAGAGGCACTGTTCCTACAGTTCAAAAAGGGCACTGATATAAAATACCCATGGAAGGTCGACCCTTTTATTATAGAGAGCAAGAAAGCTTTACCAGAGATAGAAGAAATGATAAGACTCCTGGGATTAGAAAAAGACATAGCTGTTGAATATGATCCCCTGCATGTTATTACCAGAAGAAGAAAGGAGTGCAATATGAGCGCCTTCGAACATAAGGAGCCAGAAAAGCCACTCAGGAGACGGAACCTGCTACAATGGGAGCCCGAGGCAGAAATAGTACCAGACTTGTAGGGAAGGGACCCCAAAACGTCTGATGCTGAAATGAGTACTGAACAGGTGCCGGACACTGGAGAAGTGGGTCGGAAAAGAGATATCGAGGAAATACAGGATATGGATACTGAGATGGGTGATGAAGATAAGCGACCCAGGATGATAACACCAGTTGAGGTGTTTGATGGAAATACTCAGGTCGAGTCATTGATTCCCCTTGATGGAGAAGAGTTGGTTGATGGGACACCTATGGAAGAGCTGACCATCTGGATGAATAATGACAAAGCCAAAAACGAGGGGTCCCCAACCCCTGATGTTCAAATAAAACAATACAAGTTTCAGGATGTTGAATAAGGTGAAAGCAGCGGTATATTCCAGTCTAAAGATGATCTTTACGAGCAGTATAAACAAACTAGACAAGCCTCAGCACAAAAGCTATTTTACCTAATGCCGAGAGATGGCAGTTTGTCCAAAACTAAGACCTCCTTAATAGCCAATAGAGATGAAAATCACAACACTTTAAATCTGGCCATATCAACTGATGTAGAAGTAAAAGAGATGAAGCTCAGGTGGGATACAATACTAGTCCCTGACAAGATACATTTTCACTAGCAAATTGGTGATCTCATCCATGTTGATCTTGCGAAAGCTGCACTGAAAGGTGATAACTTGGAAGTTATTATAAAGAAATTGACGAATCAGCTAAAACAGGAAAAGAGTGAGAACCAAGCCCTTCATCAACTTTTAAAAAGATTGCAAATTGAACTTGTTAGAGTTGACAGGGGAGGGAAATCCATGAAGCAGTTGTTGGCTGATAAAGAAAAGTTAATTTCAAGTCTGCAGAAAAAGGCCAAAGTCCCTAACATCAAGCTAATCCAGGCCCCTAAGGAAACTAGCTTCGAAATACAAAAGGAGGATTTATCTAAAGAATTGGATGGTTGTAAAGCAGAAATACTGAAGCTTGCTGGGAAAAAAGACAGTTGGAAAAGGGAGAAAACTAGCCTAGAAAAGCAACTTGAAGACCTAAAAAGTAACTTGTCCAGTCTGGACATGCAGCCTACCAATGTAAGTCAAGGTGGTGATGAAGACAATACTAATGATCTGGCATAGGCTATGTCACACATCAGCTTGAAGGACAATGAGATCAAGGAGTTAAGAGAAAGAGTGTGGAAACTAGAAGAGGAAAACAAGAAGCAAGAGGAGGAGATAAATGGCCTCCGGGAAAAGCAGAAAGAGTCAATTGAACAGAATAAAAAACTCACTCGCCAAGTAGCAGGACAGGCTGCTATGCAAGGGTGTAGACATTTGGTATGGGATAAGATATATAAAGAGGATGATAGTTTTTGGTCTTACTTAGAATTCATAAGAGTCAAGGAAAAAATGATCAGTGATGCTTGGGTGGTATGTGTAGCCACGAGAGAAGACTTGACCCAAAAACCCAAAGAAACAACATTAAGTGCTATGGCCTTTTCAAATGACTTGTCAGAAGAAGATAGGGTCCGATTAAACATTGGCAACCGGATTGTGACAATCGTCGTGGCTCGAAGAATTTTGAGGAAGTATGCTGAGGTGGAAAGCGTGGAGGCCAAAGCAGAAGACATGAGGAAGGAGGTATCAGATTTCAGGAGTTCATTTGGTAAGTCAAATGAAATGGGACTGCCATCTTTTTGGGATGACAATTTAGAGCTTCTCTCCAAAAGTGCCTACAAAAAGAAGATCTCGGCTATAAGGATGGATCATTCGAAGTTCAAACACATGGAGCAGCTACTCATAGGTAAAACATTAATGGAAAATATCCAAGATGACTTTGAAATCCTGAATAGGGTAATTGCCATTGGCGAAGGGCTTCCGCCAGCTTCCTATTCTGACCACATTGAAATCCGGGTAATGGTGAAGGAAATGACAAATTACAACCTCCCTTTAGTTGAATGTTGGGATGTTGTGCATGCATATGCCAATATGAGATGCGCTCTCCGTCACCTGCAGTAACTGTCTAAGTTTTCTATAAGTTGTCAAGTATTTGTTTGAAAGGTCTGAAAGACATATAAGACATTTTTAATTTTTGATATAATTTGTAATATTCGTTGAGGTGGCTAAATGGATAGCCAGCTGGAACTTTTATCTTTACTATGTTTGTTTTTACTGTAAGATTAATTCTATGCTATGATAATATCGGCAATTGTAAGAAATAGTTAGACCAGCTCTACCTGTTTCTATTTTAAAGTAGTTATGACAAACAAACTTTGATGAAGTGTCATTCTGTTTCAAAACATTTTGGTTTAGAGGAGTCGAGCCTAGAGCTCAAAGAGATCTATAAATATGTTTGTAATCGAAGGCACAAGGGTTGAAAATATTATGTTGAAAGCTTTTGATAATTTGAGGATTAGTCTGTAAGACATCTTTTGAGTTGTTTAAATAAAGTTTGCAGAGCTGAAGCCTGCGTTTTGACAGGGATTCCTGTGTAATTGGTATGGTAGTCTATATTTTCTCTCTTCCCATGTGAAATTGTATTTTCTCTCTTCGTAATCCCATTATGTGTTATTTCCTTCATGCTTGGATCAGGGTAATGATTAAGTAGAATTCATAGAAATTATGCTCTACTTAGTCTTTTCCAAGTATTTCACCAACATATCTACTAAAGTTTATGTAGGATTCATCTTGGTATGCCTTACATTGATGGACTATTTCTTTCCTCTTCTATTCCACAAAAATTGAATTCTCTTTGACTACTAGTTGCTTGCTACCTTGCCCTTGTGAATGCGTTTGCAGAATCTTTGTGAATAATGTTTCATAGTTTGTTAAAGGTGACTCCATTGCCCAAACTAAATCCCATACATTTTCAACCAAACAATGCGTGAATCATTTCTATTTCCAAACATAAAACTGATCTTCTGTATAATTGTTGTAATTGAATATCTTGGCCGTGAATGCTGGTGTTTCTTTTTCATTACTGACAATCTTGATTATTCCAGTCTTTTCAAGAGATTATAGAGAGAGCCCTCTCTGTCTATTTTGGGTTAGTAGCACAGGCCAAAGATTGGTTAGTGGTTACCAAGAATTACCCTCTTTCATCCTTGGGGGTCAATTTCAGTGTTAACAAATTGGCACCGTTGCTGGGGAAGCGATTGTTTTATTCAATCCCCGGAAGAACGATATATACATCCGAATTTCAAAGAACAAGAGAGATCCCTGTGGGAAAATAAAGGTTTCCACATTATTCAAGAAGGTTGAAGAATTTTTCCCTGGTGACTCCACTTACAGAGATTGAACAATTCAGGAAGACTCCACTAGAGACAAATCAGTACACCAAAACATACTACTGAAGAAGTTCCAAAGGCATCCTGGCCTCAAGAAATATCGATCTGAGAGGTAATCCTTTCCCTGAAATCTTGCTAGGAGTATATAATACGGAAAGTTTACTCAGACATAGAACTGTGAAAGATCGAGATAATGCTCCTATCATCGAGATTGTCCCTTTTTCAGAAGATGCATCTCCTTTTCAAGAATTGGAACTAGAGATTGATATTAGCAAACCTTTGTCAAGAACAAAATATGAGTCATACCTAAGCCTAAGAGAAGAAGCTCTAAATAATTGTTAGGAACCCATGTCTTTACTTTGTTAGTATGTTGTTGTTGGACGCATATGCTTTGTAAGTCGTCCCATAGTATTTGTTGATCAATAGTTTGCGTTATTGTTGTTGGTGCATATGCTTTCTAAGTCGCCCGTAGTATTGTTGATCCATAGTTTGTAACGACCCATGGTTTTGACCCATAGTATTGGCGCCTAGAATTAGTATATAAGTGTGTGTTGAGACCTATGAAGGCACCGTGAAGTTATTTGTATTGAGCTTGCTCATAGGAAGTCGCCCCCTCGAAGTGGCCTGTGATCAATATAAAAGTGATTCTGAGTTCTGTCATTTCTGCCATTTCGCATATTCGTATTAATTAATTGTTGCAGGTGCCTCACATCTGGTATCAGAGCACTTTCTTGGGCTCGCTGGGTGAAATTTCTGCCAAATTTTTTTTTTTGCATCTGTTGCAGGTTCGGATTTGGGAATAATCCCTATCCGCTTAACTGTGGGAAGTAGTTGGGCATAAGCCCTAAAAATCATTGTGAGGAGTACCATAGGAACCCCGAAGTAGCTGGCCCATTGAGAGGACCTGCCAGCGAAAAGGGAAATGACCCCTACCTGATTGACTAGTTCCCAACTGTGAGGTAAACCAAGAGCTGTCGTTTGTGCCAAAGCGATTATCAGTTTTACCTGAGCCGTGGAGTGAGGGGTACTGCCCCAATATGCAAGCCGTCAGATATCATTGGTGGCCGAGTGAAACCCTTGAACTGTTAGGAAATCGCACATACCTGGGGTCCATATCTAATTTCAGCTGAACTGTCATCGATCGTTGCTGCGCCATTTTACATCCAGTCGTTCAGATCCATTTTGCAAGCCGTTCCAGATCCATCCATTTTCAATCCATTCAGCGTCGTTTCAGATCCCTCTCGAGCCATAGTCGCTCCAGTCTGGAAAAAAAAAAAAGAGTATAAAATTCAGTTTTTTCTCCATATCTCCCTTGTTTTCACTCTGTTTCCCTTGAAATTTTCGGGGAACCCCTGTCACCCCATTCTGCATATTTCATTCATGAGGACCCTATCCACAATTCCCCTTCCCAAAGCCCGAAATACCACATTTGTCTATTTTTAGGGTTTGCCATAACTTCCTCATATTTCACCCAATCACCCTCAAATTTTACCACAGCATTCATTTCTGAATTCTACTTCTTTGTTCCCCTCTACCAAAAAAAAAAAAAAACACTCCTGGTTATGGTTGTCACCCGTGCAGGAGCAAAAACCATGGAGTAAGCACTTGCAGCCATCCAAGCCAAACTCCAGGATCTGGATGAAAAATTTCTCGGCCTCCATCTTGAACATTCAGCTATGAACAACAAATGGCAGTCTGAGTCTTCATCAGACAATGGGTTCTCCTCTTCTAGCAATTTCCATGGTCCGAAGCTTGATTTTCCTCGCTTCAATGGTACTGATCCAACTGGATGGATCTATCATGCAGAACAGTATTTCAGTCTGCATAATACTTTTGATGTCAACAAAGTTCCATTGGCATCCTTTCACTTGGAACAGGAAGCTCTTCAATGGTACCGTTGGTACATCAAGGCTCATCCAGAGCCCAAATGGCCAGACTTTTGCCAACTCCTTTTGCAACAATTTTGTCCTAGTGCTTTTGATGACTTCATAGGAGCCCTCACTAAACTTCGCCAAATTGGCACGATGAGAGAGTATCAAACCGAATTTGAGAATCTAGCCAACCACACCAAAGGATTGTCTGATGACTTTTACCGGAGTTGTTTTATCAGTGGTCTAAAGGATGCCATCCGCTCTGAGGTCAAAATGTTCTGTCCCAACACAATGATGGAAGCCCTAGGATTGGCGAAGTTGACAGAAGACAAGATTGCAGCCCAACAACGCTCCAAGCCCACTTTTGTTCCCTTCTGAAATATGGGTTCTCAGCAACCACCTATACTGCAGGCTCCTCAAGTGACTCCTATCAAGCGTTTGTCTGAAACAGAGATGCAAGCACGCAGAGAAAAGGGGATTTGCTATAATTGTGATGAGAAATTCATTCGGGGACATAGATGTGTTCAGCAAAAGCTCTATCTCTTGGATGTGGAGTCTTCGCCTGCCGCTAAAATTGGTGACGAAGATCCAGAAACACTAGATGCGCCGGTCAACATTCAGGAACCGCCTATTGACCCTCCATCTCAAGATGACCAGCCAGAGATATCTCTCCATGCTTTAGCTGGAATCACCACCCCCCAAACAATGCGGGTCAGGGGTTACTTCAAGAAGCTTCCTCTTACAATACTCATTGATTCTGGTAGCACTCATAATTTCATTGACCCTCGGATCGCCAAACAAGCTGATTGTTTTATCCATCCTTGCTCAAACTTTGAAGTCATGGTTGCTAATGGGGGCACCTTACCTTGCAAAGGGAAGTGTCGAAATGTGTGTATCTCTATGGGAGATTATACCTTGCGCTCTAACATTTTTGCCTTGCTATTAGGCGGATGTGATGTGGTTTTGGGTGCTCAATGGCTACGCACACTTGGCCCTATCTTATGGGATTTTGCTGAACTTTGGATGCAGTTTTCCCTCAATGGAAAAAAACACACATTGACAGGATTACAACCATTTTCTCTCAGCATCCTCAGTTCACATCACATGGAAAAACTCCTCAAGAAGAATTCACATGATGTCATTGCTTAGATCCATTCTATCCAGATGCAACCATCAGCGGTCTCCACTACTCCTTTGGATCTACAACAAATTCTGGATCGATATACAAGTGTCTTTGCTGAACCAGTGGGATTGCCACCTTCCGGGCTAGAAGACCATCATATTCATCTCCTTCCTGGTAGCATTCCTCCCAACATCAGGCCCTATCGCTACCCATTTCACCAAAAAACGGAGATTGAAATGCTCGTTTGGGACTTATTGAAGCAAGGTATTATTCACCCAAGCACTAGTTCCTTTTCTTCTCCAGTTATTCTTGTCCGCAAAAAAGATGGGTCATGGTGCCTCTGCATTGACTTCCAAGCACTTAATCACCTCACCATCAAGGATAAGTTTCCAATTCCTGTTGTTGATGAGCTTCTTGATGAGCTTCATGGGGCTCACTTTTTCTCCAAGTTGGATCTTCGTTCTAGGTATCATCAAATTCGGGTTCATGAGGATGATATTCCTAAAATAGCTTTCCACACACATGATGGCCATTATGAGTTTTTGTTCATGCCCTTTGGCCTCACTAATGCTCCTTCCACATTCCAGGCCTTAATGAATAAAATATTTCGACCCTACTTGCGGAAATTCATTCTGGTATTCTTTGATGATATCCTCATCTACAATAAAACATGGGATGAACATCTACATCATCTGGATCTTGTCATGCAACTTTTCTCTGGCCATCATTTCCATGCCAAGCAGACTAAATTTGTTTTTGGACAGAAGGAAGTTGAGTATCTCGGGCACATTATCTCAGGACAAGGGGTTCGCGTGGATCCTGCCAAAATTGATGCCATGAACAATTGGCTGCATCCTCAGACACTCAAGAGCCTTCGTGGTTTTTTTGGGGTTGACTAGCTACTACCGCAAGTTTGTCAAGGATTATGGGAAGATTGCAGCTCCATTAACTAGTCTATTGAAAAAGGATGCTTTTACATGGACACCTGCTCCTCAGTGTGTATTTGAAAAACTAAAACGAGCTATGTGTACTACACCTATGCTAGCTATGCCCGATTTTTCCAAGCCCTTCACTATTGAGAGTGATGCTTGCGGCAATGGACTTGGTGCTGTTCTCCTTCAAGATGAACACCCCATTGCGTTCACCAGCAAAGCCCTTTCAGGTAAGAATTTAGCTGCCTCTACCTATGAGAAGGAAATTATGGCTATTTTGCATGCAGTACAGAAGTGGTGCCCATACCTATTAGGGAATCATTTATGCATCAAGACTGATCACCAGAGTCTGAAATATTTCTTGGACCAGCGTGTCTCCTCCCCGGCACAATAGAAATGGGTTAGCAAACTCATGGGTTATGACTATGAGATCACTTACAAGAAGGGTAAAGACAATATTGTGGCAGATGCTCTTTATCACACATTTGATGCCCAAGGTTCTCTTTCAGCTATTTCTATGCCTGTTCCAAATTGGTTGCAATTTGTTCAATAGGGTTATGTCAATGAATCTTCCTTATCTCAAATCATCCAACACTTGACCAACAACCCTTCTGCTATACCACGTTACTCTTGGGATGGTGCTTCTCTGCGATACAAGGGTCGTCTGGTGCTTCTCCAGAGCACAGATCTTCAACAGGCTGTCTTCTATGAACTCCATGCTTCTCCATCGGCAGGGCACTCTAGGTTCCTCAAAACGTATGAACGAGCACGGTGTAACTTCTTTTGGCAGGGCATGAAAAGGACAATTCAACAGATGGTGGCCGAATGTGATACCTGCTAGTGCAATAAGGGTGAAACAACACTCCTTCCAGGATTGCTTGAACCCTTACCCATACATACACGGATTTGGACAGATATTTCTATGGATTTCATTGAAGGGCTCCCTAAATCTGGCAGGAAGACAGTGATTCTCGTTGTGGTTGATCACCTCTCCAAATATAGTCATTTTTGTGCTCTCAGCCATCCCTATACAGCCTCCTCCATCGCTCAAATTTTTCTGGACCAGATCTTTCATCTTCATGGCATCCCTTCTTCCATTGTCTCGGATCGTGATGCGACTTTCACTAGTCATTTTTTGACAGAACTATTTTGCCACACTGGCACCAAACTGAAGATGAGTTCAGGGTATCACCCACAAACAGATGGTCAGACTGAAATTGTCAATAAATGCTTGGAAACTTATCTTCGTTGCTTCACCTCGAAACAACAACATCAGTGGGAAAAGTGGCTCCCTCTCGCTGAATGGTGGTACAATACCTCTTACCACACTGCCTCTAAAATGACCCCATATAAAGCAGTCTATGGTCAGGCACCTCCAGCTCTTCTTCCATACACCCCCACTAGTTCACCAGTTCAGGAAGTTGACATGGTCCTTCGAAACTGCGATCAGATTCTTCGCATTTTGTGGGACAATCTTCACATGGCAAGAAATCGCATGAAGCAACAAGCTGATCAGCACCGTTCAGAGCGCACTTTTCAAGTCAGCGAGATGGTTTTTCTTCGTCTCCAGCCGTACAAACAATCCTCCTTGAAACTCAAAGGGCATCATAAGCTTGCTCCAAAGTTCTATGGGCCATATCGGATTCTTCAGAAGATTGGGTCCGTTGCTTATAAATTGGAACTTCCTTCTTCTTCCTGCATTCATCCAGTCTTTCATGTCTCTTGTCTGAAGAAAGTTCTTGGCACCAACATCAGCGGACAAACGGTTTTACTCGAACTGGATAATGAAGGATCCATCCTTTTGGAGCCAGAGGCCATCCTCAATCGGCGCACGCGTCAGCTTCGCTCTCGCTCTATCACAGAGGTCTTAATTCAGTGGCATGGCATGCAACCAGAGGATGCTACATGGGAACCACTCCTTCAGATTCAACAACAATTTCCACATCTAAAGCTTTAAGGACAAATCTTTTTTTAAGGGGGAGGGGATGTTAGGAACCCATGTCTTTACTTTTTTAGTATGTTGTTGTTGGACGCATATGCTTTGTAAGTCGTCCCATAGTATTTGTTGATCAATAGTTTGTGTTATTGTTGTTGGCACATATGCTTTGTAAGTCGCCCGTAGTATTGTTGATCCATAGTTTGTAACAGCCCATGGTTTTGACCCATAGTATTGGCACCTAGAATTAGTATATAAGTGTGTGTTGAGACCTATGAAGGCACCGTGAAGTTATTTGTATTGAGCTTGCTCATAGGAGTTTGCCCCCTCGAAGTGGACTGTGATCAATATAAAAGTGATTCTGAGTTCTGTCATTTTTGTTATTTCGCATATTCGTATTAATTAATTGTTGCAGGTGCCTCACAATAATTTTGAATCTTACCTTTTAGATCCTGTGTGGCATAATTCTAAAACTCTTGCCAAATTTAAAGGCGATAAACCCAGTTCTCAGGCCCCCCAAGCCCATGCTACAATCTCATCCAGCGATCTTGCTCAGAATACTTTACCACAAGCTCAGAATCCACCTAGACCTATGGCTGCCAGATTTGCACCCTTGATCCTGCCTGCTGCTTTGCATGACCTCCCGCAGAACTACGCTCAAAGAATCGTCTCTTACAATGGAGAGGGAGACTGGTCAACAAAACAACATGTTGATAGATTTGAAGATTTTATAGACTTGGAAGAACTGGACCATGATAACGCTAAAATGAGATTATTTACTCAAATCCTATTTGGGGAACCTAAGAAATGGTTCAGACAACTACCCAATGCTTCCATAGCAAATTTTACAACTTTTAAAAGTATTGTTTCTAGAAAGATGGGAAACCATGGGAAGTCGTGCCATATTCTTATCCCAATATAATCACTTAAAGAAAGGTGGGTTTGAATCAGTAAATGAGTTTTCTTCCAGATTCATGAAAGCTTATAATTATATTCCCGATGATCTAAAACCCTCGGTAGGCACTGCAAAGCTCCATTATGTAGATGCCTTTGACGGAGACTTCTCATGCACATTAAGAGAAAGAAAATCTGCCTCACTGCCTGCTATGCTGAAGGATGCCATGGAGGTTGAGGCCAACATGATGGCTTCTGGAAAATTAAAGCGAAAAACTAAAGCAGATAAGAAGAAGCAAGAAAACCAAGCATCTTCTAGTGATGCTAAATTTGATACCATGATGAGAACTATGGAAAAATTGATGGATAGGTTAGCCATGGAGAATAAGCCTCCTGTTAGGGAACAACCTGAAAATCAGATAAGGAACCCTAACTTTAGGAGGCCACCCCCTCCCAGAAATTCAATAAACCAAGAAGACCACTAGATTAGACCTCCCTTTCCTGAGAATTTTATAGATCAAGAAGGACCTGAAAACCCTACTGCTGACCAAATACACCTTTTCGATACCCTTGAACACGTAGTTCATTTGACTAAAAGAGAGCATGATTTTTTCACCAAAGGAAATGTTGATAAAGCCGAAGAGTTCGATTCTGAACAGTATCAAATGGGTTACATGAATGCCATGGACGATATCCAGAGAAAGATGAGGTTTAGGAACAGAGAAATACCAATAACTGAAGGGAAATCTGCACAGAGTCAGCCCCCTAAGACTCAACAGAATACTAATAAGCTGAAGGGGAAACAGCTAGAGGATCCTGCACAGAAAATCTCAGAATATAAGGGGCAGCATTCTAAAGAAGGTAGGCAGCCAGAAGTCATTGAAGTAGGGAAGCCGACATAGATATTCAGCTTGAAGGCTGAACTATCTAAGGTAAAGATCTCTATCCCCCTGAATGAACTATTGAGAGTCAATGAGTACAGGGAAGAGATAAATAGCCTAGTAAAAGGGCAGACAGGAAATACCCAAGACATGTTGGAAGTGACAGATGATGCTCCCACTATAATCTTTGGTTCCAAAATGGAGGAACCAGATGATGAAGAAGTCCCTCCCTTCTATTTGAGTCTGAATATCCATAATAAGTTAGTACACAATGCCCTGATAGATTCTAGAGCTTTGCACAACTTGATGCCAAAGTCGGTGGTGGACCTGTTGGGGTTAGAGGTCACTAGACCTTATAAAGACCTATATTCTTTTGACTCCAGAAAGGTACCCTGTTTAGGACTGATTAAAGATGTGGTGGTAACCCTTGCCCAGATTCCAGCGAAGAGTGTCATGATGGACATAGTGGTCGCTGATTTACCTGCTAAGTTTGGGATGCTATTGTCTAGATCATGGGTAAAAAAACTAAAGGCAACCATGCAGATGGACCTATCTTATGCTACTATATTACTTTTCGGGAGCAATAGGAAGTTGTACAGAGAAAAAAGGATGGCTTATGTGGTCAGTAGTGATGACAAGCCTGAAAATCACCCTATATTCGTTGTAGATACAGACATGGGTTCCTCCATCCTTTTCAATGATGGTCCACATACTGATCCTAGACCCCCATTTTTCCATGAAGTAGAGGAAGACAAAGAATTTGCAGTAAGGCATGAGGCATCAGAGAGGCTAAAAAATAAAGAAGGATTGTGGAACATGTACTTCGATGGTTCACTAAGCAAAAATGGAGCTGGGTCTGGGGTTTGGATCATACCTCCAGACCAAGAATCTAGGGCCCTATCCTATAAATTGACTTTTGAATGCACAAACAATGTGGCTGAATATGAAGCTCTACTTTTAGGACTAAGAGCTCTGAAATATCTGGGAGCCAAGACAGTACACGTATTTGGAGATTCAGAACTGGCGGTGAACCAGGTGAACGATAGTTATTAGGCAAAGCACCCCAGGATGAGAGCTTATAGAAACGAAGTTTGGGATATGTTTGGGAATTTTTTCGACGAACATAAGATCTGGGAAATTCCAAGATGTGACAATCAAGTAGCTGACTCCCTGGACACTACTGCAGGAGGTTTTAAAACACCCATTTTTTCCCAAGAAAACACTAGTACAAAATGAGAGATAAGTGACAAAAAAAATGACCAAAATCCCCATATAAATGACCACTTTTGAGTTGGTGACCACTGGTAGCAAATTAGTGGCCATATATCATGCGACCAAAAATGTGGTCATATTTAGCTTGGTCATTTATAGCATGTCTTGTGGTCATATATTTGGTCGTATATTTGGTCATTAATTCGGTCATATATTTGGTCATTAATTGTCACAATTAATGAACAAATTTATGACCGCTAATTTGCTACCAGCGATTGCCAACTCAAAAGTGGTCATTTATATGCATATTTTGGTCATTCTTTTGGTCACTTATCTCTCATGTTGTACTAGTGGTCATTTATATGCAAATTTTAGTCATTTTTTAGTCATTTATCTCTTTCTAGTGGTTTCAGAATATAAATAGGGCACGGTGGAATCAAACCACCAACCTCCTGCCTATAAGGCAGGTGCTCTACCATTGAGCTAGCACCCTTAAATAAAATTCCTTGTGGATTGATATGAGAATAAAATTTCCAACAGTTAGCACCATCTTGCCAAAGGTCAGAATACTATAAAAAAAAAGAACAAATTCTTCTCTATGCTATTTTTATATTATTACTGAAAACTTCATACATAAACTCTATTTCACACTCAGCCCACTCTATTTCATACATGTGCTAAATTACCGTCAAGCTAGTTACATATTGCTAAAAAATAATATGGTACTTTTATTTTTCTCCTCAAAATGTCCTGCTACTAATAGAAATCATGTTCTCAACTTGAAAAGAATGTATATTCACAACATCATCCAAGCCAAGTATGAGCATAGTTTGTGGTGGTATTGATTTGTAATTCCCCTTCTCTTGGTATGGAATAGTATTGATAAGTTCTTGTTTGGTGATGTGATCATACTCATTAAGAGACAACATTGGATGCTTAGACAAATTTGAATTGTACTTTATTTTTTCAAACCCAGTTTCGACCTTATCTCGTCAGCAGTAGGATCCCTCCCAAGCTACAACAATAAATTTAGAGTTTCCCTTTGTATATCTAATTTCAGCTACATCAACAACATCAACATCATTACTAATATTGCTCTCTCAACTTGAAGATAAACAACTTAATTTCAACACCAAACATATATTTGTTTTTGAATGTGATATGTTTCCACTGGACATTTTGCCCAAGGTGATATTAGAACTTAAATAAACACAAAACAACACAAACCAAATAAATTAAGGTAAATTTCTATATAGGAGAGCAGCCCTTATTGGTGATTCACATTGGTTTATTCTCTTGACACATGATGGATTATGGTATTACATCTGATTTGTTGTTATGATTTCAATTTGGAAATTGTGTTGTAACTTCGCTTTTTAAGGTTTTAGTTGTTCTATGTCCTCCTTTCAGAATATCTATTTAGAGGAGGTATGTGCTCAAGTCAATGCTAAAGGCTACTTGTTGGTTAGAGATGCAAAAGAGATTTCAACTTCAGCTTATTTTGACATTATTGTAGCCATTATCCTAAGAAGGTAGAAAAAAGATTTCAACTTCGGCTTATTTTGACATTATTGTAGCCATTATCCTAAGAAGGTAGAGATAATTTTGATTTTAATATAAAAATTATTTTATCAAAAAAAGTCTATCCTAGAAGTTTTCTAAGGAGATCCAAAAATAAATTCAGAGTTGGTCTTTCTATATATTGTTTTAAGCAACATCATATATAAGTACTAATATCGCTCTCAACTTGAATATGTGCAGACCAATACCTTCATTACAAAGCTAATCTCAAGACCATACATAATGTTTGTTGATCTGATGACTTTATGTTTAAAAGTAATTAGCTTCATTCTACTTTCATAAACTTTCTACACATTCTGCACAATTGATGTTGGTTCTAAACTACACAATTGATATTGGTTCTAAACTGTCCTATTGAGCTACCTTTGCTCAAGTGACGTCCTATAAGGTTACCCAATGTTGACAGGTCAGGTCAAAGCATTTCCTTTATCATTCTACTGCAGGTCAGGTCAAAGCATTGCCTTTATCATTCTACTGTAGAGGTCAAGGCATTTTGTTTACCATTCTACTATGGAAGATCACTTCATCAGCGTCAAAGATAATCCTAGTTCACCTTTTTTTTATTATAATTTAAATCCATCAAAGTTTCATGTGAAATGGCATTTTCAAGTCATCAAAGTGCTCGATTTGCACTACTTTTACACTATAATATATTTCGAGTAATAAACAATAAATTGTGCTAACAAAAAGATTCATTCTATTGAGCTAGCCCAAAATATTAAAATAAAAAGGGATAAAGGGTGGGTCACAAAATATTTGAAACAATCAAAGCTTAAAAAAATAACATGTTCAAAGCAATCCACAACCCAATTCTATACTTACATGTTTTGTTCTTGAAACAATTGTAGCGATCACCAGTCACCATCAACATGCATGCACTATAATAAAAACGGTTCCATGCTATACACATTTTGAACCATTGATGTTCAATAGTTAACTTTCACATCAGTCGGGTACTAACATTTGACTTCAATGTGCATGAATGTCCACAAGGTGACTAGGGTGGTCTATATCTTTGGCCCATCTACTCTTCTATGCTCTAATGCATTAGGGGGGAAAGCATTGGCACTTCTCAAACCCTTGCAGATTTAGATCAAGAAAATTTAGCTCACCAATTTTACATAGATTATACAAAACAAATACAAATAACATTCAATTTCTTACTTCCTAAATATAAAATATAAAATAACATTCAATTTCTTACTTCCTAAATAACAATATAAAATATAAATAACATTCAATTTCTTACTTCCTAACCATTAATCATTATCCAGTAAATATTTGTGTTCTTTAAATAATGATTCTAGTTGTAATTAATGTGTGATATATACATTTATAATACATTTTTGAGGGCAAGGAACCTTACTCCTAGCACAGAAATGAAGGGCCTTCCATGAGGATCACGTCAGCTTTCTGTCATTTTATGCTGCAAAAATCCGATCTGCTTCCATCGATTAACCAAAAAGATAACGACATAGATTCTATTTTCCAGGGCTAGTGATTAAGAAGACATGATAATTCATTCTTTACAGGATTTGGACCATCTAAGGCGCTAAATTCGTAATAAGATTCATCACAAGAAATTTCCTCATTTTCTTATGAGCCAGTGTTTTGGGAAGAACATGAACCCTGTTCTGTCAATCGTTACCCTTGAACATAGAGATTGGAATGCAAATTACCCTATTCTGAGCGAGTGTTTTGGGAAGAACATGAACCCTATTCAGTCAATGATTACTCCTGAATACAAAGCAATTCAAAGATTGGCACACAAATTACAATTTACAGAGCAATTCGTGGAGGATCTGTCAGGACAATTGAACAATTGAGTGAATTTGCTTGTACTTGGTTGCAGAGAGGATGGCGTCCTTCCACCACCAAACCTCCACTCCAAATCTAGAGGTGAAGGTCTGCAATAAGTAATCCATAATCCAGTGATCAATCTTTGTTGAAATAGCAAGGACTTATGTCCCAATGAGTAAGCCATGATCCGATGATCAATCTTTGTTGAAATAGCAAGGAGTTATGTCCCAATGATCTCAATATGCAGGCTGAAATTGGAAAAGGGAAAACTGAAGGATCATGCACCTATATAGTTCTAGAAGTGATGTTACTTCTAGGGAATTGAACCATATATCATCATCATTGCACTAAACAGGACTAAAACCTTGTACCCTCACAGAAATAGGGATAAAACCTTGTTCTGTCATCCCCTTTTCATTCCATTGATGGGAGGATCCATGCTTATGGTGCAAGGAGTTATGTCCCAATGATCTCAACATGCACACTAAAATTGGAAAGGGAAAATCAAAGGATCATACCTTTCCTGTAGGCATGGGGCTTATATGGTTCTAGAAGTGATGTTACTCCAGGAAATTGAACCAGAGATCATCAACATTGCACAAGACCCTCGTAGAAACAAGACTAAAACCTTGTTTTCTCATCCCCTTCTCATTCCAGGGAAAAAATTGTTGAATCTAAATATGGTTGCAAAGGGATCGATCTCGTCACCTCCTCATCACCATTGCAATGACTTTCAATGCAGTGGTGCATGCCATCTGATATGTTTTAGAAGATATTATCCAGAATACACTTCACTACAGTTGGATTTGGGACAAAATAGGTCAATTGTTGGTGCCTGATTCTTGAGGTCCCATAAGGGACCGAAACCCTTTCTAAAAATAATATAGAGAGAATATGTACCATTGAAGGAAACCCTTACTCATATATGCCATAAAATGAAACCCTCAATCAGACTAGCCAACAAAAGATCAGAGATTTATTATTGTAATATACAATAAAATAAAAGGGATACATTTTGAGCCACACTGAATCCTTCATGAATGTAATGTATCAATACTTATATGAGCAGTACTTTCTAAAAAAATATCATTTTTGTCTGGGTGGGGTTTTATAATCGAATGTTACAATGTTATGCATCAACTGGTGAATCTGAAGAACAAGTTCACATGTGCCTTTGTTTCTCAATTTCATAACTACTATGGAAAGGCCTCCCTTGTAGCCCACAACCCTAGCATCGCTCTCAATTTCTTCTTCGTAAAATCATATTCAAATTCCAAATACACAGCAAACGAGATGGGTATTGTGAAGGTACAGAGCAATAGGCGATGCCTCGTTTGGTGAATTTAGATTCCTATGGATAAAAACTTTCATGAAAGTTAAACTATACATCCACAAGCTTGAGGAAATAATACTGTAAGACAAACTTAAAGCTACTTCAGTTAAAATGCAGCAATAAGTCTACAACAGTGACCTTCAAAGTCCTACAAATACTACATGAGTTCATACATACAAGGGTATTTGATTTTATCAAAATATACACCATGATACACAAATTTACCTTCTGTATATTGGAACATGATACACTTCTACTACCATCAAATAAAAGTGCTCCATAATAGGAGAACTCATCATACTTCCCATATTATTGAGGTAAACTTAGAAAATCCAACAGTAATAAATGCAACTTCTAATCAATGACTAATGATACAGACCTCCGAAGCCTATGGTGAGAACATGGGTTGCCACTAAGCATGGATTTATAATTGGGCATGATCTTTGCCATACCATAACCAAAATCATTGAACCTTGAAAGAACATTTCAACTGGCATCCAAAGAATTTAAGAACTGGTAGCAGATTGAAATATAGGCATTGGCATGAAGGAACATATGCAGATGGTAGAAGCAATATTCATATCCAACATCTAGTTACAATGCCAGAATGTGCATAGCCAATTTAGAGAAGATTTACTATATTGGGAAGTGAACAATCTAAGCATAAACACAATCCTGTAAGGAATGATTCTGTATCTCTTTCATAACATCTAGTTACATATCTGCATTCTTCACTCATATGAAATTATATGCAACACATACAAGGAGATAGAGAATGAATCTAAGATATACCTGTTTATGATTAGGAGCAAGATAAACTAATGGAAATCTTCTGCTCTAACAACTGAGCTGCTGCAAGTGCTATTGTTGGGGAAGGTACTTGACACATGCCTAGGATTCCAATGACAACATGAATAGACAAGTGTTTGTCTATATAATTTTGTCACAATAACAGTTCCACAGATCACTAATGTTTTATGTCAAATTGAAAAAAGGAAGTTACGTATCTGATCAAAACAAGGAATAAAAATTGATCTACACAATTTTTTTAAGAGCATAAAAATGATTACAATCAATAAAGTTCCAGTAATATGACATTTCACAAAGCTTACCTCCAACCAAGGGTAGGATCTTGTCAATTCATAAGTTGAAAAAACACCACCTTTATTCTGCATTGGCAACAAAATAATTAAATATCCAAACTTAACTTGCAATTCTTTTAAACCATCACGATAACATTATGAGAACAAAGTATGAACATGTTTTTCCATAGTCAAATCAATGACTAGGTGAGTATATTTATAACTTTACATGGCTACACCACACCTCTTTCAATTTTCAGCATCCCTTTCATGATAAAAACATGCATCCTACTAAAAAGGAATGAAATAGCTTATTCCATAGTTCTTTAATTCCACATAATAGCAAAAATAATAAAATAGTAGCTTCCTCATGAATGCATTATTTCCTATTTTATCAACTTCATGGACCTACACAAGGATCCCTTTTGAGCTCCAAGTAATGTGCACCAATGAATTTACATAGAGAAATTGTAGTTTTGACATGCAATTCTATAGTGTGCCGCACAACGAAAACCTTCTAAGCACTACCTTCATGGAAGAAAAAAATATATTGAAGGTCTTATTAATACCTTCAATGCTTTAGCAGCTAATTGGGTTTAGTCAAAATATTTTATGACAAATGAATGGATAGGAGGAATAGATTATTGATAATTGGCATTACGTAAATAGATGAGCAACATTCCTAGTTTACAGGAGATAGTGCCTATCATCCAATATGCATCTAGACCATGCTACATAATTTTCTCCTGAACAAAAAAGAGACATATTTTCAAAATTGCTTTTATGCAGGACATTCATCAAACCAATGATCAAGATAAGAAGTTACAATACCTAGCATGTGTCCTATGCTTTTATCAATATGGGAATAAAAGGATAAATTTGACAAAGATTCTTGACTAATTCATATTGATGCAATTGCTAAATTCAATTTGCAAACATACTTAGCTTACATTTCTAATGCCTTAGAGGTAAACATCAATAGCATAGTTCCATTCATGCCTCTCTTCTGTCACTAACAAATTGATAAAATGATGAATTTCTAGGCAGAGGAATATGGTACTCTCCCTAAGGACAACTTTTGGTAAAATTTGAGTGGCATACATGACTATCCCGAGGGTAATTTTCTCTTGAACTAAAAAAGTGACATATTTTCAAAACTGCTTTTATGCTGGACGTTCATCAAACTAATCATCCAAATAAGAAGGTACAATACCTAGCCTGCATATTATGCTTTTATCAATATGGGCATAAAAGGATAAATTCGACAAAGATTCTTGACAAAGTCATATTGATGCAATTTCTAAATTCAATTTGCAAACATACTTAGCTTACATTTATGATGCCCTCGAGGTAAACTTCAATAGTGTAGTTCCATTCATGCCTCTCTTTTGTCACTAACAAATTGATAAAATGATGAAGTTCTAGGCATAGGAATATGGTACTCCCTAAGGACAATTTTTGGTCAAATTTGAGTGGCATATATGACTATCCCGAGGGTAGATTTGGTCCCATCTTTGAATATGCATCACATATTCTACATGGAGAAGGTAAAGACCAATATTTGGAACATATGCACTACTGGATAGTGTCATTGGATAAAGGACAAGGCCCACATTAAATAAATTCATCTTAGCCCTTGGTATTAGTCGATGAGGTCACATTTTGGAAGCTAGAAGTTAGTATATTTTGTTTCTAGCCATATAGAACATGCATGTTACACTTTTGTAGCAAAAATGCCTCCATATACTACTTATCTAGTGTTTAATCCATTATTTAACCATCTTGAAATGTAAAAGCCAAACCTTGACAGAAATACGGGTATTATAAGCTATTTATTTGGATTCCTCAATGCTTCAATTTTAGGAAACAGGTCTAGCAAAAATGTTGAATTAGAACATGCATGAACTGAGATAAGATAGTGATGGTGAAATAAATACATTAAGTTCCAGCCATGATTCAATTCTATGGTATAAAACCTCAACTAATAGGCTAACCTCACAAAAAGTTTAGAATCAGATAATTCATTATCTTTTCCATACAAGTTTCTTATAACTTAAATAGAGACAAGTGCTTATTAGCTTATACTCCAATGTTTGTTACATAATGTTTGTGCATTGGATAATTCAAACATAGTGAGCATTCTAGTGAATTCCTTAAAATGAGCCTTTGATG
This sequence comes from Larix kaempferi, assembly GCA_027924585.1. Lineage (NCBI taxonomy): Eukaryota > Viridiplantae > Streptophyta > Pinopsida > Pinales > Pinaceae > Larix > Larix kaempferi. The sequence continues at coordinate 31,012,017 of BSBM01000622.1, read as the reverse complement.
TGATTGTATTTTTACCTAAAACATAGGAAGGTTTTTCATGGCCTTATCTAGTATATCATAAGGAGATCCATCGACAATAGTAATAGTCAATGTCTTACAAAGATAAGTCAACCAAGGTGTAGCCATGGTTCTTGTGGTAATAGCTTACCTTGGTTTGTCAAGAAAGAAGTTTCTTATAACTTCAATAGAATCAAGTGCTTATTACTTTATACTCCAATGCCATTCTTCAAAATTCAACACCTAATCGTGAAAGACATGGACTGAAATGTCTCATTTTAAGTGATGAACAATAAATGTTCCCAAGATTTACTAGAGGAGCCATGCACCTATGGTTTTGTTAAGCTATTATTTGTGTTTCCAAGCACCTATGGATTCTTGAAGACATTACTTTGATCGTTTCTTGGAATATTACAATGCCAAAGTTCAATAGTGGTAGAGTTGCAGCGAGAACTTTGGGTGAAGGAGGAATTCTTGGAACAAAGACTTGGTTTGGCTAACATGAAAATTGTAAAGAGTAAGAACAGAGTCTTGAAAGAATTAGATAGTTCAGGTTTCTTAGTAGATGTGACATAAGTATTTGGATGTGATAGGAGCTATGGTTTTTTTTTGGTTGGGGACATGAAGAGATTCATGTGGGGTGTTGATAAAGAATTGATTGGAGAAGTGAGATATAGTGTGTCTTTTGGATAGTGGGTTAAGGAGACCATGGATGTTTTTCAATGCCACCAAATGGTTTTGAAAGAAGTTAATATGAAGGTTGAATCCATATCCCATTAGTTGCAAACATTTATAGAATAGGAAGAGCCATGGTCATGGCCTAGAAGGATTTCTTGCAGTGCAGTGGAAGATGCCACCATAAGACAAAAGGTACCTAGTAGTTGTAAGAGTGTTGCATGTTATTTTAGCCAAAATCACTATGTAAGGTTTTTTCCATTGAAGAGAAAAATGTTTTGGATGAAAATCCAATCTAATAGTCTTCATATATAAGTTTATAGATTTTAGACAACTTAACATCAAGTATAGGGGAGATCTTATACCCCAATCAAGAAAGTGGCTTGAAATTCTAAAAGACCACCATAACTCTTACCAAGGGAGTCATTGGTAATCTCAAACTAACTATGGGCCATCTCAGTACTACTTGTTGGTTTCCAAAATAGCACCTGTTTTCAGTGACAACACACCCACCAAGCATATGCAGTGTACTGTTGGGTATCCTTAGTATATATAAGGGATGCCATCTTCAAGGGAAGGGCCAACCGATACTATTTGTTGAAAAATATGGGAACTATATTATCATTGATGCACATACTATTTGTTGAAGGATGTGAAATATATTATCATCCATGCATATGAGGGAAAGTTGAAGATATCTTTAGTGAGTTCCCATCAAGTAAAGAAATTGATCAACTCGAGCAAGAAGTATGGACTACTCTTTTGAGACAAAATTTGAAAAAAAATGAATTAATGGGAGTAAGGAAAATTGAAAGATGTATGAAAGAACAAAATGTTACTTGGAAGAGATTTTACCAAGCAAATAAATTGATCAACTCAAGTAAGAAGTACGAACTACTCTTTTGAGACAAAACTTGAAATAAAATGAATTAATGGGAGTCAAAGAAAATTGAAGGATGTATGAAAGAACAAAGTGTCACTTGGAAGAGATTTTACAAGAGCGCAAAAAGTATTAGAACATGCATGAACATGTAAGAAACAAGAATTACAGAGTTCTTTGTAGCCTTGTTAAGTTATAGACAGCTCACTTGATGTTGATCCTTGGTATATGGAAGAAGTCTTTCTGAGAGTGATTTAAGCAATACCAAGTCCAGACACAAACTCTTATGTTCTGATAATGGGAGAATCTGAACCCAGAAATCAAGAGCTGAAGAGGAACAAAAAATCTCAGGTGGAAAGCAATTATCCAAATGATTTGAAGAAAATTTGCAGGAACTTGTTAGCATTACAAATCCCTGGATACTTGGATATAACATTGACTTAGATGTAATTTTATTTCCACGTAATTTTTTTCCCACCTCAAATCTTTCTGAAAGCATCTGCAAAAAGTTAAATATGTCAATAACCCAAATATTAATCTAAAAAAAAGAATTTTTTCCATGACTCTGACTCAAGTTAAAATAATAAGATTTTTGCCTTGAGAAGGAAGGTAAGAAGCTTGCCTTATATATATCTTTGCATATTTGCTTTCATTAGTTGCTTTGTGGGACTAATCAGCAGTACCCTCATAATCCAAAGACAAAGCCATGGTTACTCCTGGAATTCAAGGTTAAAAAGGATTAATAATATAACTAAATACCTGGACAACAAAACTTACATACAATTAATATAAAAGAAATAATAAAATCCCTAGTAATAAGCAGCTTGTGAGGTGTTTCTAAGCCAACACGATATGGTGTTCCTTGAAGAGGTTAAGTCTACCAACTTTGAATTAAATTTAAGATGTCATAAGAATTCCTGCTGGAATGGTCCATTTTGGGCTACGAATCATGAGAAAGGGGGAGGAGGTGTAGTTCTGGCTATCTCTCACTCTCTTTAGAGATTTGCAGTGGATCATGCATTAGACCTTAATAATAGCTGTGTAAAGGTAACACTACTACTGAGAGACAAACTAGTTGGTTGTTGTTCAGTTTATGCATGTAATTCTAGTGCTGAGAGGTGCACTCTTTGGGATGGGCTCGCCTCTTTCTCCTGGATACTAAATAGGTTTTGAGAAGGGATTTTAATATTGGTGAATGACTTAGGGATAGACAAGACAATCTGATTCTGTTATTTGTGGAAAAGAAAAGTAGTCTTGGTGCAAGTGTAAAGCCTCCTTTCAGGCTTTTAATCCTAATTGGCAGAAGAATGGAATATGGATTGCATTCCAAAGGATGGTTCACTTGATGCAACATGTGCAAAGGAAAAGACAGGGTGTAAGCTAGTTTGGACAGATTTTATGGCCTAATGAGGGGATCTCCCTTTAAGGCAAGTCATAGGAAATACATGTGGTTTTAAATGTAGTTGCTTCTAATCATCACCTTATCACCACTTCTATCTCCTTTGGACAGATTCCAGATGAACTCACTTTCTCTATGTTCAAGCTTAATGTTTCTCATTTGGACTCGGAAGACTTCAAGGCTCTTCTTCACAAGATTTGCAACCTTTTTCCCTAGGACACAGAAGGAGAGGGATTGGATCCTTTGGTGGGAATCAACTATTTACAGCACAGAGAAGTTTATAAAATGTTGTGGAAGAATGGTGGCACAAAAGAATGACGAAGAGGGATCAAATCAGCAAAGGAAAAGTTGGAAAAGGTCAGAAATGTTTTTGGAAGAAGACCTGTGTAATATAGCTTTGCAGGGGTAAGCAACAAAGCTAGAGCACTTGGAAAGAAGTGGAGAGGAGTACGCAGCTGGGAAACCTCGGGTTTATGCATGTCTATAGTGAATTTGGGATGGTGAAGAAGCTTTCTAGTTCTAGTTTAGTTTCCCGAGAAAAAGAATGCTTCAGAAAGAGTTCTTATTTTGAGGAGGTCATATGTGTCTCTAAAGGAAGATCTTTCCCAGATCAAGAATATGTTTGGGAACCACTTTCAAAATATCTTCTCCCCTTGTGCTTTCATTGATACTGTTGTTTAAGCTAGACACAAATGTTATAAAGTTAACTAACCCAAGGTCTTTGCCATGGAAAGTACAAATTGAATAGTGAAATTACAGTTGATTGGTGATTTACTACAGAATTGCTTGTCTTCGTTTTGGCTCCAAGTTTGTTTTCATGGTGACTGTTTTTTTTCTTATGCTTTTGCATTTTCTTGACCCATAACTCATTTCAAACAGGAGTTGAATGCACCACTCCATTAGACAAGGGTGTCTACTAACCCCTTATTTATGTGTTTGTTGTTCATGCCCTAGCGTATTTGATGGACACTGCTAGGATGCAAGGGAATATCAAGGGAATTGTTCTCCTAGTGGAGCACATATGGGGATAACCATTTTGCACATGATTCCATTTTCTCTGTCCAGGTTGACCAAGTTTCAGGTGACTTGGCTAAAGAATGATTAGATGTTTTTTTGTGTTGCTTCAAGTGCAGTCATGAGTGACCAAAAATCAAACTTCTGGTTGATTGGTTTAGATGAACCCCCAAGGTGGATCCCATCTACTTGGAACTTTGCTTGGCCTATGGTAATTGTTCACTATATGGTGATTCCTTCAGAAGTTACAGTTAACCTACAACATTGGCAGTTCAAGGATCTTTCTCTAGTGGGCAAGTTACAACAATCTAAAACAATTTACAAGCCTTGCATGTCCATTGTGTTTCTTCTAGACTGTGTAGTCGAGCTTAGATCAGAAGGCTATGTAAAATCTTCAGGACATTTTTGTGGGCTAATTATGGCGGTGAGCAAGGGTTACTTTTGGTCCCATGGGATATATGCAATTTTCCTAAAGAAGAGAGTGGCTTGGGATTGATTAATATGGAAAATAAGGGAAAATCCTAGTAGCAAAGTGGATGTAAGCAGTTTAGGGGGTTCATCTCCTTGGAAAGTGTTAATGGAGTACAAAAGTTCGCAGGCACAACTTATTCACATAATTCAGAGTAGCTTCAACTTATGAGATATTATACCCCTCCTCACTTGTTTCAAATCCAATGCTCTTTTATTTTTAAGAGTACATGGACTGTATGAAAGTTTGTGGCTAAATATATGGGCTAGAACCACTCAGGTAGTAGATATGGTTGGGGCCTAGTTTTGCACCCAATTTGGAGTTGGAAGAATCAAGGTCAATCAATTGTCAAAATCACTAAGTATCAAGCTCACATATTAAGCTAGGAGGGCATATTCTTTCGGAAGGACTAGTGGGATCAGGATGTTGATGTCAGATCATGGTTGGAGATTCAAGTGTTGGCCCCTACAAATAGACAAACATACAAATGGAAGCCTAAATTTGGAGGGGTTGGTATTGGTCCTTTGGTAAGCATATTAATTTAGATAGATTGGCTATGAGATTCAAATGTTGGTCCCCACAAATACACAAACATACAAATGCAAGGCCCAATTTGGAGGGGTTGGTATTGGTCCTTTGGTAAGCATATTCACTATGATGTAAAGAAACTAAACTCCTTAATGCATCAAAAACTCCTGCTGGCTCCAATTTTGAATGTTAGATTGACTTCTTCAGCCGAAAGAACATATGGATTCAAAGACTTTATAGTGCTTAGTATTTTCTCCTTTCTTATAAACTACAAGTTTCTACTTGGTTGGTCATTTTCTAGGGTTCACCAACAAAATCCCTCCCTATTAAATTTTCAGAATTTACTTCAATCTTATCTAGGATCTTAAATTAGAGAAAAACATGTACAGCAAATCTACAGCATATCAATCATGGACACAATAATGCAAGCACACAAGAGACACAGAGTTTACTTGGGGAAAACCATAAGGTGAAAAACCCCAATAACTTCCTCAAAGATAGATAGAGCAATGATACAACCAGAATACAAGAGATAGTCTTCTCCTAGCAACAGAGCCTCCTCCTCCACAAGTGCGCCACTCTACAAAGTGTGAGTGAAAGAATAGAATGTGTAAAATGAGAGAGACACACTCTTTATTTATACACCAACTTGACTTGACCTTTACTCAACTAGGTCGGCCTCAACTTAACCACTTAACATAATGCTGACTGGGCCGACCCCCACTAGGGTGGTCTAATAACCCTTTGACCCACATGGACGACCCCCAATAGGGTGGTCTAATAACCCTTTGACCCACATGACTTATACAGGGCCGACCCCAACAAGGTGGTCTAATAACCCATCAAGTATAAGTTACGACACTTACAATATAAATGACGACACTTCCGTATAGAGGAATAATAACATCTCTATAGGAATACAACCACTTCCGTATAGAGAAATAATAACATCTCTATAGGAATACAATATACATATATGTGAAATACATTCCGAAGTTACATATACATCAACACTCCCTCTTAACTAGGAAGGTATTTCTCGACACAGGTCTTCTAGCACAAGTCATCTTCTCTGGATCATCGTCACTAGATAATCATCATCGAGTCATCATCATTGTCACTACTACTGCTATCTCAATCAATCTCTGAATCTACTCATCATAGGAAGTTCTACAGAGCTAGTCCTTTTTCATACTGGATGTAGGCCCACCACCTGCAGGTCTTCATCATCTGTGCGAACGGTCTGATAGAGGTGGCCTCTCAGGACTAATTTTATGTGCGGATGCAATACCAAAAAGAGTATCCTAGGAACATTTATGTGCCTAAGCATGACTAGTAAGATCTCCCAGGACTGATCACATGCATCTCCTCCACAATAGCTTTAAAGAGCATCCCAGGAACATTTATGTGCCGCAGCATGATCGACAAGATCTCTAAAGAGCATCCTAGGACTTATTACGAGCACACAGCCCAACCTCTTGGATCTCCAGAACTGATTACATGTGGATAGACAAAACCTTTCAAGAGCATCCCAGGAACATTTATGTGCCACAGCACGACCGGTAAGATCTCTAAAGAGCATCCCAGGACTAATTACGAGCACACAGCTCATCCTCTCGGATCTCCAGGACTAATTACATGTCTCCGTAGTAATACCTCATCCTAGGACTGATTATGAGCACATAGCTCAACCTATCGGATATCTGAGGATTGATTACATACTACATAGCAATACCGGAAAGAGTAGCCCAGGAACATTTATGTGCCGTAGCACGATCGGCAAGATCTCCCAGGACTGATTACATGCTATTTGCACAACCTGCCACATATCATCTATGACCTCCAAGTATCAACCTGATAGTCATGATCCAACGGATCATCATTGCACAAAGCATCATCCTGATGCTCATGATCACACTGATCATAATCACTGTACCATCTTGATACATATCATCTGGAGCAACATCCCGAAGCTCATCATCATGATCATCCTGATCATACAATGCATCCACCTAATGAATACCAAGTATCTACCTTATACATATCATCATACATGATCCACGTGATCATACAGTGTATCCACCTGATACAAATACAAATGCATGATCCACCTGATCATACCTGATACATATCAACATACATGATCTTCCTGATCATACAATGTATCCACCTGATACATATATAGATACATGGTTCAAGCATCCAACATGATGCATATACAAAATACATACAAATGATCCAACTGATCATATCCAGCATCATCCTGATGCATATACCGAGCAGTAACTAGAGCATCGTCCTCTTCAAATCATCTCATCATCCACGAAGCACAGCCCAGATGCACATCATCCAACACTTACACCACCGACATGGGAGAACACATCTACCACCATTCGGGGAAGGCTCCAACCCTTACTTTTTCACCATGGGAGAACACGTCTAACACCATGTGAAAAATGGATTCATCCCTTACATCTACACCATGGGAGAACACATCTACCACCATGTGAGAATGGCTCAGCAATTACATCACGACCATGGGAGAACACGTCAACCATGTCAGAAAAGCTCATGTGCATCTGAATCTTCCAGACTCATCACTTCCTTTTGGAAGGAACCTCGATCTGAAGTGCACCAAGCCTCTCTCTGAAGTACTCAAACTGCACTCTGGCTTATGGCTTGGTCAATACATCTACATCCTGCTCATCCGTCGCAACATACTCTGCTTCGGTTGTACTCAATGCTACACAAGACTGCTTCCTGCTAAACCAAGAGATCACACCTGATCCCATATTGAACTAGCCCCCAGGAGTGCTCTTCTTATCTGCAGCACTGCCTTCCCAGTCTAAATCAACATAACCCTGCAGGTTAAACTTTTGATTCACGTCATACTTGAGCTCATAGTCAACCGTACCCTTTAGGTACCTAAGAATATGATTTGCAGCAACCAGGTGAACACTCCTTGGATCTATCAGGAACTGGCTCAATGTGTTCACCACAAAGCAAATATCTGGTCTCGTGTTCGTCAGGTACATCAAGGACCCAATCATCTGACAATACACGGTGACATCAACCGGATCAGATGAAGCATCACACAGAAGCTTCAGGTTCGATGCCATAGGTGTGGCCATGGCCTTGCAGTCCATCATCTTGAACCTCTTCAGGATCTCTACTACATACTTACCTTGTCCAAGGAAGATTCCATCTGCACTCTGCCACACCTCCATGCCAAAAACAAATAGTGCATCATCCCCAAGTTCTTCAACTCGAACTCGGCATCAAGCTTCCGCTGCATGTTGGCAATCAATCTATCCTCACCTGTTACAAACAAGTCATCCACATAGTAGTATCACTGGATTACCTTCCTCTACCTTGTAGTAAAGGTTGGAATCCACTTTATTCTTGGTAAAGCCCAAACTAGATAAAAAGTTGTCTATCCTACCATACCAAGTTCTGCACATATATTACTCCCTATCATGTGTCTTAGAACCAAGTGGCTACACCACATAAACTTCTTCTTCAACTACACCATTCAAGAAAGTGTATCTTCCTCTTCGTCACTGCAACATGCTTGATCTTGTATATCCTCTTGGAAGTCACTACAGACTCCCCTTCAAGTCTTGGGACTGCATCCCAAACATCTTCATGATCGATTGGTACTCCTCGATCATGGCATTCTTCTCAGATCCTGGGAACTTCAATATCTTCACTATTTTCAATATATAACTTTGTTGTTGAACAAATTTTGTAGTTCTTCTTTTGTAGGTGATGGTATACGATCTTTCCTATACAACAAGTTAAATTGCATGATTAGAAAACATCTCATAGTTTTCAGAGCAAATTCTTACACATAAAGAAATATTTCATACAGTGATGCAATTATCTTAGCCAATGCTTCAATACAAAATTTCTCCATATTCCGTAACTTTCTAGATGCCTTCCAATCTCTACCAGAACATTGTTAAGAGTGTGCACAACTCCTAACATGTCAGCAAAGAGGTTTCATTCTAGATAAGTAGCAATGGAATGTTGTACAGTACCATAGACCACTTACCCATGTATATTAGTAGTATACTATTCATCAATTCAACTATTCTAATATGCATAATACACAACCTAATTCTAAGAACATAAGCATATACATCATTGAATAACATTATGTAAGAAATGACAATTCAAATACTTATCTTTGATTGGTTGCTGGGTGGACTCCTTATGAATCTTTGCAACTCCATTCTGATGTGGATTGTGAGAAGTGGTCAACTCCCTCTGAATATCTGCATCCTTGCAGAAACTACTGAAGTGTGCTCCTTTGCTTTCTTGCAGGAACAACTGGAGTGTGCTCCCTCTTGATCTTTGCTTCCTAGATTACCTGTCCTTGAACTTATATCCATCCTTAATCACTATGCATGCTTATTAGTATCATCTTGAGGTCTCATACATAATCACACATTTATTAGTATAATCTTAATACTATCAAAACACAATAATCTTAAACATGTATAGTCATGATCATTCTTAGATAATAAACATTAGTATTCAAAGTTTCAGGGAAGTCTTCTTTTACTCATGCATATTCTTATTTGATCATAGGACTTTTCTGATTAGTTAAATCATCAATGCATAAACTCGTGATTACTCAAACCTATAACTTCATGATTCTTCTGGCTAGTCATGTCATCAATTATGGTAAGAAACATAATATGTATACAACCATGACTATTCAAACCTATGACTTCATGAATAATCATTATCAACAACATAACAGTATAAGATCCTAACACAAGGTAGGATTCTAGCTTGATATAGGAAAAACATACCTAGATTAGCATGCTATCTAGTTATGTCTAACATACCCGCATAATGTCTTCTGGTTCTCTTTAGTGACTTGTGCTAGTAACCTGCATGTCTCATAAGTTATCCATTGTAGAACCAAGTTATACATACCTCGTAAGTAGATCTTCTGAGTGATCCATGACAATGGATGAATCTTTGTCCTCATGTCCTCATGATCATATGTTCTTGAACTAGAAAATGATTTGTCTTTCTTGGTGTACCTTTCATGTTAGTAGACAACATAAACCTCATACAACACCATAATGCATTAGTACAATCATAAGTGTCAACACCCTAATCAATGAATATCTTCTATCATGCATTCATAATTTTGTTAAGGTGATACGACAAATCTAAAATCAAGATTGTACTAACCGTAATAACATGAAGAAAAACATACCATAAAATTAATCATGAACAAATCTCGAAACATACCTCGATGAGTCATACCTGTCAAAATTGCTTGTAATCTTCTTATGGAAGGCCTTCACCTCATCTCCCTCTAAGACAGGAACTTCTTCACTTATGTAGGTGACTAATCCATCTTCTTTGAGGACTAACCCAATCCACTTGATTTGCAAGAACTGGACCTGGAGCTGGATTAGGGTTTGTCACAGAAACCCCAAAAATTCAAACTTCGAATTTCAAACTTCTGAAATGATAGAAATATGCGCCTTGATGAGCTGATCAAGTTGGTATATTCAGAATTTGAAAACTGCAAAGTTTCACTCAATTTTGCCTTTTAGATTTCTAGATTCACTTCGGAGGACCCTGAATTAGGGTTTGAGTTTCCCGGAGCTTCACCCAACCAAAATATTTGATTTAAAACTCTAAGCTTCGATTTTTCTGAGGAGCTTCTAGCCGTGGTCACAGATTTCCAAAATTTCAATTTTTGCAGAAGCCCTAATTTTCCATCTTTCCAATCAAAGTCCCGAACTGGGGTTTGATCAAGCCTAACCTTCTGCCCAATCAAAAAATCTGATCTTGGTCTCTAAATTTTGATTTTGATGAGTAGCATCTAGCCGTAGTATCCTATTACAAAAATTCCAACTTTCTGCAAAGCCCTAAATTCCGGAAGCCATGAATGAAGGTACTCATAAATAATTCTGTTTTGACATAAATATGTACCTGAATGCTTCTGGTGTAACTCCAAACTTTTCAATCCACAGGGTCTAAACAATCTTCTTGAGATATCCCGACCTATTATCTTTCCATCCCAATAGGTCTGACCTCAATTGGATTCTCTGAGAGAGATTTATGCCAAGTGTCGCAATGTGACCTATTTATGGGATAATACAAGAGATCGAACTTGTACGGTGTGCCACATATCACTAGTTCAACTTTGGCCTTTGAAGAATTTTCTTGAGATAGTATAGTTTGTGTACTACCTGTGACTTTTTACGAAATTTCATTTGGAGCTTCCTAGCCCAAGTTATGACCTTTTTCCCAAGGTCACCTGATTTTGACTCAAATCTGGAAGAGGCATAAACCCTATATTGTACTGATCATAAATCACAAAGTACAACGAATTAGAGGTTGTCCTTTGGAACCAAGGTACACGGGGATCTAATATTTGACCTGTAAAAGTTTCAGATCCGCAAAACTTCCCCAAAACAGATTTATAGCGAAAGTGCTACGATGACTGGTTTTTGCTATATCAAGCCCTAGCATCGTAAGTGCAACAAGTGTCATACATGCCATATCATGCATTCTTTTAGGCTAGCTCTGATACCATGTTAAATTTTTAGAATTTACTTCAATCTAATCTAGGATCTTAACTGAGAGAACAACATGTACAACAAATCTACAGCATATCAATCATGGACACAATAATGTAAGCACACAAGAGACACAGAGTTTACTTGGGGAAAACCATAAAGGTGAAAAACCCCAATAACTTCCTCAGAGATCGATAAAGCAATGATACAACTAGAATACAAGAGATAGTCTTCTCCTAGCAGCAGAGCCTCCTCCTCCACAAGTGTGCCACTCTCCAAAGTGTGAGTGAGAGAATAGAATGTGTAAAATGAGAGAGACACACTCTCTATTTATACACTAACTTGACTTGACCTTTACTCAACTAGGTCGGCCTCAACTTAACCACTTAACATAATGTTGACTGGGTTGACCCCCACTAGGGTGGTCTAATAACCCTTTGACCCACATGGTCGACCCCCAATAGGGTGGTCTAATAACCCTTTGACCCACATGACTTATATAGGGCCGACCCCAACAAGGTGGTCTAATAACCCATCAGGTATAAGTTACGACACTTACAATATAAATGACGACACTTCCGTATAGAGGAATAATAACATCTCTATAGGAATACAACCACTTCTGTATAGAGGAATAATAACATTCCTATACGAATACAATATACATATATGTGACATACATTCCGAAGTTACATATACATCAACACTCCTAGCAACATGTGGCCTTAAGGGTGATCTGTGTCTGATTTGTGGTAAAACGGAGTCCCTTAAGCAGATTTTGAGGGAATGTCAAATAGCTAGACACTGTTGGATGTAGCCTGCAGGTTAAGATGAAGGTTCCTTTTATCTTCTTGGGGACAATCCATTGGAGGGATGCACTCTTAAGTTACTCCAAAAGGTCAATTCCCTCAGTTATACTTATTATGAATCTTTGGAATTGTCCCAAATTATTGCTCTATTCTCTTTTTGAAATTAAGATCTAAGTGTATTCTGGACAATGAGGTTAGCTTTGTTGCTTCATACTGTAGGATTGGAAGGAAAAGTTATGTATCCATCTCCAGGCCAAGTGTTGTCTACTAATTAGAAATGCCAAGAAAGTAAATGCATCAAAAACTCATGTTGGCTCCAGTTTTGAATGCCAGATTTACTTCTTCAGCCCAAACAACAGATGGATTGAAGAAAATTTATTTAGTAAATATTTTTAACGTTGAAATATTTTGATATTCCTATCCACCAATTTTTAAATCCATCCACTTTTGTCCAATAACAAAACCAAAATACCCTTTAAATTTCCTCATCACATAAATTAGGGCAAGAATCTATGCCAGCAAAGTATGAAAATGCAGACCCTGCCAAAGGAACAAGAAACAAGAACGCTTACCTAAACAGAGTGAAACGGTGGCACGCCTTGATAGACCCCTCCATCAGGAACTCTTGGTGCTGGTGATTGGCTTGACTACTGATGCTGCTGATGTTGATTCTGATAGGATGACAATGGATAGTGACTGCCTTTTGGAAATCCACTCGACTAAGAAGCTCCTGAAGTCGGCGAAGCTCCATACATAGAGCTTCCACCAATACCACCATAACCTCCTGTTGTTTGACCACCTCCGTAACTAGCAGCTTGAGGAGGGCCACCGTATGGACCCAAACCCCCACTGTTTCCTCCATAACCACCAATTCCCAAAGATGTAGGAACTTGGCCTGATCCACCATGCATAGGTACGTGTGAAGAGATCCTCGGGTTCATAGAAGACAGATTCATGGGATGATTCATGGATCTAGCAGGAACCCCACTAGGGTTTGGGTGGCCTCTAAGCCCAGATAGAGCCGAGTTACCCAACCCATGATGGCTCAAACCTTGATGTGTCACTAGTCCTATTGGATTTGAACCCTGGCTAACCCCGAGCCCCGGATTCACAAAACCATGCCCCATACCACCAAACTACATTCTAGGGTTCAAAGAGACAATGTTGTCGGGCTGATTCAAACCATTGATATCCGACCCATCTGCACCCGGCAAAATATTTATGTCGCCGAACTTCGGCTTCTGACCTTCGACATTGAAGTTACAAAACATCTGATGCCCATCGATGATCTTCATGGGCTCCTCCAGCGCACTCTTGGTTGCATCCACCAACTTGAAAGTAAAAGTGTGAAGCCCCTAGACCTGCTCGACTGCTTATCAAACCCTAGCGGACCCTCTTCGATCTCATCGTACCGAGAAAAGAGGCTCAACAGACGATCTTCCACCATATCCATGGGTACATTCCTGACATAGATTTTGCGGGCAGAGACATCAACCGCTGGTTAGGCCGGCTGTGAACCGGCAGCGGCCAATTGGCTCATAGTCATGCGGTTGTCGATCTTCTTGCTTGGATCCTTTAAGGCATTAAGAGCACCATCCATGTGCTTGAAGGTGAGAAATCCGTAACCTTTACTCTTCCTAGTGTTCTTGTCCATAATTACCACACTTTCCTCAAGCTCCCCAAATTGGGAAAATAGGGCCTTGAGGGACTCTGTATTTGTGTCCCAGCTGAGGCCGTGGACGAAGATCTTTCTCTGCGCGGGGTCCTTGTCTGCGATGGAGAGAACCTGCTCCAATAAGTCCATGTGCTTGGTGGTCGCCTCCTGTAGAATATCCAATAGTTGCTCGTGGGTGAAGGGTTCCAACATTTTCCGTGCATCTTCCACGACTATGTCCACCACACCATTCTCTTCAGCCTTTCCTCCATGGCTATGTCCACCACACCATTCTCTTCAGCCTTTCGCTTCTTCGTAGATGCCTCCATTTTTAATTAAGACTGTTGCTCCTTCCTCGTCCTCTGCAACTAATCTCCTGCACCCTCTTAGGCCAGATATCTACAGAGTGCATTCTTTGATAATCACTCCCCCTCCCAAGTGTGTTTTGTCCCTTTGAGCTAATCCTTTTAAATCTGGAGCAAATAATTGAGAAAAATTGTATCCGAGATGCTTGGTTATCCTTCTTAGCTAGAGGTCAAAACTGAAGGTTTCGATAGCGGTAATATATATGCTGCCCTATTTTTATACGAGAGGCGCTGCAAGAGTTTATAGAAACTACAGAATTCTACTATGATACAGAGGTGAACAATAGAAACCTTGGCATTTAACCAATATTTAATCTTTATCAAACTGATTTTGCCATCTTAGCAAATTAACCCTAAAATGGATTTCGCTGGAACTTGAAAGAAAACAAGTAAATTACTTGAAAATTTAGCTCTAGCTCAGACATGTTGATTGATGACTATGTTGTTTCAGTTAAAATCTAACCTCAATGTCTATTTCCCATTGGCATTTGGAATTGGTGTTCTCTGCGTTTAGAATACAAAGTTTGATACCATGGAAATCATAAGTTTTAATCGCCAGTTTCCAATAGGGACCGAATACATTTTTTTTTCCATTTCCTTATGTTGATCAATCCAACACAGGATAAGTTATTGACTCTTCCTATGAATCTGAGCGTCATTCTGAAAGTGCTATTTTGTGCTTTTAAAAAAAAAAATCTAAATACCCTCACTTAGGATTCGGGTGAAAAAGGATTTGGAACAACAACTTTTTTAACGCAATTATAGTAATTTCTGAAGGATGACGATCAATGATGGAATTTGACAGGGAAAATGACTGTCATGAGGCATTTTGACCGTATTTGACGGTTAAAATTTTTTGTTAACCGTCTAGTGTGAAGGGTAAATTTATCATTTAAACGTATTTTTGAAGGGTAATAAAATTTCTAAAACGACATTATTTAACTAGTATCATATTACTAGTATTATTAATATTTTTTATCTTATATAAAACTATATTTTCCAAATTAGAATTTCCAAATTCCAACCAAACTTTGACTTAATAAATAAAAATATATATTAAATTAGTATTATTTCTATTATAGAAAGTTGCATTGATTTTACATAAAAAAAAAGAAAAGTTCATTTAATTCAATGTTGTTTCCAATTCCATTACTTTTTTTATTTTTCTATTATTACAATGAGCTTCTAGATTCTACATTATACATACTACAAATTTCAATGTCATTGGATTATTGTCCATTAATTACAAATTTACAATTTACCTTAACATTACATTCTAGTAATAGTTTGCTACAAGCCTGGAGGCTGGAAGTTGGAAGCTAAGACTCAGATTCAGGAGTTTGAAGTTGGCCCAACTGCATTTGGAGACATAATTTTGGAAAGCGATCCACAGGTAATTCCGATTCGAGTTGTTGTTACAGTAGTTTTTTTATAGTAAAACACCATGGTAATATCCCTCACTTGGTACAGCGTTATACTTTTACAGAACCTTTATCAGAGACTAGAGTATAGAGATGTATTGTTTAATTGCCCCAGATAATTTTATTCTAAACAATCGAGAACTTCAGAGAGACATTACTAGAAGTCTGGATGCATAGTTTTATTTACAGTGTTTGTGTGAACGCCAACTGCACACAGGGCTTCCTCTGCATCACTTTTACCTACACGCTCCTCTATTTTCCTGAATCCTGCCCAATGCCCATTACAGTCTCCTCTATTCTCATCAGAGATTGACATGATGGAAATATTCTTCGATTCCGTTTGTGAACTCGACGGAAGTATCGATTGGGGGTGCAATTAGATAAGTGCATGGAGTGGATTATAGCATTGAAGTGGTCGCCGACTCGCCTGAATACTATCCATACTCTGTTATCCCCCAAACTGTGTGCCTTCACCGGCTTCCAAGTTCCCATAAAATCAGGCACCGTGTCCTTTCTCTCAAAAAATACCTATCAAGGAATCACTTTAGGATTGAAGGACCTCCTTGGCCCAGTCATTTTGCTCAAGTATGCTTGAAAGGGGATGGGAACAAAAGTTCTAAGCCTTAGAATTGATTGATGGTCTTTACTGCACTCTTTACAACTTCAACAGCTAGTAGAAAGGATACCATAAAGCAAGTAACAAGACAATGAGATAAGAGAACTTAGAGAATATAGAAGAATTGCTCACCTAAGGATGAGGGTGAGGTGGGTCTTAACTCCGCAATCTTAAATTGTGCAAACTATCCACTGCTCCAGAATCATCTGTAACAAGTGTGAAGACTGCATTGAGCTGAATCCAAGCATACCGAGTAGAATGAAGAGGACTAGAGAGATGTGATAAAATGATGAAAAATTATAGTTAGAAAGACCAGATTCTTATGCCATTGCCAATTTTCCAGCCAAGGTTCAGGAATTGTGTCCATTAAATCCTCAATCTCCATGATTTCTTATTAAAAAAACATCTTTGGGGAGCAACCTCGCTATATCCGCAGAAGCCATTAAATTTGGCGGTGTTGAGCCTGAACTTCTTGGTGAGGCCACCGACTTTGAAAGTTGTTCATGAGTTTCTTCATGCAAATATGTGGTTTTGTGTTTTTATTACTTTAGAAGCCAGCTAGATGTAGGCGCTGTACGACCAGCTGGGTTGCCCCAGAACCGGTACTGAATCATTGATCAATAGATACAGAGCCCTCGGGACTCCAGGAGTCAGGAGTAGCTTCACGAAGCATTCCCTCATTAAACAACATAGTTGGGACGTAGACCCAAGTGGGGAATTTACCTAGCGTTGTAGTATATTCCCTTTGGTGTTCTAAATCCATGAAATCACCTAGATTAATTGCTAATTACTGCTAATAAAGGTAGCAAGATCTTGGAGGGTATTTTTTCAATGAGATTTCTTGACAAAATAGTGGTTTCTTCTCTCAAGTCATCGATTTGTTTTACAAACTTTTCATTAAGGTTCTTGAAGATCGATTCTTTATCATCTTCAATGGTGGAAGAGGGCCCATTTACATCTTTAACTTTTTCTTGCTCAGATCTCTTATGCATGCCCTTCTTGTTATTGCCTATCATCATGTTCACTAGAGAGACCTGCCTCCCTTAGGAACAACAATTTTTTGAATGAACCGTAACAGCTATGGCTTTGAACAATAAACGGTAACAGGCTAATAGCTATGGCTTTGAACAATAAAGTTATTCAAACTCACTCACAACACAAACAAGAGGTATGATTGATTAAAACTGTCCGTTATATAGTAGATTAAATTACAGCATTCAAAACTAGTTGAATAATGTATAAACAGATGGATTTCGAATTTCTCAAAATTGCAAACATATAAACAATATATTAAAGATAACTCAAATGTTACAATTTGAAATTTAAATATAAATGGCCGAAGGGTAAATTTTTTTGCAATACTTCATTATTGAAGGGTAAAAATTTAAACAAAACGTTTCAAGACGGGTGATATATACACCCAAAACGTCAAAAAAAAACTTTGACGGGTACAATGAAAACCAAATTCCAACACTGATGACGATTCATGCTAGAAAAAAAAAATTATGGTTTGCCACTGGAAAAACGCAGTAACTTTTGAATAAACAAGATTATTATTAATTCAAATAATTATAGATTAATAACACCTTTTCTGTGAAACAGTAGATTGGTTACGAAATATATGCAAACATCGACTCAAGTTCTCAGTAATTTTGCGGTGAGAATCGGAACCACACATATTTGTCTATTTTCATTTTGAATCTCCAAATAAGTAAACATATCCTGAAACCCTATTATACCAAGACCTTACTTTTTCCAACTTGCTGAATCTTTAGCAAAGTCCATTTAAAAAGAGATCGGTAGGATACTCTGGAATTCAAGGTATATTTCATTACGTCATTCGGACTTCTAAACAAAAAATTACAGAGCCGAAATCAACCACGCTCTGAGTAAAGGCATGAATTTCAGATTGATAGTTGGAATCATTTTTTCTTTTAACAGTTTAACAATACAGTTTGTAAACCCTGGAAGGACCTATAGCAAATCTCAACGGACTCTAGGTGCTAGTCTTGTGTGTAATAAACACATACTTCTAAAGGAAAGCCTTCTAATTGGTTGGGGTTTTATCCACCCCATGAAAATTTATATAGAGTAAAAACCCTATATTATTACAAAGATGTACCCGAACAAAGCTGGAGTGTTCTGCAGCAGCCGGAGATGCTGCTTACCTTTCATCCTTCGGATTTGCTTTCAGCCAGGAAGTGCCCTTACCCTGTACCTGCAAAAATTCAAGAAAACTTACTTAAAAACAGAATGCAGTATCTGGTACCTTTCACAAATTGTAAATTTCTTTTAAGGTTGATTACGGTACCTGAGCAATCTCCGCCATGTCGAAGTCTTCAGACTTATTGGTTTCTACCTCATGGCTACCAAAAACCTTGAATTGACTGTGTCCAGAACCTGAGTTGAATAGCCAATAATACATGAAGCGAAAGAGTAAATCGCGGGCAGGCTAGTATGGTCGCTGTGGAATGGACATGCTTGAGGTAGTCCTTGTCGAGTTAAGAGCTCATTTATTTTCAACCTGACAGCCTTAGTTAGCACATTTTTTTAATCTGGATCCAAGCAAGATCTTCACGTGACAAGTCACAAATGATAGGTCAATACTCCAACTCTCCTTGCCATCATTTAAATCGCATAGTAATGTGCTCATGAGCTTCGTACGAGTCATAAGATCGATGCGCCACCTGTAGGAGGGGATTCATGAACCCCATAGGTATTTCTTTTTGCTTAGTTACAAGTTCGGTTGGAGCCCATCCATTAAGGGTGTGTATTTGTTTCCCTTAAATATTTCCTTAGCACTTTAGCTTGGCTTGTTAAGTTTTGCATGTGGAATATCGTGCTAGGACTTTTAACAAAATCCTCACCTTGGATCTTGGTAGTGGTGTTAAAAGTTACTTGGATGTAAATATTTTTGTGTACTTATAGACTCTTGTCTAAAGCCTTCTCAACACGTGAAATACAAGAAAGAAATGTGTTAGAAGCTCTCTAGTTATGAACAAGTTCATTTTTGTTTATCAATAATCTCCTAGCTAGAAGCTCTCTAGTTATGAACAAGTTCATTTTTGTTTATCAATAATCTCCTAGCTAGAAGCTACTAGAAGTATGTAGTAAGTAAAAAATGGTACCTTTAATCTTTATAGGAGAATTATACAGTTACCCTAACAAGAGCCACAAGGTGGCGATGTCCCCGACATTGGTAGTGGGGCATTGGTAAGTGTATATGAAATTGTCATTAAGTGATAAAAGCGATTTTTTGGCAAAAGGATTTTTCTTTTCTTCTATTTTTGTGAGTTCCATAAAAAAGTAGTCAAGTAAGATAGTAAATAACTTCTAATTTAAATGGCTATACAAAATGCAATATAGAAGAAAAAAAGAGGCAGTTCTTTTGCGTGATAAAAAAGAGAGAGAATAATTTCCCAACTTGAATAGAAAATTGTAATCGTATATCTATTACATAATTGCATTTACAAGTGATGGAGTTTATTATATTGGTCAACAATTCTTATTTTTATAACATACCCACATAGTATTATAGAACATGAAAATAATATTCTTGCTATGCGACAAGCATTTTGTTTGAAAAGATGCCATAAATTTAAATAATGTTTGGAGAAGGGAATGTTTCAATGTGTTAGTTGTCGTGTAACATATTTTGTAACTAAAAAAGAAAAAAATGTTGGGGGAATTTTTGTTGTTGTTGTTTGTTTTTCTATTTTCTTTTTCTTTCTCAAGAAAGAAATATGTATACTTGCAATTCTAAAAGAATTTAAAGTGCATCATGTGTTAACGTGGATACAATAGTATAAATGTGATTTACATTGAAAGGCCATGAACTAGTGCGTCTACCAAGCAAATATAAAGAGACATCAAAACACTTCAAATTTATTTACAATATTCATGTTAATGCATTTTTCTGTTTAAAAGCTAATTAAATCTACATTTTCCTTAGACTACCAAAAAAAAGCTAAAATCCTGAAATCCTTAGAAATTTTGCAAGAGAAAAATAGGTCGACCAATGAAGTCTCATTATGAATGGAGTTAAAACCATGTGGATTCCATTAAATCCCCTTCTTTTTTTAAAAGACACAAAATAGAAACATTTATATATATATAAAATCCACACATATTTGCAATACTTTTAAAATATGTATTTACAATAAATCGATTAACTTATATATATATATATATATATATATATATATATATATATATCTATATATATATATATATATAATATCAAGTTAATTATTTGGTTTAATATTATGAAGCATTGTACAATTTGTTTTAGACCATGTTATATGTCGACTAAACTGTACATTCTCTATGTATTGCTCCTATTACAACACTTTGAGGGAAGCCAATGAGACATATATAATGGTTGAAATTAAAATGTTGTGTCTACTGCTCAAGCACAATGTAACCACGCGAAAGTTTCGATGTTGTAGGGAAAAGTTGGGTTGTTTGCATGGATCAGTTGGAAAACTAGGGGGTTCACATGGGTCAATGGTAAAGACTCGAGATTTTCATGGATCGAGAAGGAAATCTAGAGGTTTGTGGAAGTTCACTCGGAACCATGTAGGATGAGTTGGGGGACAGGAAGGGGAGTTCTCACCAAAATATTTTGGGGAAGTTGGGGAGTGAGATTTTGACTAGTTTGCAAGAGCACATGGTTGTGTCGATAGGCACTTTCTATAGCTCAATTGGGTGAGATGTGTTACATCTGTAACGATGGTTTGGCATATGTCGGATATATATATATATAAACCAAGCATATGTGAATTCCAAGCTTAAATTGGATACATCAAGTGTTAGTTAGCCTTGTCTTGATTTGATCTATACAAAAGAGACATATATTCGGAATAGAATCACTACATATAGATTAAGGCACTATGTATGTGTGTATGTGTATCCTACAAATAGATAAAAGTTGGCTTCGTTAATTAAATATGAATTTAAATAGTTATTATGCCATTTAACTCTATAAATTTTTACTCTTATATATAGATGTGTCGAATTTTTATCTGCTCTTATTTCATGGCATAGGATCATTGGTCATTCATACCATCATTACAAACATAGTTGTCCTAGAAGTAGAATAATTGTTGGCCAATTTGCATACTTAGAGTATAAAATTTGCAGCTTGGAAGTGTTGTCTATGGCCTATCTCTTAAGCTCATTATGTTCTCCACTACTGAAACTAGGGATATGAATATATGAAGGTAAGTTCTTTATGTGGGATTTGATACTTAGGGATGTGAATATATCAATCTTTATGTTCTCCACTAATAGAATTAGGGATGCGAATATATGAATGTAAGTTCTTTATGTGGGCTTTGATACTTAGGGATGCAAATATATGAAGGTGAGTACTTTATGTGAGCTTTGTATTATAGTAATATTTTCCTCTTAGTCATGGAGAAAGGTGGTTGCATTGAAGACAAGTGAATATCCTTTTGCATAAAAACATGTGAATATCCTTCAACTCCAGTTGGAGTGGAAGACATGTGAATATCCTTCAACTCCGGTTGGAGTGGAGTGGTGTAAGGAATTTCAACCATTAGAATAAAATATATAGATAGAGTTCGCTTAGTGCCTGTAACATACCATCATTGTCCAATAGAGTATTCAGGCTATAATATAGCTGTCCGATCTATGTAACAAATTCTAAATTAAAATCCTATTATTTTTCAAAAAGCTCTTTCCTTGATCTTGTTCTCTAATTTTTATGAATTACCATCTTAGCTTTATGAAAGGAAGGCCTAAAGTACTCTCACTTTTTTCTAGATACCATGATAATGATAAGCATGTGACCTTCATGGCCTATTTCATGAAGGAACTCAACAAATTTAAATTTTACTGTGCTTTCAACAACTCTCTGTGTATATGAGCAGGATTTTTCAACAAAAATATTCCCTTATAAAATCTGAAATCATGAAAGGAATCTGAAATCATGAAAGGAATGAACAAATGCCAAAAACATAATAATATATAGTGTTAACCGTGTCATCCTTTTAAGTGGATTTGACAAGATCTTACCGTGCAAAGCTCACAGATAGCTTGTCAAGCAGGTATCATCTTTATAGGGCCAAAAATAGATTTCAAGATCTAGTAATCGGGTTTGATTGAAAAACGAAGACCCTCCATTAACAATCCAACATATTTCCAAATATATTTGCGACTATTAGATTTTATTGCCTATATACAATTTGGTGCCAAAAACAATCCAACATATTTCCAAATATATTTGCGACTATCAGATTTTATTGCCTCTATACAATTTGGTGCCAAATTCTAATGGAACAGAGTTACACTGGAACACTATCCATAGAAGAAGACATACAAGTGTTTTCAGATTCTTATAATACAATGATACATAAGCAGAAGGAAGGAGAAATAATAAGAATATTGATAGCCGACACTGTATACTGTATGATAGATTTAAAAGTGCATTTTTTAACAGCAACAATATTCTCATGTTGGTTTTCATCATCTAACTGAACAACTCCATTAATGATCCATAATACATTCTAGGAATCTTGATCATATTATGTTTAACATTAAAGCAAAAGTTGTATATAATGGCATCACTCCACAACTAATCTGTCTTCATATCAATAATCAATATCTTGCAGGACTACTTCACATCCTGCAAAGAAGCAGACTGTACCACTTAGCTAATCAATCATGTACAACGAATGTATAAACAAGCATAATGAATCCCTGAACTCTGTACAATCTCCATATTTCTTGGCTCATGGGATTTTTTCATACAAATAATGATCAGGTTTATTTGTTCTCCTCCATGACAGCTTTAGACTTCCAGACAATGTCCTTTAGCCACGATGAGAGATTTTTGTAAAACTGCAGTAGAAAAAAAATATGCATCCATCATGAGTAAAAAATCAAAGCAATATAAAATAGGTTATACTCGAGGATCAAGCAACCCAAGGAAATGAATTTAAATATCAGTGAAGTTTACTATGAACACTCAAATACTTATTCAGTAGGGGCATATATGAAAGAAATGCGTCACAACCTTGTGAAATTCCAACGTGTCACCTCCGGATTTACAAACCTCGACCATGAAAAGAGAAGGAGCTACTTCAAATACCTGAAAAAAGACCAGCTCATACTCAAAGGGCCAAGACAGGGATTTTTGAAGTTATAGGATTTGTATATGATATGCAGTAGTGTCCTTGAATGCAGTGAGCATAAATTTATCAAACATATTACTACCTCTATAGCTATTGATAAGTGCCCCTTCCTTCCAGTCTCGGCACCTTGCAGCTTCATCTGAAAGCAGGTGAAATAATAGGTATTAGAACTTAGATGAAAATACATTCAATTTAAATGTAGCCAGACCTAAAAGAAAATCTAAAGAAACTGAGAAACAAGTTCTAGATAGATACGTATGTCTAAAACTGACATAAATGAGAATGGAGTTAAGAGTTCCATATCCCAATCAGGCAACTTGATGTCTATGAGATTATTATCACCTCATAATTCTACCTTTTCACAGTAAATCCAAGAGGTCCAGCAGTAGCTTCAATTTTTGATATTATTTCTTTGGCAGGGCATTTGGATGTGAACCTTGTCTCTCGCTTAACAAGGCCCTAATAGAAAGACAACATTTCCATCAACCACATCAGTGAACTCCCCAAGTATTAATGAAAGAGAAATGGATAAAACCATAGAAGCACGCACAACTTGAAGTTCTAAACATTTATCAACATCGGCCACACATTTCTTTTGAAAATATCTCAAACATGCTATACCTATGTACAGTATCAAAGAATAAGCCACTTGACTTTTGTGGTTAGCAGGTCATTCCTATTGCCTAACAACGATTGAATCAATCACAAGGAGTCAAGCATGGGATAGACAGAATGGTGTGACAAATGGAAAAGAATATAATTACTGTCCTATACAAGGAATGCATTCACAAAAAATGCTTTCAAAGAATAGTTCTTCAGAAGCTAATATTTCGAATATGAGGTTTCAGTTGCACAATCAGATGTGGATTTGCATTTCAAGGAAAAGTAAGTTTTCTAAAACCTCATTATAATCTATGATTTTCTATAACATACCATATGATTTTCAAACAAATTGCTGAGGTTGAGACCTTGTGACATAGAGATAAGTTCAAATGCATTCATCAACACAGACTGTGTATCTTTCTTTTCTGAGACAAGATGGTCCTGATTATAAGAAGTAGCAAAAACTTAGTCATTGTTTCTTGAATACTCAGGAATTGAAAAATAACATTTCACATACAAAATCTTACTTCCAAGTCATTAAAAACAGCATCCACATCATCCAGACTTATTTCCTTGTCTTCTTGGAACTTGGGCGGCTTGTAACCTTTCTTAAACCAATCATTCTCTAAAATCTCAGGTACTGTAATACACTGCCAATAGAGGATATTAATGTGCATGTGAGTTTATTCCAAATCTCATTTCAAAAATAAGTGCAATCTCATCGCTCACTCAAAAATTCATGATTTTTTAATCTTTTCAAATTCTTCTGCTAGCAAGTATGAGATGGATATAAAAACAGTGAAGGTAATCCAGTGGAAAAGCTGCACATATCTGCAACATTACGGAATACAACTCAATACTAGTTCACTTACCATCTTTGGCTTTGGATCCAAAATCCTCGAAATCAGTTTTTTTGCACTAGAAGAAAACCATGAAGGATAGGTGAAATCGGCTTTATGAATCTACAGTTCAGTACTATCATGTCGGTCATTGAGGTTTTTGTTCATAAATGCTAAAAAGAGAAGTAAATACAACAAAAGGATGCATCTTTGCATTGATCTGGCCTTCTTACTTTTTTATATAGTGTCAGAAGATTTGTCTTGTCAAAAGGAAAGTAACATGTCATCAAAACAAACAGAATAACCCCACATGACCACAAGTCTGCAGTTGCACCATCATAACCTTTATCATTGATGACCTGCATAAAACAAGGCGACGGATCTCAATTTATAGTCTGATGCTAACCAAACTGACATGCAGTCAAACAGGGTAACCTGAATGCCCTATTTTATTTGGCAATTAATGTGAAAAAAAAATGAAGATACCTCAGGAGCAACATAATTTGGTGTTCCACAAGTAGTATGAAGTAACCCATCCTCCTGCAATTAAACACATTAAGAAGATCAGCTATTTACATTTACTCTTCAGAATGTAGCAAAATCCATCCATAACCTTTATCAATCATAATATACTACAAAGAAAAATCTATACTTTTAAATAGGTTTTGATAATGTAATTTCTGAAGTTACAAGCCACTCAAAAGAACAATAACTAAACAATGGATGACCGAATATTCTTATCAACAAATAATGGGAGAGCTGCAATAAATACAAAGTGCATTTTTCATTTGCTGCATATAATGGATCTAAAAGCCAAAAATTTAAAATTAAAGATAGTTATCGGTATGCACTAAGAAAGCATCATATGATATGGACTGAAAGCCAATTCTTCAGTTTTCACAGGATAATAAATTTTATCTTTGGAAACACTGCACCTTCAACAATTGCCAATTTTATGAAATACATGCAATTTACTTTGCAGTCATGTTCTAAACATCACAACAAGTAAAAATTCATATTTCACTTTTCTGTAAAGCTTGAAAGTACAGATCAATAATGTCAAATAAAAAGCCACAGTACACCTAATGGTCGAATTTGAGTGTTTACTAACCACATGCTTACCCTAATTTGCTGAGGCAGGGCACTCAAACCAAAATCAGAAACTTTGAGATTTCCATGGGCATCTAGAAGCATATTTTCTGGCTGCAAAACCCATAAGTAGTACAAACCAGTTAAAGTACATGATATTGTCTATTGAGAGATCTTACAAAGGAAGTCGAGATTTTGGAGTTGGTTTCAATGGATAATGATGAATTGAGAATGAACAGGATATTAA
This sequence comes from Larix kaempferi, assembly GCA_027924585.1. Classification (NCBI taxonomy): domain Eukaryota; kingdom Viridiplantae; phylum Streptophyta; class Pinopsida; order Pinales; family Pinaceae; genus Larix; species Larix kaempferi. The sequence continues at coordinate 30,985,701 of BSBM01000622.1, read as the reverse complement.
CTCATTCCCAGGTCACATGTTACCTTCAAGTCTCTATGGGACACACCCCTACTATGACAATAGTCCACAGCATTGATGCGTTGCTGGAAGTATTTTCTTGCTTCATCTTCTCTTAATCTTCCATGGTTAACTTGCCATTTCAAAAGAAATGAGCTTTTAACAGCAGGAACATAAAACAGTGGATATCCTAGTCATTTAAATGACATCCAAACAACAAATCCAAAACATATTTGTCAAAAGATAGATGGCTACCAAGTGCTTGAAGAGCTACATAGCTCTTGATGGTTGATAATCTAAGCAAGAAACTATAACTGAACCAACATATAAGGCAATTTGCAGCTGTCGATGGTTGAAAATTGAATTAAGCAATTATGATTGAAATTCGGAAGTGATCTCTGATGCTTGTTACAATTTTATAAAAAATCTCGCCTCCAGTTACAAAATCAAGTACAATATAGATTTTTGTTTTACTAGCCATGACCTGAAAATACCAGATAACGACAACACAGGTCAGTTTTAATTCTTTAGTGTCAATGTACGTTGCAAGATTAAGTCGCAATTCAAAACATTTCTCAAAAGATCTCCATTATCACACTGGTCAATGCATGTTGAAAACATTCTCCCAATCTGTCCATTTTCAAACCGCAATATACATGCCAAAAAATGTTCTATGAAGATAAATCGCATCCCCAGAACTGCGAAGAACATTATGAGTGACAAGCGCTGGCAGTGGTTTCTATTTATGAAAATGCAGGACATCCCCAGAACATTATGGTGACAAGTACTGGAAGCGGTTTTCTGGATAGAAACAGGCAGTGATCCAAGTTTTCCTAAAGAAATGTTAAATAATTTTTAGCAATTAGAAACAAGCCAACTCCAGTTGCGAAACACTAAGGGTGACAGGTACTGGTAGCGGTTTTTTGGAGAGAAAAGGCAGAGATGGAAGCTAATCTAAATAAATGTTAAACATGCCAAAAACAATTTAAATCCATGTTTGATTGAAATATATTTTCTTGATAAGCAATCCCACCATTTTTCTCTGTCTTTTCATTGCAGAACACCAATAGCGAAAGCCAAGAAGCTTCTTCACAAGAAAAAGGTAGCCAAAAATAGAGAACAATATTGGAAAGTGTGGGGAAGGAAAACCATGTACCAAACATCAAGTAATGCATACCATTAAATTCGAACCCTCTTACGGAACAAATGACCAAAGCATCTGAGGCATTGCAAAAATAGGCAGGTTGGAAACCGCCAGAATGCATGCGCATGAACACAAAGGAGAAGCAGGAAAACATAGTGTAAAACCCTAATGCCCTCTACCTATAGAAATATCTGGAAGGAAAAGTCTCTCAGAACCCAAACCATCGCCGAGAGAAAACCGAGAAAACCACAGAGAGTGAAATAACATAGAAATGAAATTCAAAGCTCATGAAACCCAGCCATAAGAGGAATAAAATGTTAAATTCCATACACGAGGCAAAAACTGTTTTTTCTTCTTCTTTTTTCCATTGAACATTCCATGAAAACCCTATGCCAAAGAACGAGGAAATCAACCTCGAATACAAAACTTTGAGCATAAACGAATATCACTGAGCAGAGGAAATATTTTGGAGGAGAGGGAAAAGAATCCCACGCGCGTACCTTTGTAACCATGAAAGACACCAAGATGAGCAGACTGCAAGCTGCTCCCCAACCGACCACCGGTTCTGGAATCTGCAACAGATGAACAAGCGAACACCCACAACCTGAACCAGGGTTATTCCAAATTGTACACAAGAGAATAAGAATCGTTAAACAGTTCGAAGCTGCAAATACCACAAAGCAAAAACCCAGTGCAATGGAAACTTCCACCGCCATCATCTAAAAACTATACCCTGCAAACTAGAGAAGGGTTTGACAACAGATACAAGTTCCGAAAGCCGAAAGCCTTACCAAAGCCGATAATTTTTTAACTTGAACATCGTGCAGTGTACGCCCAACAAGCAATGCACTCAACTGCAAAACCTCAGAATAGCAATAAACGCGAAGACACAGACGCCCATAACCAATTAAAACCCCATGATGCCAGCACGCCGCCACCCTGGGGGGCACATGAAGCGAGGCAGGCGTCATGGTGTACGGGGCCAATCACAACACGCCAAAAAACATTTTCAAATAATTCCATTATTCTACATTTTTTTCAGACTAAAGTTAAACCTTCAGCAAACATACGAATTGACCAACTGGACCAAGTTTAATACCCTTGGATGAAAAACTATATGTCAGGGACATAATAAGTGTTCCTCTATATGAATGTTTTGTATGTGCAAAATTTTAGTATTATAAACATCTCCTTAAATTTAATTTTTTATTGTGTACATTGGATTTGGGGATGTTACATTTGAGGACTTGATTACACTCTTGTTATGGGAGGAAGATTTTCATTTGAATTTTGAAGGGGAATTTTTTTATTAAACTCTAACTTCCCAAGTATGGGGGGAGAACGTGAAAGGTGAAAGTGGCTAAGGTAGTAAGAAGTCAAAGAATATTTACTTCTATGATGGGGAGTCAAATCAATACAAAAGAGATTATAAGAAGCTAGAGATGGGTGTAGCTTAGAAAATCAATCCAGTATAGTGAACAAATAAGATATGATGCAGATGATGGAGAGGTTTTTGTATTCTATGTATCTCATAATGACATCATGGAATAAAATGCATAAACACCAAGGATAGTGAAAATTTCTCTACGGATTTGATCAACACCAGAGTATATGCTAAGCATATGCAAAATCGAGATCAATTGAAGTAAGGATGTAGAAGAAGGAGAATGGTGTAGTTACTAGTACAAGCACAAATGCTTGTTGAGGAAGGAAGACAAATGCACAAGGTATTAAGGAGTAGGACAAGTACAAGGCATACGCATTACGTACAAGGTGCATGTAAAATATAGATGCAATGTAAATATGACTTCTCTCAACTCCACAAGATCAACTCAACATGGTGGAAGACTAACTCATCAACACTTTTTTTGTCTTAGTGAGGGGATGGTTCTTGTATGTCAATTGATGTGACCATTATGGGGTATTAGAATATATCCAAGGGGCTTCCTTTAACACATCCAACTATTATTTAATTTGATGAAGCCCAATTTCTTTCATTTTTTTTGTAAAATACTTGGTGCATATTGCAAATAAGGGCATTTGGCATACAAGTCTGAACCAAATCTCCAAATATAAACCCAAATATTACCGCCAAAGCCTCAAAATCTCTCAATTTATGGCCAAAATTACACTTCTTTCCATGGAATGAGGATTTGAATACCTCACAGTTTCATGTTGTAGAATTCATAGTTTCATGTAGGTTCAAATATGACATTATACATTTTATCTTTTGTGTTTTTATTTTTGTGATTTATCTTATATATATTAAAATACAATCTATATTACAATCTATATTAAATGTAGTGTATAATATATATAATAACTAAAACTTTAATATATTAACTATTACATATAATATACATAATTATATTGTAGATTTAGTATAGCATATATATAGGAGTAGTCTACCTGTTAGACGTTTTGATTATTACGGTAGTTTTTGGTAGGAATCCTGTATTTTTTTTTCCGAACTCCAAATTTAGTAAATTTTAATACTGCACATGGATTATGAATCCATTTTTAGTTTTGAAATTTACGAAATTGCTAAACAATAGATGGATTGATGACATACTTATTATTAGTAGTATATTATGTTTTCTTAATAAAGAAAAGAAATTTAGTTACGCCATACTTATATTCACATTTGTGCAATAGCATAGTCCTTAAAGGGTCGACGGCCATGGAGAATGCTTATCATGGAGCATTCTTCCCTATGTTTAACGAGGGGGTCTACAATTTACTAAATTTTAACACCATAGATGGATTCAGAGACCCCCTTCTAGGGAATCTCTGAATCCATCTGTGGTGTTAAAATTTAGTAAAATGTACAAATTCATTATCAAAATTGTAATTTTCCATTGTCGGAGTGACACAACTAAAAATGACCAAATAAATGACCAATTGTTATGTGGTCATTTTTTGTTTAGTTCTTATCGCGTGACCAAATGGTCATTTTTAGTTTAGTTCTTATCCTCTGAACAAATTGGTCATTTATCTTGGTCATTTTTAGTTAACTTGCTTAAAATTTCTCAATTTTGGTCATTCATCACTTGAAAAAACTGTGGTGACCAAATTTTTTGGTCCCCTGGTCACTTATCTCTCATTTTGTACTAGTGAAATACGAGGTCCAAGTGATAAACAGACCATCCATCCAAGACAATTCCAAGTATTGGAAAGTGTTTGAAGATGACCTAAAAATTAGAAGGTTTTTAGAGCTGTCTCATGAGTTTGCAAATGTTCAGATCGATACAAAAAATGAGAATGTGGAAGGTCTAATGGACCAGGAGCAGTCAGAAAGAGAAGAGAATGAAAATAGGGGTGGGAAGAACACTCTGGGAGGCAAAGACATTGTCCAGTTAAAAAGCAACTATATTCCCAAAGGATTGATACCTCTAGAAAAGCTCTTTGACCAAAACGATGTGGCAAAGAATCCCAAATTTGAACCTCCCAAGGATATAGTAGAAGATCAGAATTTGGGTTTTGTTGGGGAACCTCGGATGGTAAAGTTGTCTAAAAAATTGGAGACCAGGGGGGAACAGCAGTATGTTGATATGATGAAAAAATATGTTGTTGCCTTCGCATGGAGCTATGAAGAATTAAAGGAGTATCATACCTCAATAATCCAGCATTCCATCCCAATTTGGCCCGGAGAAAAACCTTTCAAACAAACGTTGAGGAGAATAAATCCTAAGTTGGTACCAGTAGTAGAGAAAGAGATGAAGAGGTTGTTCGACGCAAAGATTATTGTCACTCTGAGATTCTCTCAATGGGTGGAAAACCTAGTTCCTATAAGAAAAAAGAATGGAGAAATTAGAATCTGTATAGATTTCAGGAATTTGAACAGAGCCTCCTTAAAGGATAATTACCCTCTGCCAAAAATGGAACACATCTTGCAGAAGGTAGTAGGTGCAGAAAGGATTTCTACAATGGATGATTTCTCAGGGTATAATCAGATCAAATTCAGTCCAGAAGATCAAGAAAAGACTGCTTTCACCACTCCATGGGGCACTTTCATGTATGCTAAGATGCCTTTTGGATTAATGAATCTTGGAGCTACTTTCAAGAGAGCAATGGAAATTGCCTTTGCTGAAGAGAAGGACAAGTTCGTAGTGGTATACATGGACGACATAACGGTGTATTCAAAGTCTGATGATGAACATTTAAAAAACCTAGAATGGGTCTTCAATAAATGCATAAAATATGGTATCTCCCTCAACCCAAAGAAATCTCATTTTGCTTTAGGAGAAGCTATACTACTAGGACATATCATATCCAAAGGAGGTATCAAGATTGACCCTGAGAGGGTTAGTGCCATCCAGAAAGTTGGAGAACCAAGAAGCAAAAGAGAGGTACAGTCTTTCATTGGGCAAGTTGGTTTCGTGAGAAGATTCATTCCTATTTTGGTTGAAATTATGATGAGTATCACTAATATGCTAAGAAAGGAGAATCAAATAAAATGGACGGAGGAAGCTAGAGATTCTTTCAAGGGAATAAAGAGTGCTATCACTGAAGCCCCTGTATTGGCCAGCCCCAATTTTTCTAAATTTTTTTTGATTTTTTCTTATGCTTCTAAGCATACAGTGGCAGGAGTGCTGCTACAAAAGAACGACCAGAATGCAGAACAACCAATTGCTTTTTTCAGTAGGGTGATAAGAGATGCAGAGTTGAAGTATGACATCATGGAGAAACAGGACTATGCCTTGATCAAATCACTAAAGGATTTCAGTATTTACATACTTCACTCACACATCATCGCCCATGTACCAAATAGTGTTGTGAAAGGTATTCTCACCCAAGCAGATCCTCAAGGTAGAAGGGAAAAATGGATTGTTGTATTGCTAGAATATGCCTTAGAGATAAAGCCTACTAAGCTGGTGAAAGGGCAGGGATTAGCAAAATTGATGACCAAAGCAAATTGTGATTCCTTGCAGATGAAGTTTTTAGAAGAACATCCACGGCAGCTAGACACTGAAGTACAAATAAGTCCAGAATTTGTTTCATCCCCTTGGTATGCTGACAGTGTTTATGTATTACAAAATCTACAAGTTCCCCCAAGGTTAAGCAAGAGTAGCTCCCGGGATGTGAAATTAAAACCTGTGAAATACTTTATAATGAATCAGTTCTTATACTTGAAGGACCCAAGAGGTGTGCTGCTAAAATGTTTATTGGAGGAAGAAGCTAAGCATACTAAGAAAGAATTTCATAAGGGAGACTGTGGTGGACACCATTCTTGGAAAGTGACAGTAAATAAGATCTTGAGAGCGGGTTTCTATTGGCCTACCATGTTCACAGATGTATATAAAGACACCGTGGGTTGTCACCAATGTTAAATTTTTGAAGGAAAAAGGAAGGTTGTCTCACTACCCCTTCAACCAGTCATAGTAGAAGCTCCTTTTCAAGAATGGGGACTAGACTTAATTGGGGAAATAAACCCTAATGCTTCTAGGAAGCATAGGTGGATACTGACAGCTACTGATTATTTTACCAAATGGATAGAATCTATACCCACCAGAAATGCAACAGAAAATGTTATTATGGACTTTCTAGAGGATAACATCCTATCTAGGTTTGGATGCCTCAAAAGGATTGTGACTAATAATGCACCTGCCTTTTGTTCAAAGAAGATGATTAATTTTTGTCACAAATACCATATCAGTTTGAACCATTCTACAACATACTGCCCGCGGGGGAATGGACTAACAAAGTCCTCCAACAAAAGCTTGGTAAGAATCATAAAGAAATTGTTGGAAGAAAATAAAAGGGCTTGGCATACGAAACTGAAATATTCCCTATGGGCTGATAGAATAAGCATGAAAAGAGCCATTGGGATGTCCCCTTTTCAGTTGGTATATAGAGCCGGTGTAGTGTTCCCAGCATCTCTAGGGTTGTCGATTATGAGATTGCAGCAAGGAATGGAAGAAGAGCCGAACCATATGCAAAGGAGAATAGGCCAGATAATCAAACTAAATGAGCTAAGGATGAAAGCCTACGACAAAGTGCAGGGGCACTAGGAAAAGATGAAAGAAGCCTTCGACAAGAAAGATAAAGAAGATGAGTGCCAGGTAAATGATCTGGTCCTGAAATGGGACACTCCTAGAGAAGATAAACATGGTAAATTCGACCATATGTGGATCGGGCCATTTGTTATCGCAGCGAATCGAAGATTAAATTCTTTTATCCTAGAAAAGCAGGATGGGTCCGCCTAGTCCAGGGGACCGATCAATGGCAGGTACCTAAAGCACTATCTATCCTAGAGGAGCCAGATGACCCATGTACCATAGTTTGTATATATGTATTATCTTTATTTGTTACAGTTGTTATGAAGTTTTGTTTTGGGGTGAACCAGAGAGCTTTGAAGCTTGAAAGTGAAAACCCTAAGTTTAGGAAGGTGAAGCCATGATTCCATTTTTTAGGGGGGATTCAGCCCAAATATGCTGCAAAGTATGGTCCTCAGTTTCTAAGAAGAAGTCTCAGTCTAGGGTTTGAAGGAGCCGCCCAATGGATCAGGCACTTAATCTACGGAGTTCTTTTGTACCTCGCCGGGAGGATAACATCCCCTTTGGAGCCAGTTGTTAGCACCTATATATTTTCCTACAATATGAAGTTGAATGGAAGGAATGGAGAGTCAAAATCTACCTTGTATTGAAATCGAGATATCGTCCATGTTCAAGTACTAGATGCTAAGTTAAAGGGCTAAATGATCTAAGGAGAACCAGAGGTGCAAAGGATGAAAAGATGTTGGAGTATCTGCAAAAATAAACAAGAAATACACTTTATAGCCTATAGTCCGCCAGTCAAGTTATGGAGAGCTAAAAAACACATCAATCTACGCCGTAGATTTGGTGCGGAGATTAGATCCACGGTCCTGCATGTAATATCGCACAACCAAGTTGCGAGGGAGTTAAGAAAGGAGTAGATGTGATGAGGGTTCTCCGCTGGCCATGTGTCAGCAGCATATGTCATCGCACGAAGACAGATCAAAGGGTGATATGTAAGAGCGAGCGCATGCGATGGTGTGAGTTAGGGGAAAGATCCATGGTTTGGAATGTAAAGGGACACACATCAACGGCTCTTGCAGCAGCTCGCAAAGAGAAGTAGAGGACCGGATAAGAAAGGGATGGATGCGATGATATTTTCCCGCTTTCCAAATGTCAGTTTCAGAACCCATCGCATAGAAGAGGAAAATCATGGTAGGGACCATTTGGATGCATGCGAGGCCATCTTATGGAGAAATGTGGCCAAAAAGAACGGCGTGGATGGGAAGTTAAACTAGATTTGACAACAAGGAGGAGTCGGCAGTTAAATCAAGAGATAAAGGGGAAACTAATCTGACGATAACAAAGAGGCACGTGAGAAAACCAACGGCGGAGATCAAAGAAAGAAATTGAAGATGATCCGAGGTTACGTTGGCACGATTATATATATAAGAAACAATTGCGAGGGTTGACATTTGTTCTAGAATATTTTCGAATTCTGGTGGTCCCTTGGTGTGTGGCAGACGGTGAAGGTGACAGAACTTCCAGAAACCTGCTCAAAGCTTCTAAACCGACAGGTAGGGCCTTATAACCGTCCTCTCTCTTGAAAGTTGAATTTTTAAAGTCATAAAATGGGAGAGGAACCGACTTCTACTAGCCAAAAAGATAGGGTGGCCCTGGAAGATAGGGACGCAGACATATTCTCCCCACACCTTCAACTCTCTGTCTCAGAAATTAAAACAAAGTATGCTCTGCATGAGCAGGGTTTGGAGATACACAGGGTTTTTAGGTGTTCCTTTATTTACTTTTGCTTAGACCAGGTACCCTCTTTCCCCGAGTTTGTAACATGGTGCTCCGTGAATTATTCCGAATCCACAAGGATAATCATGGATGCCTCGAGGTCTAAAGTGGTCTGTTTTTTAGATGTGTCAGTTGTAAGAAATTAATTTCTTATCCCCGAGCCGCAGTACCAGGAGTCAAAACGCTTTTCAGAAGAGTCCGTGGTCTCCCTATTCCTCCAAATTGCCCCAGAAAGCCGTCGAACTTTCCTAGCCACATGCCTAAAACTCTATTTCGAAGTTGCTGAAAATCCGTACCCCCTGGATGTCAACTTTTTTGATGATGATTCCCAGTTGGTCTTCTCACTGTTGGCTCAATTATTAGGGTCAGATACCGATCAGTGGGTAACAGAGGTCCAGCTTAGTTTAATCTTTAGGATACTATTTGTTTAGCGAGGTTCGACACAGGACTCATCCCTCTTCTAAAGTTTGATGAATTTTTGGCTAATAGAATGCATGTATAGTTGGAACATTTCCCGAATACTAGGTTTTTCAGATATCAGATGCAACTCATGAAGATGATCATTTACAGTAATGCGGAAAGCCCGCATTTTCACCCTTTGCTCGAGACAAATGCTTGGTTGGACAATGTGTTTGAGTATTTCAATTATGTTTTACGCCCAGTGTACAAAGTCATTTTTGGGGAGGGACTACCGAGAGTGCTACCCGAGATGAAGTCCATGATGAAGTTAAAAGATAAAATAGCCGTTGGAGACTGGTTCCTTTCGAAGGATACTACAGTCATTCGGCTGTATGGCTTTCTGAAGGAACCCTACATTTTTCCTGCCTTTCTGACATTAAGAACCTTTGCCCTAGAATTTATTAGGAAAAAATTGAGTTTAGAGGAGGCACTGTTGCTACAATTCAAAAAGGGCATTGATATAAAATACCCATGGAAGGTCAGCACTTTTATTGTAGAGAGTAAGAAAGCTTTACCAGAGATAGAAGAAATGATAAGACTCCTGGGATTTGAAAAAGACATAGCTATTAAATATGATCCCCTGCATGTTATTACTAGAAGAAGGAAGGAGTGCAATATGAGCGCCTTCGAACACAAGGAGCCAGAAAAGCCACTCGGGAGATGGAACCTGCTATAATGGGATCCCGAGGCACAAATAGTACCAGACTTGCAGGAAAGGGACCCTGAAACGTCTGATGCTGAAATGAGTACTGAATAGGTGCCGGACACTAGAGAAGTGGGCTGGAAAAGAGATCTCAAGGAAATATAGGATATGGATACTGAGATGGGTGGTGAAGACAAACGACCTAGGATGATAACACCAGTTGAGGTGTTTGATGGAAATACTTAGGTCGAGTCATTGATTCCCCTTGATGGAGAAGAGTTGGTTGATGGCACACCTATGGAAGAGTTGACCGTCTGGATGAATAATGAGAAAGCCCAAAATGAGGGGTCCCCAACCCCTGAAGAAGGTGAAAGCAGCGGTAGATTCTGGTCTGAAGCCGGAAATGAGCTGGTCCCCAACCCCTTTTTGAAAATCTTATGTTGAAAGATTTTGGTAATTTGAGGATTAGTCTGTAAGACATCTTTTGAGCTGTTTAAATAAAGTTTGCAGAGCTGAAGCCTACGTTTTGACAGGGATTCCTGTGTAATTGGTATGGTAGTCTATATTTTCTCTCTTCCCATGTGAAATTGTATTTTCTCTCTTCATAATCCCATTATGTGTTATTTCCTTCATGCTTGGATTACGGTAATGATTAAGTAGAATTCATAGAAATTATGCTCTTCTTAGTCTTTTCCAAGTATTTCACCAACATATTCTACTAAAGTTGATGTACGAATCATCTTGGTATGCCTTACATTGACGGACTATTTCTTTCCTCTTCTATTCCACAAAATTAAATTCTCTTTGACTACTAGATGCTTGCTACCTTTCCCTTGTGAATGCATTTGTAGAATCTTTGTGAATGATGTTTCATAGTTTGTTAAAGGTGACCCCATTTCCCAAACTAAATCCCACACGTTTTCAACCAAACAGTGCGTGAATCATTTTTATTTCCAAACAGAAAATAGATCTTCTGTATAATTGTTGTAATTAAATATCTTTGCTGTGAATGCTGGTGTTTGTTTTTCATTATTGACAATCTTGATTATTCCAGTATTTTCATGAGATTATAGAGAGAGCCCTCTTTGTCTGTGTTGGGTCAGTAGCACAGGCCAATGATTGGTTAGTGGTTACCCAGAATTACCCTCTTTTACCCTTGGGGGTCAATTTCGGTGTTAACACCAGGCTTGGAACTAGAGGGGAAGGATATCATCCATCAAATCTTGGTAAGCCCATGATTACATGTCTTTTACCTGCAGGTGGTCCATTTAGGTTTTCGAAACGGGTTTGGGGAGGTGCTTCCTTAATGGCTTACAAGTTGGGGTTACAAGGGATAAATTTGTAGCCCCTTGGCTTTGCTTAGGGGCTGGATGTAAAGGGGGTCTTGAATGTTACCGTGTACAGGGTTTTGTTGTAAGGTTTAAAGTTATGCTATCCTGCAGGCTATTTGAGAAAAGATGTAACTTAAACCTCAAGCACTTATGAACCTATGGAAACTTACAATCTATCTTCTTGTTGTCTATTTTACCTATTTAGTATGGGGTTTAATATTATTATTGAGAAAATTAATGGAAGAATACTTGTAGGTTTTACTAATGTTGTACCTGTGACTAAGTAAAGAGGCATAGTTGAAATAGAAGTTTATTTAGGGAGGCGAAATCAAAACATGGAGGTATTGCGCTATGGCTAAGAGTTAATTTTTTTTATGATGATTATGGTTTCTAGTTTATTATGAGAATGTTGTCTGTGTGAATCTTATTGACGAAGAAAAACTTTGTAGAAAAGAAATCGTGTTTTAATGGCCTTAACCTGTAGATGCTTCTTGCTTCTCCAATTAGTTTTATTATGCAATTGGTTTCTTTTCTTTATGCAAACCAAGGCGGTAAGGACAGGTCATGGATTGCCGTTTTATTTTTCTTATTACAATATTGTGGCTTCCCAGCCGGTGTTTGGGTTCTGTAAGTAGAAGCCAAAAAAAGATACCCCGATGGTGTGTATTTATCCCCAATGGACTCGACCTTTAGCCTAGGTCTCTCAAAGCTATTAAATTGATTTTCTATTTATACATAAATATGACTGAACGTTTTAACTTTAGCCTCTGTCGGGTACTCATAAATTTATGGAGGAGATCATAATTAACTCGATACTAATGTGGGATGGATTTCAGTCCCTGTGTACACTATTGGTATTAATACCTGAAATGTTATAATGCTTATGGTTTTTTTGTTGGAATGGAGATTGCGTTTTTGTTTTACATAGGGTAAATAAATGAATAACTAAACCCTAGTTTTGATTTATGAAATCCTATTTTTAAAGAAATCATTCTTAGAGATCTACGTATGGGTTTGGTTGAGCCCTAACGTTTGCAAACGATGGTGGAAACAAAATCAAAATTCTTCTTTGTACTACGTAGAAAAATCATTACAACTATGATGCTCCTGTCTGTAGCATGATTCTATTTATAAAATCCCGTGTGTGAAAACTGAGGGTAATGCCTCGGTTTCCTTTCTATTCTATGCATTTTTTGACAAGGGGATAATCTGCTGAGTAAAATAATATTGTATGCATATACTTTGTTTGGGAGGAAATGCTTCTTGTATAATTTAATTAATCCTGGGAGTTTGGTTTGTTGGAAGCTCTATCACAGTAGGTGAATGCTGGAGATGAAATACAGAATGTATTTAAACAACTATTATCATAAGCCCTAAAATGTAATGCGCATTTAAATCTTTATGTGTAAAAATTTTTAGAGGTTGGAGAAGAATTAACGGGATAGGTTAACATAAGCTATAGCATGGCTGAACATTCCATACCAATGACTTACAGGGAGAGCAGCAAAATTGATTCTCGGTATGAACCTTTTTTTTAATAGGTTTAACAACTTATTTAAAATACTTTTAAAAATAATCTTTAAGCAGAAATAAAAGGAAATGGTTTAGGCAGATTTAATGCTTAACCTGGGAAGTCCATGCCATTCATCCCTTGCTCCCTAAGAATAAATATAACTAGATAAAAAGAGTAGTAAAGAAATAAATGTACAGTATTCTCAAAATTAAAATCCTAATTTATTTAGCTTTGAAACAAAATATAGTTTCATACCTGAATCGTGTAGCGTGCCTTTCCTTTGAAGAACCTGCACACTCAAACACTAGTTAATGGGGCAAAGTTATTTTTAGTTGACCTGTAACTGTGAACCAAATAACTTTGGAACTACCACGTTCCTCCCAACCATGACCCAGAACCATTCCTGGTTCAAATCTGGATCCCCTCGAGCTGGTTCCATCATGCAAAAGAGTCTAGAGATCCTAGGGTAGATAAATAGTGTAGAACAGTATTGGAAGTTGTACTTCTCCAAAATTCTGAGGCAAACTCTCTCTTGCTACCATAGGAAAATGCTAATCAGAAAAAGATCCCCTCTCTTTGGAGTTTTTCCTCTTTATATAGGTGAACTTTTTGGAATATAGTTGTTGAGTTAATACTAATATTTTTAATATTAAATCCAATTTTATTTTAAATTTTAATTTTAATATATGTAAAGGATATTTTAATTTAATTTCTCACTCCTAGTTTATCTAGGACTTTAAACTTGTTCCTTTATGATTTTATTTTTAAAGAACTTTAATAGTTAATTTACTTTGTTACAATTATGTGTTTCTATTAATTAGATCACAATCTTTTCTTTATATATAATATAAATACTTATCCTATGCATATATTTTATGCATACTATTTATACATAAGTAAGACTTCTTTTATAAATAATCGATCTGATTATTTAATTAATTAAATAGCATAATAATTCTTTGATAATTATTTAATATAATATCCAATTTTTGGACAAGGTTTTTGGGTAGGTTTGGATAGTTGACTAGGTTAGGTAACTCTAGGTCCCTCTTGTATGTTGGATTCCCTCGTTTAACATGGTAGTTTCCGTAGTCCTTGATGGGAGATAGAACTGATTCATTTAACCAATTAAATAATTGTGATGACTAGCAATGCTATTCAGAGTCTTCTCGACTCAACACTCTTTAAGATCAAATAACCCCGAGTGCTCTTTAGAGCTTTGGCTCAATGCTCTCACATGGGCATTACGCTAGTGCAGTTCCAGAGCATCCCGCTCAACACCAGTACTAGAATGTGTTTGTGAGGTACATCCAGAATTAGAGATGGCTTCGGATCCAGTACTTATTATCAAGCTTGGAGTGCTCCAAGGCTTATTCCCAACACTCTATGTACATCGGGGCTTACGCCCAGTACATAACAAAGGTCCTCTATGTACATCGGGGCTTATGCCTAGCACATTGGTCATCCATGCGCTCCAGAGCTTAAGCTCAACACATCATAATATTCAGTCATGCATAATAAGACTCTACACAATATAATCAAAGAACATCTCAATATATTAAGGTTTATACCCACAGCTCATGATAAACATCAATCAAGTACATCAGGTCTTTCATGCCCAGTACATAACAATAAATCTGCACCAGTCAAGGTCAATGCCCAAATATAAGTACATCCTAAAAAAAATCATATGCTTTGGGGCATATGCCCAATATATAACATAAATATGATCAGTCAAAATTCGGGATATTACATCCCTCCCCGCTTAGAACAACACCGTCCCAGTGTTCTAGGGACAAGAAATGACATCATGAAACAAGGCAGGGTAAGCCTCATTCATCGTGGGTTTCTTTCCTTGTGCGGCTTCATAAATTTAAAACTCCTTAATTCAAGGTTTTATTGGAATTTCCTTTACACCCTTACGTGAAATAACCTCAAGTATTGTCAGTTCTATGACATATAATCATAATCATCGCATTGTTAGTCATGGTTTGGCATCTCTTGATCTTTTTGTATCTATACCTTCAACAAACAACACAAGTTGTTTTCTAGTGTTTCATCATAAGGCACATTCATTCATATGATCAGTTTAGCATGTCAGTAATAGTCTTCCCTTTGCAAAAAAATGCACATAATCAATCCTTAGAACATAATCGATAGTGCAACAAAATGCATATAGTCAATCGAGAATATAAGTAATAACTTTCCTTTGCACCCAATTTGCATATGGTTCACTTATGAAGTCAGTAATAACTTTTTTCTTTTGCACATCATTTCATATGATCAGTTTAGAACATGAGAAACAATTTTCCCTTTGCTTATTATAAGGTTTCCTTTCCATGGTAGCTCCTTTCTAGGTTTGATCTCCTTGCAAGGGTTTTTACTTTGTTCTTCCTACATGATCATAATCTAAGATAATATTTTAAGTGTCTTGGCACGACATTTCTTCTCTGAGTATCCTTAGTCATTCTCTACTTTATTTTCCTTGAAAAAAAAGAAAAAAGGAAACATATTATCGTTCATAATCGTGAAGTGCGTATGAAAGTATCATATGCAAAATTTGAGAATAAAAATACATATATGTATATTTATATATATATATAACATGAGCATAACCAACTCTGGGTGTGTTAGAGTACACTAGCCCAATACTCAAATAGGTTTTGTCAAACTCGGTGTTCCTAAGCATAATCTTACGTAAGTTTTGCTAAAGTAGTCTGATAGTAGTCTAAGGGATTTATTTATGCCCTAGGGTTTCTATCCTGACACTATTTTAATTGCCAGGTGTCTAAGCGTTCCATAACTTTTACTGCTCAATACTTATTCTTAAGTCTTTCCAGATCTTTTTACTCTTTAATACAAATGAAGATTTTGTCAGTCTAGGTGATCCCTTGTGTATTTTTTTTAAGTACTCACGTAAGTTTCCTATCTTTATTACAAAAGTAGTGTAGTTACAAGGTCTGTTTATTCGCCCCTCCTATAGGTTTGTCAAACAGTTTGCACATGCAAAGTAAGCATGTCATGAATCAAATCAGAATTTGAAAACTCGTAGCTGTAATAGTACTAACATATACTTATGTAGGTAGTTCATCCTGTGAGCATAAGATACGGCTATGGTATTTTATCTAGGACTTATTCCAGCGGTCTTGATGAATACCTTTACAAGGATTGGGGTTTTATAAAATGGTGCAGTTCAAGACTATTCATCTGTGTTTGGAGGTTTTCTTCCCGACCCATCATTAGGTCCTATTAACTTTTCAAGAGTTGGGTTGACCTTCTAGGCTTATTCTAAACATGCTAAACATCTTTCTAACAAAACAGGGTACTTCTAGTATCTTGTAACAAGCATGTGTCAATTATTTCAACAAGTTTTAAATTTCTTAAGCTGGTTTTTATGCAGATGTCATTAATTTCATCTAACATTTCTCACAATAGGATTTTGTTTCCTTCTCTAAATATATTATTTTATTCATGTAGTTGACTATCATTAGTCTAGTTGTAAATCAATTATCAATTATCATACCATTATTACCCCATGTATTACCTTCTGTTCACAAGGGTTTGGTGAATTCTTTTGTACCTGCATGCACCTACAAGCTTCATTTACCATTTCTTTTCAGAATTTATTTATCTCATCACATTCTGTTTGTTATAAGGAAACATAAAACATATTACGTCTTTTATTTTAATTGCGTATAAAAAAATCTCATTGAAACCAAAAACAATATTCCTATGCATGCTTAAGATGTATTACTTTTTTTTGGGAAACCTCAGCACAATAAGGTTTGTACATATCCTTGATATGCATGAACTGTCATAAGGCATATCATACCCTGCTAGTACTACTACTGGATTTATAATATTCCCTGCAGACATGTTTTAAATACACACAAGAGACATTTCAGTACATCTTTTCATGGAGTTCGTTGTATGCTTAACCTTTTTAGGGCATAATTTCTAGCAGGGACATAAGTTTAGGTTTTGTAAACCTTCTTGAGTAGTCATGTTTGTTCCTAGTATTTATTTATTTTTATTTTTTATTTTTTTTAACATAAGATGCAGCTATCCCTAGTATATGTTATTCACATGTGTATTAACAATCATCCCATCTGCTCCAGGATTTGTATGACCAAGTACAACATCTATCAACCTTCATGAATTTCAACTATTCCTATTGAGTTTATGTGTCTCTTCTCATATTTCCACAGTTTGTTTATGTGTAACTAGTACTTTAATATATAACCCTTTTAGTTTGTGCTTCCAACACTATGTATTTGAATGGTTTTAATCTCCTATAACTCTTCATACTATGACCTAACAACATGCTCAGACTTTCTAATCATGCAAGAGGATAATTTATTCCTATCTCTATCCAGATATTGCGTACAACCTGTTCATCACAATTTCGGATCTCAGAGTTTATTTTATGTTCCTTTGGTACTTACGATCTACGGCACAACACATGTGAGCATCTATTTTCAATTTACTAAAGGTCCATGCATTTTGATGTATCTAGCTAGTCATGCCCTTATCAGTCATGACTTTTGTCATAGCTTTTAAGTATTTCTTATAAAGGACTTACATCCCTCTTTCTTAAGTATAATCACTTATAACCATACTAATTTGTGGATGCACTCTATAGTTGTGTGGTAATCCTGTTTAAGGTTCCTATGTAGAAGATAATTACTATGTCTATGCGTGCATACTTTATGGTTTTACAATCATATAGGTGGTGAATATTTTCATATTTATACTTCGATTTGTCTCACTAAAGGTTTTAAACCCTATTATCTCTAATTAGGGCTGAAACATCTATCCTAGTACATAGGTATTTTAAACATTTCTCCTTCTAGGTAGTCCCTTCTACTTGTTGGTCTATATAAAAACAATATCTAATTGTCATACTAGTTCAGTTTATTTTGCATGTCGATAAGATAACAAAATTCTGATAAGGTATTTTACTACTGCTGTTTCTCTTTTGCGTCGAGGTTCAGTTTGTATTTTCTAATTGGAATATTTTGGCCAGTTAGTAAAAACAAAATTTTTGTTACTATTTGTACAATTAAATCATACGCATATATTGTTAGAAGGTATTTCTGCAGTGGATATCTTTGTAATGAGCCTAAAAGGTCTCTTAGTGTTGTAACTGGGTTCTGATACCACTTGTAATGTCCCTAAAAACTGTAAAATAAAAAAAAAAAATATGTAGGGGATATTATCGTTATTTGGCACCAAAACAATTCATTTAACTTTAACTTTAGCACCGAATAATTATTACTATTAGAGATACCTGCAACTTGTAGATTCATAAATTTACTTATGTCCTTCTGCTTGATTTTAGCTGAGACTAAAGGGTCTATCTAATAGTTTCCGGAAGTGTCATTTCGGAATTTATCTTATGGCTCTTTTTTGAGTCTATGTTTATAAACAAAATTCACACACATTTGTTTTGCGGGTTTGGACTATGTACCTTGTTACTAAGCTCTAGGTGTTAATCCCAGTTTAACTTCAGCACTATGAAACTTATTATGATGGTTACTTGAGATCTTAACCTAGGCTCTTACTATTGCCTAACATAAGAGGGTTAGTTATCTGGTTTGGATTACTTATACCATTTATCCTATAATTTTAACTTCTTGTATACAACCTTGGTAGCTTAGTTCCTTGTTTGAGTTTTCATACTACATGGTTGTTTATAAAGAATAATTTTGACTTGTTTCTAACCTTATCCTTACTTTGATTATAAGGTGGTGGTAATTTTAAAGGCTCTTAAGGGTAGGACCCTTGAAATATTGGGCTTACTTAGTTCTTTAGCAACTAAAACATGGGGATATTTATTGTATGTAGATGTTGAGGGCCAAACTTCATGCTAAGGGAAAAAATATTTAAAAGGGGTTGCAATGACCAAGGATTAAATGTTTTAACTTTGAAACTCATAAATATATTTATAAGGAGGAATACATAGCTACCACAATGAAGGGACTATAACTATAGAAAAGGGTAATTTATCTAGATGGTAGTGGGGGCAATTGGACATTTAAGAGGCCCATGTGAAGCCTCGTGGTCACCCTCCACACTGGCATGAGTATAAGTAGCACACAATCAGTTCCAAGAAACCTCTTTGCAAGTAGTTTGGAGCAGGGGTTATGAGCTCCCTGCTAAGAAGGCTTGGTGATGGCGTGGCTATGCTTCTAGTTAGCAGGGTCCCAACGTTGTGTCTTCATCGAAGGGTAAGTGTTTGTTTTTACTTCAATTTGTACTACATCTCTATTTTGGTTTCATCTTTTACTTGATACGTTTTATTAACCCATGGCTTGTCGTGTGGCAGAAAGGTGCAGTACCTCGCCTAGGCTTGGAACTAGAGGGGAAGGACATCATCCATCAAATCTCGATAAGCCCATGATTACATGTCTTTTACCTGCGAGTGGTCGATTCATGTTTTCGAAAATGGTTTGGGGAGGTGCTGCCTTGATGGCTTACGAGCTAGGGTTACAAGTGATAAATTTGCATCCCCTCGGCTTCGCTTAGGGGCTAGATGTAAAGGGGGTTTTGAATGTTACCATGTACATGGTTTTGTTGTAAGGTTTAAAGTTATTCTAGCCTGTAGGCTATTTGAGAAAAGATGTAACTTAAACCTCAAGCACCTATGAACCTATGGAAACTTACAATCTGTCTTCTTCTTCTCTATTTTACCTATTTAGTATGGGCTTTAATATTATTACTCAGAAAATTACTGGAAGAATACTCGTCGGTTTTACTAATGTTGTACCTGTGATTAAGTAAAGAGGCATAGTTCGAATAGACGTTTATTTAGGGAGGCGAAATCAAAACGTGGAGGTATTGCGCTATGGCTAAGAGTTCATTTTTTTTATGATGATTATGGTTTCTAGTTTATTATGAGAATGCTCTCTGTGTGAATCTTATTGACGAAGAAAAAATTTGTAGAAAAGAAATCGTTTTTTAATGGCCTTAACCTATAGATGCTTCTTGCTTCTCCAATTAGTTTTATTATGCAATTGGTTTCTTTTACTTATGCAAACCAAGGCCGTAAGGCCAAGTCATGGATTGGCATTTTATTTTTCTTATTACAATACCATGGCTTCCCAGCCAATGTTTGGGTTCTGTAAGTAGAAGCAAAAAAAAAAAAACCCCGATGGCATGTATTTATCCCCAATGGACTCGACCTTTAACCTAGGTCTCTCAAAGCTATTAAATTGATTTTCTGTTTATACATAAATATAACTGAACGTTTTAACTTTAGCCTCTGTCGGGTACTCATAAATTTATGGAGGATTTCATAATTAACTCGATACTAATGTGGGATGGATTTCAGTCCCTATGTAAACTATTGGTATTAATACTTGGAATGTTATAATGCTTATGGTTTTCCTGTTGGAATGGAGATTGCGTTTTCGTTTTACATAGGGTAAATAAATGAATAACTAAACCCTAGTTTTGATTTATGAAATCCTATTTTTAAAGAAATCATTCTTAGAGATCTACGTATGGGTTTGTTTGAGCCCTAAGGTTTGCAAACGATGGTGGAAACAAAATCAGAATTCTTCTTTGTACTGCGTAGAAAAATCATTACGAGTATGATGCTCATGTCTGTAGCATGATTCTATTTATAAAATCCAGTGTGTGAAAACTAATGGTAATGCCTCGGTTTCCTTTCTATTCTATGCATTTTCTGACAAGGGGCTAATCTGCTGAGTAAAATAATATTGTATGCGTATACTTTGCTTGGGAGGCAATGCCTCTTGTATCATTTAAAGAAGCCTATGAGTTTTCTTTGTTGGAATCTCTATCACAGTAGGTGAATGCTGGAGATGAAATACATAATGTATTTAAACAACTATTATCGTAAGACCTAAAATCTAATGCGCATTTAAATGTTTCTATGTAAAACTTCTTAGAGGTTGGAGAAGAATTAACGAGGTAGGTTAACATACACTATAGCACGGTTGAACCTTTCATGCCAATGACTAAAAGGGAGCGCAGCAAGATTAATTCTGGGTATGAACCTTTTTTTTAATAGGTTTAACAACTTATTTAAAATACTTTTAAAAATAATCTTTAAGCATAAATAAAAGGAAATGGTTTAGGCAGATTTAATGCTTAACCTAGGAAGTCCATGCCATTCAGCCCTTGCTCCCTAAGCATAAATACAACTAGATAAAAAGAGTAGTAAAGAAAGAAATGTACAGTATTCTCAAAATTAAAATCCTAATTTATTAAGCTTTAAAACAAAATATAGTTTCATACTTGAATCATGTAGTGTGCCTTTCCTTTGAAGAACATGCACACTCAAACACTAGTTAATGGGGCAAAGTTATTTTTAGCTGACCTATAACTGTGAACCGAATAACTTTGGAACTACCACGTTCCTCCCAACCATGACCCAGAACCGTTCCTGGTTCAAATCTGGATCCCCCTGAGGTGGTTCCATCATGTAAAAGAGTCTACAAATCCTAGGCTAGATAGCTAGTTTAAAACAGTATTGGAAGTTGTACGTCTCCAGAATTCTGAGGCAAACTCTCTCTTGCTACCATAGGAAAATGCTAATCAGAAAAAGATCCCCTCTCTTTGGAGTTTGTCCTCTTTATATAGGTGAACTTTTTGGAATATAGCTATTGAGTTAATACTAATATTTTTAATATTAACTCCAATTTTATTTTAAATTTGAATTTTAATATATGTAAAGGATATTTTAATTTAATTTCTCACTCCTAGTTTATCTAGGACTTTTAACTTGTTCATTTATGATTTTATTTTTAAAGAACTTTAATAGTTAATTTACTTTGTTACAACTATGTGTTTCTATTAATTAGATCACAATCTTTTCTTTATTTATAATATAAATAATTATCCTATGCATATATTTTATGCATACTATTTATACATAAGTAACACTTATTTTATAAATAATCAATCTGATTATTTAATTAATTAAATAGCATAATAATTCTTTGATAATTATTTAATACAAGGTCCAATCTTTGGACAAGGTCTTTTGGGTAGGTTTGGATAGTTGACTAGGTTAGGTAACTCTAGGTCCCTCTTGCATGTTGGATTCCCTCGTTTAACATGGGAGTTTTCGTAGTCCTTGATGGGAGATAGAACTAATTCATTTAACCAATTAAATAATTGTGATGACTAGCAGTGCTATTCAGAGTCTTCTCGACTCAACAATCTTTAAGATCAAGTAACCCTGAGTGCTCTTCAAAGATTTGGCTCAACACTCTCACATGGGCGTTATGCTAGTGCAATTCTAGAGCATCCTGCTCAACACTAGTACTAGAATGTGTTTGTGAGGTACATCTAGAAATACAAATGGCTTTGGATCTGGTACTTATTATCAAGCTTGGAGTGCTCCAGGGCTTATTCCCAACACTCTATGTACATCGGGGCTTACGCTTAGTACACAACAAAGGTCATCTATGTACATCGGAGCTTACGTCTAGCACATAGGTCATCCATGTGCTACAGAGCTTACGCTCAACACATCATAATAGTCAGTCATGCATAATAAGACTCTAGACATTATAATTAAAGAAAATCTTAGTATATTAGGGTTTATACCCACATCTCATGATAAACATCAATCAAGTAAGTCGGGTCCTTCATGCCTAGTACATAACAATAAATCTGCACCAGTCAAGGTCCATGCCCAAATATAAGTACATCCTAAAAAAAATCATATGCATCGGGGTGTACGCCTAATATACAACATAAATATGATCAATCAAAATTTGGGATATTACACAACTCTTGTTTAGAAATGTTGAACCTCCAATTCATGTTGAGCAATCAATTTCTAAATTAGACTCTCTTCCTAGCTTTGAACGATTTTATGTTTAAGTTGCTAAATTTTGTTTGACAATTTCCTTGTATTTCTATTGGTTGACAAAGAGAGGGGGAATTAGGGAGAGACAAATAGATAGAGAGGGTGGGCTAGGGGAGATAGGGGGGGGTTATGAGAGAAAGGGGGGTTATATAAAGGTGAGGTTGGAGATAGAGAGGGGAAGATATGGAGAGAGGGAGATAAAAAGGGGAGGTTAGAGAGAGAGAGAGGGGTGGGGTTATAGAGAGAAAGTGGGATTAAAGTTAGGGATTAGAGGGACAAAGAGAGAGAGACAGGGGAATAGGAGGGAGGGAGGGAGTAAGAGAGGGGGAGGATTAGAGAGATAGAGAAAGGAGTGGGGTTAGGAAGAGAGGAAGAAAAAGGGGGGTTTTGTAAAGAGGGAGAGAGAAGGAATGTTAGGGAAAGGGGAAGAGATATCCAGGAGGGGTTGGGAGAAAGAGGGTAGGATTGTTTTTGAGAGAGGGGGATATGGAGAGAAGGGGGTTGCATGGAGTGTAAGAGAGAGGAGGGTTGGAGATAGAGAGGGGTGGTTGTGGTGATATGAAGAGAGGGGGTTGGAGAGAGAGAGGGTGGGTGTTAGGGATAGAGAGATATATAGGGGGGTTGTGTGTGTGTGGGAGAGAGAGAGAGGGGAGTTAGGGTTTAGGATAAGAGAGAGGGAGGTTAGGGAGAAAGATAGAAACATAATGGGGTTAGAGAGAGAGAGGTGGGGTTACAGAAAGAGGGGTGTTATAATAAGGGATCAAGAGGACAAAGAGAATGTGACAAGGGGAAGAGGAGGGAGGGAGGGAGAGAGAGAGAGGGGACGAGTTATAGAGATAAATAAAGGAGAACGGTTATGGAAAGAGGAAGAGAGAGGGGGGTTAAGAATAGGGAGAGAGAGGAGGTATTAGGGAAAGTGAACAGATAATCTAGGTGGGGTTGGGAAATAGAGAGGAGGAGGGTTAGGGAGAGAGGTTGTGGATCAAATCAGGATTTATTTTGAAAAGTCAAGCATTTCGCAAAGTTTTAGGCTATGGAGGAATTTACTAATTAAACCGATAATTTGGATGAATATATTGATTGCGCAGACATTGGTGAACTCCTTTGCAAAAATAGGACATGCAAAATTAATATCTCTAGTCTCCTACACAGTGAATCACACTCACTCCCAACAATGGAGTATGGGCACTCATGCCACTGTTTTCATATTTTTGTGGTGTGTTTTTCTTCTAAATTAGGAATATCTAATGTTAGTGGTAGCAACATTCAATGGAAATTTATGTTGAAGTTGATTGTGAACAATATGAGGTCACTCAAATCATTCAAATGGATAGTCATGAGATGAGGAATGCCATTTACAATCATATCATTTTTTCATTTACAATTTTTTGATGAAAATGGTTTGAAAATATTTGAGTGACGATGCTCAAGATTGGAATATAATCATTTCATAACACAATCTATTTAATATGTACATGTTGGACACATAATATTGTTGTCAATGTCAATGTAGATACTCTAAATTCCAATCCATTCCATAATGTTTTATGTATGATAATATGATTTTTTGAATCAAGTTGTGTGTATTAATTAAGTCCATGATTTCACCAAACAAATCATTTCCTTCAGCTCAAGTTTCTTTTGGCATTTCCATCAATATTTTGTACCTTTAGGTGAAATCCTTTCTTGTTATCTGCTTTAAGGTTTATTTTGGTTGTCTAACTGTGGCAGTTGGGATTTACTACGCTAGAGTTAAAGTCTAGTGTTTTGGAAGGGAGTTTAGGGAAAGTTGGGGTTATAGAAAGGGGTGGTGTTGGGGAAAGGTTGGTTTAAATAGAGGGGCGAGGTTTAATGAAAGGTGGGGTTGGAGAGAGAGAGAGAGAGGGTGGGGTTAGGGATAGAGATAGAGGGGGTGAGGTTATAGAGAGAAGGGGTAGGGTTAGGGATAAAGAGAGGGGGCGACTGGGTTATAAAGAGATGGGGTGGTGGGGTGAGGCATCAAGGAAACAAAGAGAGAGAGAGAGAGAGAAGTGGAAGGGGATGGAGAGAGATAAGGGGGGGAGTAAAGAGATATGGAAAACATGATGTATGATAGGAAAAATGCATATGCATTATAAAACATACGTGTTTTTTCTATCATACAAGAAGCCTTCCCAACAAATTTCTAATTGGCACCTAATTTATGTACAAAATATTGGTTTTGCATTGATTACCCACAACACATATGTATTATAACACATATGGGTTATAACACATATGCTTTATATCACATATACATTTTGTATGTATAAAAAAAATGTAGTGCAAGATATATGGCTACGTCTTGATCATTTCGTGGGAGATAAAACACACAAGAAACTATCAAGAATGCTTGACGACATTAGAGTTTTATTTCTACCACACTAATTCAAAAATATTATATACAAGGATCCAAATACCAATTCAAAAGGATTATTTACAAGGATCCAAATAGAGGTTCAAAATCATTTTCATACAAATTAAAAATGATTCTCATACTAATTATCAAGGATTTTCATACAAGGATTGCCATACAAGGATTCTCATACCAATTGTCAAGGAATTTTCACAAGGATTGTCATAAAATAATTTGCATACCATTTGACAATATCTACATCCTTTTTCCATATGAATTCACAAGGAGCAAACAATCGTTCACTATCTTCAATGGGAAATATTCAAAATCATAAGAGAAAATCATCAAAGAAGGAACTTACATCGAATCAAATAGAAGAATAAAAGGGAAGGGAAAGGAAAGGTCATACCATCGTAAGCATGCAGTCGATGATAGTATCATTGGACCTGCACCTCCTCCATAATTGAAGCATAGGAATTGAACTAGAGCGACAAGGAAGGATACCTTATAAGAAGAGATAATGCGACAGAGTGTGATAGCGGAAATGCCATTTTTGGCATCCATTCAGATTGTTTCAACAAACTTGACATCTATTAATGCTGCATCGATCCATGATTCAATTTAGAGTTCAATGGATGAAACACCATGTGTTGCATCCAATCCTAGTTCCTAAACGCCTTTAGTAGAATCACAACTAAAATATAGAAATGTTGAGTATGATGATCAACTATTAAAGGAAGCCAATTATGGGGAGCATCACTAGAATGAGATATTGTTTTCTGAGATATTAATGAAGAGGATCCTAAAATTTTAGATGAGGTTTTCACAAAACAAAAAAATGTGGTTCACTATCCCATTCAAATTTTCTAGTGTACAACAATTGATGTTAACATCACTCATGGGGGTTCACTTAGTGAACTTGTTACATAGAATGATTGTTCGCATGATATTAAAGAATATCCCTAATTTCACTAAATATTGGAAAATGCATCCTTAAATTGTATTGTTTAAACCCACTCCTACTATTCATTTCCAATTAAGAAAACCCCTAGTTTCACCAGATATTGTAGGTATCCATTTTTATCAACCCATTTTTAACACCCCATTTATATCATATTATCAACTTGTAACAAACAGGATCCCTAACACATCTTAATATAAACAAACAAGATGCTAAATAAAATAGTAGTATAATGCTAATAATGATACCATTAGGATTGCAAGGGAAGTTGATCAATTTGTAGCATTGGATAGTGGAGGACCCAAGGAAATAGCACTAGGGAAGACAAAATGTGTAAAATGAAACCTAGTCAAGAGATAAACATAACAAAGAATGTAAAATACTGATAGCCCAATTGCTAATGAAATTATTAGAAAAGATGAGAATTGCAGATGTTTCACACCACAACCTTCCAATCTACCAATTGTATATATGCAAATACAAATATAGCCATAGAGAGCTCATGTTTTCTATAAGATTATTAAATTAAACTTCATAAAAATGCAAAATTGAAACCCTTTTGTGGATGGATTCCCCTATAATCCTAGATCAAAACAACATCATTGATGTTTGAACCCAAATGAACATAGAAAAAATCCTTTTACTTTTCAATAACACCATATGATCATGTGCATAGCTTGGATTTGGGTCATTCACAAGATCCAATGAATTGCCTCCACTTCCTCTACATTTATTCTTGCAATCAAGGGAATTAACAACATTTAGTTGCCTTTTATTGGGTTATATCTATTTCTTTTATCTTTACAAGAGAGAGAGAAATCTCCATTGTTAGGTTTGAAGCATGAAATAGTTATAAAGATGCACAGATGGTGAAACTTATATGATACCATTTCATGGTAACGATAACACATACTGTGTTTAAATAAGGATTTATATTTTCAACTATGTTCATGTCAGTTCCAATACAATATTAAGACATATGCCTTGCATATAAGAATTGAAATTACAATTATGAATGTGCCAAATATAACTCAATCTAACAATTGTTCCTAACTGGCAATGTGCAAATATTAGAGAAGAATACAAAAAGTTGAAAGAAATAATTAGTCAAGAAACATTGATCTAACTTTTCTTGGTTCCAGTGAGCCAACAAAGATTGATCTAAATTTTATTGTTTGTTGTGGAGGGTGAAAACGTGAACCTGGGAAATAATTCAGTGACAACGGAGTGAAAAAAAACAGAGGGCGCACAAATGAACAGGGGAAAAAAAGTCAACCTCAAACTCTCGACTGAGAGTTTAAAAAAACTCTAGGCTGAGAGTTTTGAGAGTTCAAACTCTAGGCCGAGAGTTTGAACCAATCGCCGCACTGTATTTTCAAAAAAATTCCCGGACGAGAGTTTGGAAGGTATTTTTCGGCTGAGAGTTTATGGTCAACAAAACCTGTGAAAATATCAGGCATCTTTATGGAACCTGCAACTTCAGTAAGCCCAAACCCCTGCAAATTTTAAGTATTATTTGTCAGACTTGGTAACAATGGATTCATCCCTGAATCTAGTTTCCAATGATATAATAATTGTTTCATTTCGATTTGAATTACTATTTATTAATAATTTTTTTCTAAACCTTATCGCTTAAGAATTTTATTACTCTAAAAATCACCCGAAATGAAAATTCAATATCATAACAAAGACAACACCAAAAAATTTGAAATTTCATAGAGAGAATAATTGGCTTGTCCTCTTCAAAAGGGTACTTTTAGTTTTTCCAATAAGAGTCACATTTGAAAGAAAATGTGAAGACAAAAACATGTGTCGATAATGCACCATTTTATGAACATATGTTGTTTCGATAAATAATAAAAAATAGTTCCCAAGTCTTAAAAGACTCAAAATATAGTCCAGGATCAAGTGTAGTGTGTGTCGATTATGAGCCTACAATTGTTTTCCCTAAAATGAATAACCATCTATCAAAAAACCGACGTCAACACAAGCCACTCATTATCCATACCTAAATTTTTCAAGTATATGCCGTTGGTTGACAACAAATTTGTCCCACGATATGTTCATAAAAAAGATTAAAAAAAATACAAGTAGAAAGCTAATTCAATTATCTAAAACCTTTGTGTTTAATTCAAGTTGAAATTCCTTAGGGAGATATGGGTTTGAAGAGGTCGAAGTTGAAAAACATAAAATTTAGCCGTTTTGTTTGTCAAAAACAAGCCAAAATTGTTTCCCAACTTCATGTTTTCACCCTTGAGCAAGGTTTAACTGTATCTCAATATACACCTAAACCCCAACCTAAAAAATGAAGAGTTAAATCTTTTACTTGAATGCCTACAAAAAATACAATACAATTGTTCAAGTCCAGAACTACCGATTAGCTACATCTCTTAACTTAAGGATGAAAAACAATATAACATCAATTCAAACCAAGCCTAAATAATTTATTAAATGTCGATTCCTCAAGCCCAATAATCCAAAGAGACTTCCATTGATATTATAATTGGTACACTATATTAGATTTATGCAAAACTTCGGATCATAAGCAATATCAATAAAAAATGAAGGGTCCTTAAGTTTTAGGTGGGTATGAATTGAGCCCTTGATTTGGAGGTCTGAATCCATCCCATGATTTGGAGGTTATTCCTTAGCACACCCAAATAAAATAAACCCCAATAATTATATATTATGTCATAGTAAAAAAAACCCTTGAACCGTTAATACAGGGCAATATATTTTTGTGGTTTTTAAGAGTATTCAAACCCCCAATATGATATTTCCTCATTAGTGAGCCCGTCGTGGCATCACTCCATCTATTGATTACCTACCAAAGCTTTTGCATGGGAAAAAAATCACTCCTAAATACATACAAGAGGATGAAAGTGCATTGACCTTCAATGGAAGGTAATATACCTAAATGCATTGTGAAATATCATTGTTCACAAATTCATAAACAATATTCTGAACCCAAATCCGATGCCGATAATGCCAATTATTTTTAAGTCTGCTAAAATCTAGGATTATCACAATATTTAGAAGAAAATTGGGCATAAAAACATTGAAAAATATAGATTCAAGTAATAACATAGTAAAATAGCTTATCAAATAATTCATGTCAATTGTTTAAAAATATCATTCATAATATTGTAATGTAGCTCACTGTGTATTGGCTAAATCAATTGTAAGTAAAAGCACAAGAAAACACCGTTTGACTAAATGCACATAAGAAGTTGTCAAGTTACATCCAAAAACTCTAAAAGGATACTCGATTAGAAGAGACTGTCTTGACATAGAAAGACAAATGGATAAATTATGGGAATTTAATGGTAGATTACCACGTAAAGACATGAATTTAGTAGAAGTAGTGAAGGGACTAGTGCATGCATTTTGGCATGATAACACTAGTCCTTCTTCAAATGCAAAGTATGTGTTAATACATTGAAGGGGTTCTAGGAATCATGAACCCCACATTCAACATTATATTTAAATAAAAAAAACTGATCTCTATGAGACATTTAAATATTCCCATGCAGAGTTAAGGCTTGGTCAAAGATCTTTTGAAAATTACAAACCATGGTATTTTGCAATCAACACCATCCATAACACCTTCTATTTTAGATACCGCATAGAGTATTATTTTATTATTACAATATATTTCTACATATACGTCAATTTTTTCATCCTAACCATGTGGAAGAATGCTCAAGTACAACACCACCCATTTCATTGAGATATTTCATACATAATCATGTGTTCAAGGCAAGGTGGGAATACATATTATGCAAAACAATGTTTAGATGGTACTTGATAGATATCTGATGGGATATCATTATGGATTGAGTGCATCCATGAGAATGAAGATCATCCGTTCAGGAAGACAATTGTTGATAGGAAGAAATTCACATATGAGATTTATCATTTACATGATGGAAAATAAGGTAGGAAATTGGTGATTCGATAGGTGACAATTTCCTCATTAAATTTTCATTAACATTAGTTATTATTGAATTTTTTATATATGTATGTAGTTATCTAATGCCTACATTATTATTTCACCAGGTGAAAGTATGTGAATTTATTCATGATTTCTGTGGAAATATACAACATTACCTTCATCATGTCCACATGGCTTGCTAGCAAGAGGGGTAGTTCAGGCTATGCATAAATATACTCCCCCTCAGAATAATATTTCAAGTGATTAACTTTGCTAAAAACTACACCTTACAACCATATAATGAGATACAAATTCAACATTATCATTTATATCAAGTGAGCATAATGGTCCATATGACATATAGACATGGGCTAGATAGTACTAATGAGAACCAAGTGATATTGAAAGAAAGTCACTTTTACATAGGCAATGACTGAACCCAGGAAAGACATTATGTGCAACACTTCTTTTAGTTGTTTTACAGTGAGTTGATTTCCGGGGGTATACCATATTGTCAATATTGGATTTGTTCAACATTTGATTTGAACCAAGTAGCAGAACTGTGTTTTGTGAGATCCTGCAAGTGTGCTTTGGTAGGGCCTACATGGGAACACTACACATAAGCTGATGATTGGGCTAGCTACAAATTTGACCCCTTAGTGCAAAATTGCAATGTCTCTTATTGGGTGAAACCCTAGTTTATGAAATCGTTGAAGAAGATGAGATATAAGCCATGGACCAACATGAGAGAGAACCCTAGATTTTTTATGATGTCATGATTCTAATGAACTCAATGGTTCGTTGATCTGAGCCACATTCATAATTTTATGGTCAGTTGTGGCTCGCTTCCTAGAGGCTTTTAGGGACACATGGTGAATCCCTACCCAATGCATAGAAACTAAACCAGGTAGCAGAAGTGTGTTCCATTAGATCCTACAAGTGTGTTTGGGAAGGGCCCATGTGGGAATGCTACCCACAAGATCACAGTTGGGGTATTTCTAATGTTGACCCCTTAATGGAAAATTACATTGTCTAGTACTAGGGAAATCCTAGTTTCTAAATTTTTTTAATAAGAAGAGATATGGTCCATGGACACATAAGGGAGAGGCACCCTTAGCATTTTTTTGATGTCATGATTCCAATGGAATCAATTATTCATCAATACAAGGCACAATAATCCTTTTATTTCCAAGTGTAGCTTGAATCCTAGAGGATTTTAGGGACACATGGTGAATCTCATCTCAAGGCATAGAAATTGAACCAAGCAATAGAAATGAGTTATGTTTAAGATCCTGCATGTGTGTTTGGGTAGGGCCCACATGGGAATGCTACCCAAGGCCTCATGGTCAAGCTATTTCCAAAGTTGACCCCTTAGTGCAAAATTACATTATATTTTGTGGTGAAACACTAGTTTTTGAAATCGTAAAACAAGACCAGCTCTAGGCCATGGACCCACAGGAGAGAGGCATACCTAGCATCATTATGATTTCATGATTCCAACGAAGTTGACAGTTCATTGATTGGAGCCACAATCATCATTTTATGGCCAGTTGCAACTCGCCTCCTAGAGGATTTTAGGGACACATTGTTTCATTTCTCTAGTCTCAATCCCACTTCTTCACTTCTTTGAACATCACCCAATGAAGCAAGTGCTAAGTGGACTATTAAAAAATCCAAGAGAAATTTGTCAGTTTCACCTATACTCATGGGATATGGGTCATAGATTAATGATTTACACTACCATATAATCCCAAAAATTATATACACTTATGTGTGCGAGCTAAGTGGCCTTGGTTATCCATTACAAGCCATTTCAAAGGAAGTTTTTCTAAATAAAAAATATTATCCTTTATTTTATTTTAATAATAATGATTACAAATATATATAATTTTATAAGATCATAAAATACTTACAAATTAATTTAAATTTGTAAATTTTTTTCCTTTATTTGAGTAAACATTAACCCATTAATTATAACAAAATAAATTATTTAACAACTTAAAACAAATTTATATTAAATTTTGTATTATCTCATTTGAATCTTCAAAACCTTAACTAAAATATTTTTCTTTTTCAATTGAATCTTCAAACAAAGAAATCTCTCTCTCTCACACACACATATATATATATTTTAATTATATCATTTTAAAATCTTAAAAAATAACTAATTTTTAATTTTTAATTTTCTTTATCTTATTCTAAAAATTATAAAAAAAATTCATAATAACTAAATGAACCAACAAATATTTTACTTTTAATTTGAAAGTTGGAAGAAAAAACCTTACCCTAAGTTGCACCAAGCCTAAAACATCAAAGAAAGAAACCTTACCCTAAGTTGCCCTAAGCGTTAGTAAGCGAATGAGCCAACACAATTGAAAAAACCTTTCCTTCATATGAAGCAAGGTTGAACAAGGAAAAACCATTCAATAGAACTAACAAAAGTAAGGAAGCATTACCTTGGGCATATCAAAGGTGACCCGAAAGAATTACTACAACGATGTTAAACAAGCCACCAAAGGCAAGGCAACCTTACCTCAAGATGAAGCATGGGTTAAAAGGGAGCACGGTGGCAGCGTTGAAAAAGTCACCTAGAAAGCCTTACTCTAAGACAAAGTAAGGTAATTAGGGAGTACAACAGCAATGTTGGATGAGTCAATCAAGTTAAAACAACCTTCATCCAAGATGAGGCCATATTCGGGAGGAGAGAGTGGTGATAATGTTGGAGATTTCCATACAAGGAAAAAAATAAAGAATATATATATATATATATATATATATATATATATATATATATATTTATTGATTTATTTGAAATAAAATAAAATAAAATAAAATAAAATAAAATAAGGGTGAAATTGTTCGATATCTAATATAATATTATTCTTTTTAGGATGTAAAAAACAAAACTCTAAAAATTTTGATGGAAATTTTACATAAGGCCACGAAAATAGGAATAGAGAAAAATACATGGCATAAGGGTTACGAAAGGAACATTAAAAAATTAACATAAGGAAGATAAAAAGCAAAAGCAATATAAGGTAAGGAAATTTTTATATGACATCTCACCCCAGTTACAAAGAAATCATTTTGAATATTTTCCGACCAATCAATTTCCTTAATTTATGATTGTGATATTACACATGTTTGATTGAACATTTAATTATTTTGAGTATTTTCTCACCAATCAATTTCCTTAATTTATGATGGCCATACTACATATGTTTGACTGAAAATCCATATATGCTTTTAAAAAAAAAATCAAAAGAAACGATATCAAAGATATTGAAGACTTGTTAAAAATCAAAAGAAACGATATCAAAGATATTGAAGACTTGTTAAAAAACAATATAGTTTGCAAGGAAAACGGAAAACATTATTTTCCACATTAATATTAGAGATTGAAAGGGAAAACATTCTTCTCCTGCTCCACAATCATATCACATATTGAATCAATGAAATTTCAGCTATATACATATATTAAGAAAAAAACATTATTCTTCACAATCATATCAAATATTGAATCAATGAAATTTCAGGTATATACATATACTTAAAAAAAAAAAACATTATTCTCCACAATCATATCAGATATTAAATAAATGAATGAAATTTCAAGTATATACACATATTAAAAAAAACATTATTCTCCACAATCATATCACATATTGAATCAATGAAATTTCAGGTATATACATATATTAAAAAAAAACATTATTCTCCACAATCATATCAGATATTAAATAAATGAAATTTCATGTCACCGATTGAATAAATGAAATTTCATGTATATACATATGTGGAAAATATAGAGTGTAAACTCATTATGGATATATATCAAATATCAAAATGGATATTTAAAGTTAACTTGGAGATGATTTTTTAAGAATTTAATAAATATCTTTTTTTCAAAGAAAAAATTGGATTTATTTTTTATATTGAAAAACTAAAATACATACATCAAGTGTTAGTTGCATTAAAATTCCATATTGTTGTCTCCAAATCCTATAATTTCAATATTTATACAAATGTTTCTTCATTTTTTTCTCATCGTTTTAATATCTATACAAAAAAACCTTCTAAAATTGTTCATAATTACATTATGGAAATTTATATCTTTTGTCAAAAAAAATGAGATTTGAAAGAGAACAAAATATGAATCTAATTCATTTAAACCTAGTATCATAATTCTTTCACACCCCTATGGTTCCTTTTGTATATGACTATCCCCACTGATAAAAGAAGGCCTTCCTTTGAAAGTACATAGGCTTTCTCATTTTGTTCTCTAAATAAATGGCAAATGTGAAATGTGTCGAAGGCTCCTGCCAACTTCTTCAATTGTGAACAAATAACCTGCAAATTGTTGTTTAATATATTCATTTTACCATTCATAATATCAACCAGAAAGGTCAAGTCTCCAAAAACATGTAAGTCATGTACATCTTCCCTGGCTAAATTTAGTATGGTTCTAAATGCCAAGCACTTAGCTCTATTATTTGTATCCCCTTCCACTATTTACTTTGAATTCCATACTATGGTCTTCAGAAGAAGAGAAAAAAAAAAGAATAACCCCCAAACCACAGTTTCTGTTTTTACCATTGCATGCTCCATCAAAGAAACACCAACTACCACTGCCATTTACTTTCATATATTTTTGCAATCTCACCTTCTTACCGGAATCTCATTCCTTGAAAAATATATGCATAGCAAGAACCTATGGAGACACTAAAGAAGATGGTAAGTGGAAATATTCAAAGATCCTATTATTTGGGGCACTCAAAATTCCCCAAGCTGCTAATAAAGGCACATACTTTATATTTCTTAACTCTGCTCTTCTGAACCACTGCACTAAGTATTCTTCAATTGAATTATCTTCTTAGATTTTATCCACATTGAGACCATCACTGATACCTTTCCATATTTGTTTTGTGAAAATACAAAATATGAATAGATGTTCACTTGTTTCCTCAACATTCAAGCACAAGTTGCAAATGTTTCAACCTTCTATATTCATTTTCCTCAACTTATACCAAGTGAGTACTTTTTCCCTACGCATTAACCATATAAAGATTCTACATTTGTATGCAGCTGGAATTTTCCATAAGGACCACCACTAAATCCATTAATCTTCCAATCTAATCCAAAAAAAAATTGTAGGCCAACCTTACTAAATACTTCCCTCCCTCATTGTTTCTGGTCCAAATCAATGTATCATTTTCATTTGGAAGATAAATGTGTCCCTTTCTCATTTCCTCTACCCAATTTTCCCATTCCATATCTCGCCTCATATTTAGATCCAAAGATACAGCCAATTTCCAAACCTATTGTATATTGTTATAATTGTTCTCAGTCACCATATCACTCACATACACTAGACCCTGATCATTTTGTTTCTTTACCAAAACAGTTGAAAGTTTAACCTATGGCCCACAACCCATAATTCCATCCACTTCTACTAAATTCTTCGAGTTATTCCCTAATCTCCAAGCAAGCATATTTCCCACAATCAGAAAGGATAGTATTATTGCTTTTCAAAAAATGGATCCACCCTTATGATTTTTTACTAGATTTCTAATCCATTCAAAAAATTCTCCACCTCTCATATATTTTCTTTTGAGAACAATTTGCCACTTACAATAGTTTGATATGAAATTCCAAACCGATTTAGCAACTAGTGATCTGCCAAAGCTAAATAATTCTTTCATCCCCCACCCACAAACTTCTATTGGTTTTGCAATCGAACTCCAACCAACCAAGTGTATACCTAATCCTACCATACCTCTCCATTAGAAATTGTAACATATTTTCCTAATTTGAGCTAGGACTGCTTTTGGTATTTGAGTAATAATCACCCAATACTACGGAATTGCATTTTGAACAACTTGTATCAAAATATCTCTTCCCCTTTAGTTAGCTATCGATAACACCAAAAAATTGATGCAACTTTCAATTTTGTTGATCAACCAATCACAGTTAATTCTTCTATAGTCGTTTGGTTTTAAATGGAAGCCAAGGTACTTGAACCCTATGTCTAAAACAAACTCTTCCATAGACAATTTATCATGAAAGTTCTGTAGACTAAGATCTTCTATATCATTATAATAACAAGGTGATTTGTCATAATTTATCACCATTCATGTTGCTATACAGTATTTATTTAAAATTTCCTTGGCCTTTGTTTCTTTATCAATTGTTGGCTTGGTTTTGCAACCAAGCTTTGTGCAATGGGCACCTATCAACAATGCGATAGCAGTTTCAATATTGAAAGCAAAAACAATTATAAATTAAATCTAAATCTAAACTAGCATGTGCATATAACAAATAATTTTTTTTTAAACGATTCAAGAACAAGAAATAAAAGAATAGGCGTTTTGTATTAAGATACCTCAAATGGTGAGGATTTGTGTTGAGCAACTCCCAAGGTGAGCAGCTCCAAGCTCCAAAGGTCTCTTCTCCAAGATGTTGAAAATGGCGAAAAGTCTCATGAGAGATTTTGACAGCGTGAGGATAGGATGATGGATGGATGGAAAGTGAGGAGCCCCTACCACCTTTTTATAGTTTTTGGTGGTGGGGAATACCATTATGGTTTTGAGAAAACCAATGGTATTGACCAACATGGTTTAGGTACATTTTCCCTCCTTTTTCCTTTTTTGAATATTTTGAATATTTTTATTCTCTTTTTAATATTTTTGGGAATTCTGGACCCTTTTTGAGGGTTTTTTATGCTTTTTGAGGAAAAATATTCATTTTGAGGGGAAAAAGGGGTGTATTATAGTCTTTTGGTGACCTTTTGATGGCTTTAGAGGCTCAAATGATGGAAAAGTGGACAAATGGGTCATGTGAATAAGGAAATGAGCTAGTGAGCACTTTTTGGGTGTTAACAGATTGCCCCCTAATGTGTGAGGGCAGGAGCTCATCGTATGGCCGATAGACATCATAGTTCTTTTGTATTTTTTCTGGGGTTTAGGGAAGAGAAGAGACTGGTTGGAGACTGGATCCACGACCCTTGGAAGCTGTGGAAAAAAAAAATATTACATGGCCTCAATATGAATGAGGAATAATCTCTGATAATGGACGAGGCAGGCATACCCATGCTCGTATCAAGACATATACATAACAATTAGTCCCAAGAAGGGGGACCTAAATAAAAAATCTACTAGTACATCATAATGGTCCAAAGGGGACACTATTTTTGGATGTACTCATGATCATGATGTGATTGATCTCAATACCTGATACACTGGAATAAAGCGACAACCGTTCTTAACAAGGTCTCTGAAGGGTTGATGAACTGCTGAATCTAAAGGTGTCCAACATTTGTAGGGACTCAATGACTCTGAGTCAACTCTGAGGAGTATATGTAACTGTATACTCGAGGGAGTATAAAACTGGGGTACATCTAAATACTGTCACCATGGGCAACTCGGATATCTATAGAAAAAATGTAACGGGTTGTTTCCATAGGTAGACTCTCAAATGTGGAAGAGTCAGGTGGTATCTGGGGTCTTCAACCAATAACTGAAAGGACCAATACCCTGTGCGAGTCTCAACGATGCGATCAAGGTGATGAAGTCGAGCATGTGAGAAACAATCATTTGGAGAGGTACTGAGGACTCTTCTCGAAATGATTCATAGGCACTCATCATAAATGGTGATGAGTCCAAGACACAGGGACCTCTAGGTCTATCCTATGGAATAAATTTGGTTGTCGTCGACAGAGGGAGACCAACAATTGACAAGGCAATGATGTTTCCTTGATAGGAGCATGAGGTGTAGAACTGAAGTGTGGTAGTACTGATGGTAGGACAGACATACTTGTGGTGATGGGAAGTAACTGGGGTCATAGAGTGGGTAGACTCAAACTTCCTTTGTTCAGAGCATGATGACATGGTTGACTTGGCAGCGTAGGGAATTGATTTGTAGGTGTGGGGATCATAGCTTTTAGGGACTGAAGGGTATGTGTTGACTCTGGGGGGTCAAGTTGATGGGTGTTGTCGAGGGATTCTCAGGGTGAAATACTGCAGAATACTCTGAACAAAGGCGACCAAAATGGGGAAGCTGCCATATGAGTAGACGTGATCTGTTGTGGCACCGAGAAGCACCATTGGGTTCTTCTTCATAGTTTTAATGAGCTCCAAGAAGGGATAAAAGTGTGCTCTGAAATGGTACTGTCCTATGGATTTTGTGATCCCAGGACTGTTCATGCTCATGGGTGCTTTCATTTTTAAGGAGTCTGAAAACGATAAGAAGACTCTGCAGTGGTTGTGAGTATCGTCCTATGGGTTGTTACGAGCCCAGGATGGTGATTGCTTATGGTCGCTTTCATGTTTAGAGAGTCTGAAAGTGGTAAGTGGACTCCATTTGTGTTCTTTTTTGTAATTTAGTCTCCAAGGCCCGAAAAAGCATAAAATGATGCAAATGGAGAACTCTTCTAGCCGATGTGACTAGAGTATTCCTTTTTCGTAATTAGTCTACAAGGTTCAGAAAATGGGTAAAATTATACCAGGTATATGCCCTTTTAGATACGTTTAGCGAGAATGAAAGGAAGCAAGGTTGCTCGACGATCTTTTCATTTTTTTAGGAGTCAAAAAGAGCTTGACAAAAACTCCCTAAGTGCCTTTTTCATAAAAGGGATTGCTCGGCCCGAAAAAGGGGTAAAACTATACTAAACAAAAAGGGACTGATGAGAGCAAGAAAAGGTCGCAAGCATCGTCATGAGTATAGAATACTGAATCTAGTGACATAAAGATTGTCAAAAAGGGGCAATGGCCAATGTGGTATGCAAACCAAGGTGATGAGTGGCATTTTGAAAAAATGCCTGAAAAGTATCGGGTGAGAGCGAGAAATGATCTCAAGCATCATCACAAGCGCGGAAAATAGAATCCGACGATATCAAACTTGTAAAAAATGGACGACAGCCTATGTGGCATGCAAACCGAGGCAATGAGGGGGCATGGGAAAAATGCCTGAAAAATCTGGAGGTCAGAGCGAGAAATGATCTCAAGCATCATCATGAGCGCGAAAAACTGAATCTGGCGATATAAGACTTGTTAAAAATGGAGAACTACCGATGTGGCATGCAAACCGAGGCAACGAGGGGGCATGGGAAAAATGCCCGAAAAATCTGGTTGTGAGAGCGAGAAATGATCTCAAGCGTCATCACGAGCGTGGAAAACTAAATCCGGCAATATAAGACTCGTAAAAAATGGAGAACGGTCGATGTGGCACGCAAAACAAGGCAACGAGGGGGCATGAAAAAAAATGCCCAAAAAATCTAGGCGTGAGAGCGAGAAATGATCTCAAGCATCATCACGAGTGCAAAAAACTGAATCCGGCGATATAAGACTCATAAAAAATGGAGAACGGCAGATGTGGCACGCAAACCGAGGCAACGAGGGGGCATGGGAAAAATGCCCAAAAAATATGGGCGTGAGAGCGAGAAATGATCTCAAGCATCATCACGAGCGCAGAAAACTGAATCCGGCGATATAAGACTCGTAAAAAACGGAGAACAGCCGATGTGGTATGCAAACCAAGGCAACGAGGG
Source organism: Larix kaempferi (assembly GCA_027924585.1). Lineage (NCBI taxonomy): Eukaryota > Viridiplantae > Streptophyta > Pinopsida > Pinales > Pinaceae > Larix > Larix kaempferi. The sequence goes on along the minus strand of BSBM01000622.1, from coordinate 30,946,179 downwards.
GGCATGGGAAAAATGCTTGGAAAATATGGGCATGAGAGCGAGAAATGATCTCAAGCCTCATCATGAGCGAGGAAAACTAAATTTGGTGATATAAGACTCGTTAGAAATGGACGATGGCCACTGTGGCACGCAAACCAAGGCAACGAGGGCATGAAAAAATGGTCAAAAAATGGACCTGGTGAAAACAGGAAAATGAAAGGATAATTGTGAAGTTTTCACTGTGCTGATTCCAATGGTACCAACGGTTTGAGGAACGGACGTCGTATGATACCGCAATGGTTGTTTGAAAAATGGTCAAATTTCTATAAATAGGGTGTGGGGCCCATATGATGTGTCATTGTTACGTGTGAGTTTGGCAGAGCAATCAGAGATCTTTCTTGATTTCCAGGAGATTTGACCGTTGGTTTTCGATTTCGCAAGTTTCAGGTAACCATATTCGCCTTAGCATTTTTAGTTATGTCTTTTTTGGTTAGTGGCGGGCCCCCGAAGGCCGCGAAATTCGATGTTGGCCTTTGAACATGGAATATAGCGGATTTTGTGTCCTTTTCCGCAATGAACATCACTGGTTTGGGGTTAACAGACGTGATGTTCATCGCGGCTGTCGGGCTGAAAGTCACGATGTTCATTGCGACTATGGGGTTGATAGTCGTGATGTTCATTGCGACTGTGTGGTCAATACCCGCGATGTTCATCACGATTTCTTGGATGAAAGCTGCGATGATCATCGCGGCTTTTGATGGAAAAGCCGCAATGAAATTTTTTTGTTTTTTGTTTTTTTTTTTGTTTTTTGTTTTTTTTTTTTTTTTTTTTTTCTGGTTCTAAAAAATTTTCTTTGTTTTTTGGTAGGATGTTAAGCAGACCATTGGTGTCATGGCAACAGCGGGAGATGGAGGAGGACTTGATGATTCGGATTCAGACTGATTAGGAGGTCCAACAGGCTCTGGTTGTGAGTGGGCTCCTAAAGTTTGCTCAGATTCCACCGATGCGTTCAGTAGGACCACTACTAAACAAATTGGTGAGTCTTTGGGTCCCTGCAGAGGGTGCGTTCATTGTTGGGGGTGACAGGTTAGAGATCACCCTTACTGATGTATAATTTCTTACCGTGTTGCCTCGCTTAGGGGAGGTAGGGGATCTTCTGCAGAGGATCCCGACAGGTTTGGATATCGAGGATCTCCTGGAGCTCTTCTGTGTTGCTGGGGCGATTGTGTAGAACAACGCTTTGAGCCTGAGATCTTTGCAGGAGTGGGACATGCGGGATATTGGGGCTTGTGTTCTGCGGGTGTTGGGTGCCGCGGAGCCACATTGTTTGTCAGGGGGACAAACGATGATGGTGGATTCTGTGCTGAGGGGGACCTACTACACGTGGGGTCAGATGTTTTTGGCTGGTGTCCGAAGAGATATGGACAAGGTCAGCCGAGAGGGGGGAGAGTTTTGCTATGCCTCCTTCCTGTGTTGTTTCTTCTTTGAGCGGGTACCGACTTTGCGGCCAGGGGTGCCGGTTCGAGACGGGTTGGTGAGCGAACTGCACATGGTGCGGTGGGGGCAAATGATGCCCCGCAGTGGTGGTGGTATCCGCGGGTTCTTTTCACAGGATATGTATCAGCAGTGGGAGCAGATCCCCCTGCTGATTGATGACTATCCATATGTCGGTATGGATTATCGAGGAGATCCAGAGATGCCTCGATCCCAGGGACAGGCCTGGGGTTTAGATGGTATGTTTTTGTGTTTTGTTCTCTACTATATCATGTGTTTTAGATGTTTTTGTTATGATTATAGTTAGATATTTATATGATGGTTCACTTGCGTGATTGTGTAGATGTTGGTCCTGTACCACTGGCCGACCATGTGGTTCGTATAGGACGAGCGATGGTGGTCATTCCACCTCCTGCAGTGGTACCGCCTCCTCATGCTCGAGGAGTTGGGCCTCCCGGTTGAGGAGCTGGGCCTTGAGATGATGCCGTGGAGGGTGTCTGAGAGACACTAGACATGATCCTGGCAGGATTGCCAGAGGATGGGTGGAGGGATTTGGATCGGGACATCATCGAGCGTTTTTTCGATGCGCCTCGTGAGTGGCACTCGATCTTGCTCAGAGCAGCATTGTTGGCGGCTGAGTGGAGGGATGGGGGTCGGCATGATCCGGCAAGGCCGGTGGAGGGGAGGATTCGGGTGCGAGATGATCTAGTGGGGCTGGCAGAGAGAAGAGTTTGGGTTCGGCATGATCCGGTGGGGCCAACGGAGGTGGCGCCAGAGGAGCCTGGAGACCATGATGATTAGATGATCTTGTATCTGCCCCCAAATGCTGATGAGCATATGGGGAAGTACCTTTTTGAGGGCACCTATGACATGTTTGACTATATTATGATGTATATATATATATATGATTTGGTATATAGTCGTGTATGCACATGGATGCATTTATTGTCTATTTGCTTGCCCGTGGAGGCACATGTTATGCACGTGGATGCATTTTTGTTTAAGCCCATGGAGGTACATCTTCTGTTTACTATATGGTTTGATTGGTGTGTCAGTCAAGAATGTTATTGGCCATATGGTCTGCTACACTGTTGAGATTCCTTGGGACATGTGTGAATGAAATGGATTCAAACTGTCGAACCATTTGTTTAGTGCGCAAGAATTTTCTGAAAAGACAGGGATCGTGTACCTGGTAATCATTGTTGAGCTAGGAAACAAGGAGTTGTGAGTCCAAGAAAACGTTATGGTGACTTATGCTCATTTGGAGAGTTGCGGCCAGGAGACCGGTCACGGCATCGTATTAATCTTGGTTGTTGGTGGCGGCACCTACGCACACTCCGTCAATGTGGATCAACTCATGTGAAGGGGAATAGATCACCGAAGCTGCGGAGGCTAGATTGGGGGACCAACGGCTTGCACCATCAGCGAAACCGATGTAGTAGAGCGGAACAGGATCCATCTATGGTCATGCAGAAAAAACAAATATTTAGGTTTTTTGAAGTTTTTGTGAAAAACAAAATAAGACTGTACAATAATGGATGGTGGTGTCCATCATATTTTCTATGGGTAAAATCGCTTGAGGTACAACCCGTTGCATGGGTTGCATAGGGGGTTTCCTTCTGAATCGATCAGAATGTATGCCCCCTGTCCGAGGCAAGTGTGTATAATGTATGGGCCTTGCCACATGGACACAAACTTTCCTTTTCCAGTTTTGTCATGAGCTTGATCATAAGCGAGGACAAGGTCCCCTTCAGTAAAAGTTCTTGGGTGGACATGTTTGTCATAACTTAGTTTGGATCGGTTCTTGGTTGTCTCCATGGTTTGGAGGGCTGTGCGCCGATCTTCATCGACTTGCTCCAGGAGTAGTAAGCGTTGCTCAATTGGGGAAGTGTCCGGTAGGAGTTTGACGGCCATATGTAGGGTTGGAATCTGGCACTCGATGGGGAGGACGGATTCGATACCGTGAACTAGATGGAAAGGGGTAAAACCGGTGGTGGTTTTGGTTGACATGCGGTATGCCCATAGTGTCGGGAAGAGCATGTAGTGCCAATTTGATTTGTGTTTGTCCATAGTGCGCTGGAGGATGGTCTTCAAAATTTTATTAGTCGCTTCGACTTGGCCATTTCCTTGGGGGTAGTAGGCAGAGGAGAAATGGTGTTCAAATTTCAGTAAGGTTGATAATTCTCTCCAAATGGCATCTTTGAAGTGAGAGCCATGGTCTGAGAGGAGTTGCTTTGGCACTCCAAAACGAGCGATAACATGGTTGAGGAAAAAATGTGCTGCGGTGTCAGCTTTGCAATTGTAAGTTGGCATGGCTTCCGCCCACTTGGTGAAATAATCTACGGCCACAATGATGTGTTTATGACCACCGGCTGACGTGGGATTGCAATCTAGGAAGTCGATGGCTCATTTGCAGAATGGTCCGACAGTGACGACTAGATGAACGGGGCCGGGTGGGGTTCTTGCCTTGGGGGCAAAATGTTGGCAGTTTTGACAATGTTTGACTGTGGTGATGCAATCAGTAAATAATGAAGGCCAAAAGTAACCTGTGCGGATGATCTTTTGGGCAGTGGCCATGCCGGAGAAGTGGCCTCTGCAGGCACCACTATGGCAGTCATTAAGGACTTGTTCTACCTCGTTATGAGATAGGCAGCGTCGTAAGATGGTATCGATGCCGTGTCGATAAAGTACATCACCTAATAGGAGATATCGAGGGGCGTGGTGTCGTATACGACAGCGTCCATCATGATCGATGTGGGGTCGAAATTTTTGTGTGCGGAGGTAGATTAAGATGTCGCTGTACCATGGGTCGTCAGAAGAAATGATGAAAATGTGATCGTCAATGAGATCCGTTTGGATAGAGGGTGATGACGAAGAGGATGGGAGATCTGTGATGAGTTGAGCGAGTGCTAGGGCCTTGGTGCTCTTTGGGGTTTTGAAAGTTAGTTCGTATTCTTGCAGGATAATCACCCATTTAGCTACGCGGCCTTGAAGGAGGCAACGTGTCAAGAGGTAAACCATTGGATTGGAATTGGCTACAACCGCGGTGTGTCTCAAGAGAATGTAATGTCGCAGCTTTTGTACTGAAAATATGACGGCGAGGGCCATCTTTTCTTCATGTGGATAGCGGAGGGGTGGGCCTGACAAGGTCTGGTTCACATAGTAGATGACATGCTCTTGGCGAGCAGTATCTTCTTGCACAAGAACTCCAGATACAGCATATTCGGATGCTGAAACATAGAGGGTGAAATATTTTGTGAAATCTGGAGGAGAGATCAACGGGGCGTTCGTGAGTGCTTTCTTTAAGTTGGTGAAAGCTGTTTCTGCTTGTTGGTCCCATATGAAACGGGTATGCAGACGTAGTAGTCATCAGAAACCGTGGACCGTTGTGGCATAGTCAGGGACAAAGCGGTGGAGGTAGTTGGACCTCCCTTGAAGGCTTTGAAGTTGTCTTAATGTACGGTGTGATGGTAAGTCTACAATGGCTTGGACTTTCAAGGGGTCTACACTGATGCCTTTTTCTAAAATGACGAACCCTAGTAGGCGACCTGATGTAACGCAAAAGACACACTTGAGAGGGTTCAAGCGGGTGTTGTATTTTTGATAATGCAAGAAAACTTGTTGAAGGTCATCTAAATGGTCAGATCATTTCTTGGATCGAGCGGTGAGGTCGTCCAGATAAATTTTTTTTGATTTTGTGTAGATCGTGGAAGCAATAAGTCATGGCGCGTTGGAAAGTGGCTCCAACATTCTTGAGACCAAAAGGCATGACGCAATAGGCGAAGGTGCCCCATGGGGGTGGTGAAAGCTGTCTTGTATTGATCTTCTTTACGGATTTTGATTTGGTTATATCCGGAGAAACCGTCCATAAAAGAAAGGATCTCATGTCCCGCACATTCATTGATTAGTTGGTCAATGAAAGGTGTGGGGAAGTTGTCTTTGGGACAAGCGAGGTTGAGGTCTCGGAAATCAGTACAAATGCGTATGGTGCCCACTTTTTTGTTTACTGGCACTGGGTTTGAAACCCAAGTGGTGTAGGCAATAGGATATATGAATCCTTCTTTTTGGAGTTTCTCAATCTCAGCCTTAACAGTTGGGAGCTTAGACGGGTGAATTGGTCATTGTTTCTGTTGGACAAGAGGCATATTGGGCCAAGTGTCGATGTGATGTTCCACAATTTTAGGATCAAGGCCAGGCATCTCGGTGTAAGACCAGGCGAAGACATCACGAAAATCTTGGAAGAGTTTCTTATATGCCTGAGTGTTAGGAACCTATGTCAACCCTTCTCTTTACTATGTTAGTATATTGTTGTTGGACGCATATGCTTTGTAAGTCGTCCCGTAGTATTTGTTTATCCGTAGTTTATATTAGCCCATAGTATTGACCCATAGTATTGGACGCATATGCTTTGTAAGTCGTCCTGTAGTATTATATGTCCCATGGTTTTGACTCATAGTATTGGGCATAGACTTAGTATATAAGTGTGTGTTGAGGTCATTGAAGGCACCGTGAAGTTAATTGTATTGAGCTTGCTCAAAGGAGGTTGCCCCCTCGGAGTGGCCCGTGATCAATATAAAAGTGATTATGTTCTGTTATTTTTGATATCTTGTGTATTTGCATTAATTAATTATTGCAGGTTCATCATATCTGGTATTAGAGCACTTTCCTTGGCAAAAGTGGGAAATTTTTTTCTTTTTTTGGGTGGCAAATTTCAGATCAATTTCTGAAGCTTTCTACACAAAATCAGAAGAAATCGATTGCATATCTGAATTCCTCTTTCAAAAATACGCAGTTTCAAAAAAAAAATCATCTCATTTGGAGTTCTAAAAGTTGAGATATCGCGGATTTAAAATCAGCAATTTTTCAGAATTTCGGTGACGGGCGCGGAAATTGCGGCGAGAAAATCTTTTGACTGAGTGCCCAGATTTCTATTCCGCTTTTACAAGTAGAAGCAGAGTGGTTGTTCCAGTTCCGGAAACATGCTATAATAGCGATTCTGAGCAATCCAGATCCGATTTTTGAACATTGGGTGGAATTTCTGCCCAAATTTTATTCTGTTGCAGGTTCGGATCTGAGAATAATCCCTATCCACTTAACTGTGAGAAGTACTTGGGCATAAGTCCTAAAACTCATTGTGAGGAGTAGCACAGGAATCCCAAAGTAGCTGGCCATTGAGAGGACCTACCAAGCGAAAAGGGCAATGACCCCTACCTGATTGACTAGTTTCCACCCATGAGGTAAACCAAGAGCTGTCGTTTGTGGCAAAGCGGTTATCAATTTTACCTAAGCCGTGGAGTGAGGGGTACTTCCCCAATACGCAAGCCGTCAGACAGCATTGGTGGCCGAGTGAAAACCCTGAAATGTTAGGAAGCCGCACATACCTAGGGTCCATATCTACTTTCAGCTGAACTATTGTCAATCACTGCTACGCCGTTTCAGATCCATTTTGCAAGCCATTCCATATTCAGCCGTTCGGCGTTGTTCCAGATTCCTTCTGAGCCGTAACCACTCCAGTCTGTTAAAAAAAAAAAAAAAAAAAAAAATTCGAGCCGTAGCCGCTCCAGTCTGAATAAAAAAAAAAAAAAAAACCTGGTTACGGTTGTCACCCGTGCAGGAGCACACACCATGGAGGAAGCACTTGCAGAGATCCAAACCAAACTCCAAGATCTGGATGAAAAATTTCTCAGCCTCCATCTTCAGCATTCAGCCATGAACAATACCAGACAGCCAGAATATTTTGCAGCCACTGGGTTCTCTACTTCTAGCAATTTTCATGGGCCGAAGCTTGATTTTCCTCGCTTCAATGGTACTGATCTGACTGGATGGATATACCGAGCAGAACAATATTTCAGTCTGCATAATACTTTTGATGTTCAGAAAGTTCCACTTGCATACTTTCATTTGGAACAGGAAGCCCTTCAATGGTACCGTTGGTACATCAAAGCTCATCCCGAGCCAAACTGGATAGATTTTTGCCAACTCATTTTGCCACGATTTGGTCCTAGTGATTTTGACGACTTCACAGGAGCACTCACTAAACTTCACCAAACTGGCACAGTGAGAGAGTATCAGATGGAATTTGAGAAACTAGCCAATCACACAGAAGGATTGTCTAATGAATTCTACAGGAGTTGTTTTATCAGTGGTCTCAAGGATGAAATCCGCTCAAAGGTCAAAATCTTTTGTCCCAACACAATGATGGAAGTCCTAGGGTTGGCTAAGTTGGCAGAGGACAAGATCGCAACTCAACAACGCTCCAAACCCATCGTTGTTCCCTTCAGAAATATGGGTTCCCAATGCCCTCCCATCACGCCTGCTCCTCAACCAACTCCTATCAAGCATTTGTCTGAAATAGAAATGCAGGCACGCCGAGAAAAAGGGCTTTGCTATAATTGTGATGAGAAATTCACTCGGGGACATAGATGTGTTCAACAAAAGCTCTATATCTTGGATGTGGATTCTCCGCCTGCCTTAGAACTTGGTGAAGAAGCTATAGATACAGTAGATGATCCGGTCGACATGCAACACCCGGCTGTTGACACCCCATCTCAGGACGACCCACCCGATATCTCTCTCCATGCTGTAACCGGCATCACCACCCCACAAATAATGCGGGTCAGGGGATACTTCAAGAAGCTCCCTCTTACCATACTCATTGATTCTGGTAGCACTCATAACTTCATTGACCCTCGAATTGCCAAACAGGCTGATTGTTTTGTCCATCCTTGCTCCAACTTTGAAGTCATGGTTTCCAATGGGGGCACCTTACCTTGCAAGGGGAAGTGTCATAATGTGCGTATCTCTATGGAAGATTATAACCTACGCTCCGACATGTTTGCCTTGTCCTTAGGCGGATGTGATATGGTTTTGGGCGTTCAATGGTTGCGCACACTTGGCCCCATCTTATGGGTTTTTGCTGAACTCTGGATGCAGTTTAACGTCAATGGGGCACAACACAAATTTCGGGGCTTACAACCAGGGTCTCTCTGCATCATCAGTTCACATCGCCTGGAAAAAATCCTTAAGAAGAATTCACATGGTGTCATCACTCAGCTCAATTCCATTCAGATACACCCATCAACAGTCTCCACTACTTCCTTGGATAGATATGCAGGTATCCTTGCTGAACCAATGAGCTTGCTGCCTTAAAGAGACCTTTCCGGTAAGAATGTAACCACATCTACCTCTCAGCAGGAAATGATGGTTATTTTGCATGTAGTACAGAAGTGGCAGCCATACCTATTAAGCAATTATTTTTGCATCAAAACTGATCTCCCAAGTCTGGAAAATTTTCTGGAACAATGGGTCTCCTCCCCAACACACCTGCAATGGGTTATCCAACTCATGGGTTATCCCTATGTGATCACTTACAAGAAGGGTAAGGACAATATGGTTGAAGATGCTCCTTCTCGCACAATTGATGACCCAGTTTCTCTTACAGCTCTTTCTCTGCTTGTTCCAAATTGGTTGCCATATGTTCAACAGGGCTATCTCTTCTATGATCTCCATGCTTCTTCATCAACAGGGCACTCTGGGTTCTGCAAAATGTATGACCAGGAACAATGTAACTTCTTTTGGCTGGGACTAAAAATGAAAATTCAACAGCTGGTGGCTAACGATGATACTTTCCAAGTCAACAAGGGGGAACCGACACTCCTTTCGGGATTGATCAAACCCTTGCCCATCACTACACAGCTTTGGCCAACTATTTCTATGGATTTTCTAGCAGCACTCTGGTGGTACAATACCACATCTCAAAGGACACCATATGAAGCAGTCTATGGACAAACACCGCCAGTTCTTCTTCCATACACCCTTAGCAGCTCCCCAGTTCAGGAAATTGACTTGGTTCTTCGAAACCGCAATCAGATTCTTCTCATTCTGCAGGACAATCTTCACATGGCCAGAATTCGCCTGAAACAACAAGCCGATCAGCACCATTCTAAGGGCATTTTCCATGCAGCTGACAGGGTTCTTCTTCATCTCCAGCCTTCCAAGCAATCCTCCTTGACACTCCAAAGGCGTCAGTGGCCCGAAATGCAAACCAAGGATGCTACTGGGGAACCACTCCTTCAGATTCTGCAGCAATTTCTCCAACCAAAGCTTTGAGGACAAAGCTTTTTCTAAGGGAGAGTGGATGTTAGGAACCTATGTCAACCCTTCTCTTTACTATGTTAGTATATTGTTGTTGGACGCATATGCTTTGTAAGTCGTCCCGTAGTATTTGTTGATCCGTAGTTTATATTAGCCCATAGTATTGACCCATAGTATTGGACGCATATGCTTTGTAAGTCGTCCTGTAGTATTATATGTCCCATGGTTTTGACTCATAGTATTGGGCATAGACTTAGTATATAAGTGTGTGTTGAGGTCATTGAAGGCACCGTGAAGTTAATTGTATTGAGCTTGCTCAAAGGAGGTTGCCCCCTCGAAGTGGCCCGTGATCAATATAAAAGTGATTTTGTTCTGTTATTTCTGATATCTTGTGTATTTGCATTAATTAATTATTGCAGGTTCATCACACTGAGTTTCTGCTTGAGTGCATGATGAGCCTAGTGAGATGAGCTTAGGATTTCCAGGTGTGGTGGAAATGTCGATTTGTATAATAGGGGAAATGTTGAACATGTTCCCCTCTTCGAAGGCATCTGGTGCTAAGATGGGGTCTTTGAACCAATCAACCTTAGTTGGCAGGAAATATTTCGATTCGATTGATAGTTGGTTTTCTACGGTGGATGTAGACGCCTTAGGGAGGAAGTATGAACGATGATGCATATCGTCCCAAGGGTAGTCCGGTGCAGTGAGTGTTTCTAGAATTTGCTCATCAGTATGAAAGTAATCAGACCATAAATCAATGGGTTCTGGTTTGTATGTGGTTGAAATCATATAGATGGTATTGATTTCTTCCGAAGAAGATGATTTCGGAGGGTAGATCTCCTCGATGAGGGGAGGAGATATCTCTAAGTCGGCATTGTTCATCTCATATAAGGCTACTCTATAATATGGGAGATCAGGGCAGTGGTGTGAATAATTTCCATAAATGCCGCATATCGCACAAGGGTGGTTAGTGCGGAGCATTTTGTCGCGAGGTTTAGGACGTGGCTCAAGTCTTACCACTGGAATTCCAGTGTCGTCATCCAACATATTCATGTGTTCTTGGAGTATAGGTAATTGTGGACATTGATGAGTGGCATGGCCTACGTCGTCACACAATGAGCACTTAGGGGGAATGTGAATAGGTGGGGGGCTTTTAGCTACCTTGGGGGTTGCTGGGGGGGTGCGAGTTATGGTTCCAGTGTTATAAGTTGGTGGGCCTTTGCCCCATGTGTTCCATAACAGAGGCGGGGCAATTCTAGACGTTGATGCCATAGTCACTATTGGGGGTGGTCTATTTTGCAAATGAGCGACAGGAGGGGGTGGGTGCTTGGTAGTAGGGATAGGTTGTACCGGTTGTAAAATAACAGTTGGAGTCGGCGGGGGGCTCAGAGTAGGTAAGTACCATACAGGTATCCCTAATGTTAAACCAGGAAGGTTGAGTGTAGCCATTAATGGCGAACTGACAACTCCGGAAAATGGGAACAAGAACGGGATAGTATGAATTGGCATTGTGCCAATATGAGTAGGCACTGTGGGTGTTTGTGGTAGTGACGAAGGCTACTGTGTGGTGTGCGACAGTATGCACAAATCCGATGTTTTTGTTATCGGTAAAGGTGGTGAGATCGATGGAAATGTGGAAGTCATAGGTGACTCGGTGTAGATTCCTGGACTAATTGACAACACAAATGATGTTGGTGCGGTTTGAATGGTTTGTTCAATCATTGGTAGCATATTTTGAGGGGCTGCGGGGGCGTTAGGATCATAATATATGAGTTGATCAATCTTGATAACGCGTCCTTCATGTGGGAACATCATGAGGCGAAAAACAGATGAAGCCACTGCTTTCATTTTGTACATATAGCTATGTCCAAGAAGGAGGTTGTAGTCGAGCTAGGCATTGATCACTTCGATGTCAATAAGAACTAATTTTCCTCCTAGTTCTACGGGTACATTCGCTAAGAGGCCTTGTGGTTGAGCTGAGCATCTGTCGTAAGCTCGTAATGCCGTGGTGGATGGTTGTAAAGTGGGGGAGCCAATTTTTTGCCACACAAGGGTGGACATAACGCAGGTTGAAGCTCCTTCATCGATGATGCATCGATGCACAACAAGGTTTCGAATGTTTACTGATACCTGGAAAGCCAAATTTGATGGCAATCGAGGTTTGGCTTGGTCTAAGTTGAAAGCCATCATGTGTGTGTCGTCAAGGTCTACTCCTCCGATGGCGGATAGTAGTAGTTTTCGTTGTATAGGGCATGTTTTCAGTACCTCTAAGGCGGACATAGCAGCGGGGGATTGTGCTAGGTCTTCCACGATGTTATAATTGGATGCTACGTGAGCATTAGGATTGTTGTTAATCCTTCGCAAAGGGATGCGAAGGATTTTAGGTCCTCTGTCCAACGGCATATTTGGTATGCATAGTGGTTGATCTGGTGGAAGGGAGGTGGATACATCAGTGGGAGGAGTTTCTGGGGGTGGGCCGTACTGATTCCTGTGAGTTTGGAGGTTAATGTCATTGGATGACATCATTAATAAATGGTGTCTGCCTAGATCCATATGCTGATAATTAGTTGCGGCATAGGTGATTTGCTGCTGGGGTGCAGCAGATCCTTGTGGGGGATCCATAGGGTGAGTATTTACTACACACTGGTTTGGAAATGGGTTTTGTAATATCATCGATTGCGGTTGATTAAGTGGAGCTGGCTATCCAGGATGGCTCTGGCATTGGGCATCATCAGCCCAAACTTGACGTGCTTTCTCTAAATGGGGGCAGTTGTGAGTGTAGTGTCCATAGACTCCACATATAGAACATGGATGGTTTGTTCTCAGGTTATTATTTTTTGGCTGCTTGGGATGACGATTAGGATTCTGGTTGGGAGGAGCAGCATTGTTATTATTTGGAGGATTGGGAGGTGGTGGACCTTGATTATGTTGTTGGGTGTTGCCTCGGTTATGTCCTCTTCCACGGTTTTGTTGTCCACCCTGGTTGCGTTGGTTGTTTTGATGTTGGGGCTGATTGTGTTGTGTGTACACTTTCCCTTTAGTAGTGAGAGGATTTTGGGGTGCCATAGGTGCGGGAGCAGGTTGTGGTGGATAATAAGCTGGTGGGGCTGGAGGTGGTCCAGTTGCCTGCTGGGGTTGTTAGTAACCCTGACCTATTGGAAGTGATGGGTTAGCTGGTGTAGCTTGTTGTGGGTAATACATTGGTTGGGCTGGTAAATGAATTGGGTTTTGGGTGGTCGGTTGGTTATAGTATGTGGGTGGTACATATGTCGATGGTGCTTTCCCATAGCAATGTTGTGGACAAGAGGGTCCATGAGTGTGATGAGTCTGATTTGTTGGAGTGTACGAAGTTGTTTCTCTAGAATTAGATGTAGCCCTATAGAAGTCTGGGGCATTTATGGTGCTCACCATGCTAAAAGGTTTATTTTGTGCCATGACTTGGCCGATAATACCATCAGCGGCATGTGATGCCCCCGAAGCGTCACCACGTTAAGAATCGCCTCGTGGGGCGTCTGGGATGATGGTGTAGAGATAGCCTGACTGGGCATAATAAATGGAGGGATGCAACAAAATTGGTCAAAATACCAAAAGTCAAACAGTTCCCAGAAAAAAGGGGTATTACTAGACCAAAGGTGGGTAATGTATCATGCAAACACCTAACTAGAAGTATTATGAGTCAACAAATGATATCCTATACAAGGTGATGAAATCCAAGTTAGACAATATAGAGTGTTGAATCAACGGCTAGATATCGCCCTACCGGGAGGGATATCGAGTAGACAATCGTAAAGAGTGGCAACTAGGATACCCCGTTCATGACACGTTCGGTTGGGTTAATCTACAGTTTGGTTCTATCGCTGCTGTACACCCTCTTGGGTGTACACCGAGAACTTCGAAATGTATCCTTCAGTTACTGAATGGATTGCGGTATTCCACTCAGACTTCCGGAACTAGTCTGGCTATTTCAACCCTTCTAAGGGAGAGGCCTTCCCGATAAATTGGTTGATAACCGTGTCAAAATTATAAGGGATTTTTGGACCCTAAAGACAACCACTATGTCTCAAATGTAAATAATTGCGAGGTGTTATTGGTACACCTATCCTCTCAATTCTACCTAGCTACAAGATTCTTTTAAGTGCTCCCCAAGTGGGGTTAAAAGTTTGTTGAGTTAAGGTAAATTTTAAGGCTCAATTTAAATTATGTGGCAGAGTGGGTGCAAGTGTGGCATTTAAACTGAAATTAATTTGCCTCGCTTGGGCGATTGATTACAAATGAAAGAAAAGACGGTTCCAGTTTTGCAAAAAAAATAAGGGCGTTTATGAAATGTAAATGCTTGAAAAAACTATTCAAAAATAATGGATCTTTGAAATAATTTGAAGGAAAGCAAACAACATAAATATTTCAAGAAATAAATGGATCTCTTAAAAATTGCTTGGGCAAAGTATTGAGCAAATAAACAGTAAAACCTTGATCTAAATAAAATGTAGAAAATCTTTCTTTCTATTGCTGAAAATTTTTAAAAAGACTTTTAATGGAGCATATATAAATAGTAAAAGATTTAGTATGGCTGTAAAAATGCAGAAAAATTAATGTTGTAAAATATGCTAAATGGGAAAAAAATATAGCAAAAAATATTTTCAAAAAATTGGCCGAATTCAAAAAAATTGCATCGCGGGTTTTGGGAAAATAGTCGCGATGTGCAGCGCGGGTTTCGGCTGCGCAGTTGCGATGTGTAGCTTGAGTTTCGGCCGCGAAGCCGTGATGTGCAGCGCGGGTTTCGGTCACACAATCGCGATGTGCAATGCGGAAAATGGCTGCGAAGCCGCATGGAAAAAAGCCGCTAGGTCGCGATGAGCCACGCGACTATCTGGCGAAAAGTCGCGAGGCAAAAACCGTAAAACAGATGCCAAAAAACGAACCCGAAAATGGTAATTTCAGGTTGTTAATGGCAATAGAAAGGGCCAAGATCTAGAACAGCAATGGATCTGCTATCTAGGATGGTAGCTTGATGAATTAAAATGATTAAAACTAACAAAAACTAAGATCTAAAGCAAAAAACTGAGATCTAAGAATTCGAGGCCAGCAGAGTCGCCAAAAACGGTTTGCTTGGTTTTGCAACCAAGCTTTGTGCAATGGGCACCTATCAACAATGTGATAGCAGTTTCAATATTGAAAGCAAAAACAATTATAAATTAAATCTAAATCTAAACTAGCATATGCATATAACAAATAATTTTTTTAAAAACGATTTAAGAACAAGAAATAAAAGAATAGGTGTTTTGTATTAAGATACCTCAAATGGTGAGGATTTGTGTTGAGCAACTCCCAAGGTGAGTAGCTCCAAGCTCCAAAGGTCTCTTCTCCAAGATGCTGAAAATGGCTAAAATTTTCATGAGAGATTTTGATAGTGTGAGGATAGGATGATGGATGGATGGAAAGTGAGGAGCCCCTACCACCTTTTTATAGTTTTTGGTTGTGGGGAATACCATTATGGTTTTGAGAAAACCAATGGTATTGACCAACATGGTTTAGGTACCTTTTCCCTCCTTTTTCCTTTTTTGAATATTTTGAATATTTTTATTCCCTTTTTAATATTTTGGGGAATTCTGGACCATTTTTGAGGGTTTTTTATGCTTTTTGAGGAAAAATATTTATTTTGAGGGGAAAAAGGGGTGTATTATGGTCTTTTGGTGACCTTTTGATGGCTTTAGAGGCTCAAATGGTGGAAAAGTGGAAAAATGGGTCATGTGAATAAGGAAATGAGCTAGTGAACACTTTTTGGGTGTTAACATCAACAGAATAAGAAAAGAACAACAACACGACATCTACAAAGAGAATGTGCATGATACTAACTTCCACTCAAAATTTAATGCCTTGGACGTTGTCGTTCATATTAGCCACTTTTATTGATCTGCTTAAGCCCTCCATAACTAACAAAAATAAGTATAGATCGATTTTGATTACCTTTGTTGTTGTAATGTCCCTCAATTTCATAAAAATAATTTTTTTTTGTAATGTACAATAGATAGAAATTACTATACAAATGTAAAAGTGATATTAAAAGTACATGTTCTAACTATCATGACCTTAATGGAAACATACATTAACAATAAAATAAAGTTTTTTTTAAGGATGTAATGAACTCATGTTTGCTTAGATTGGTTTATTTGTTATGACCTGCTTAACTGAAAGTGGTTATTTTCTTAAAAAGTGACAAGAAACCTCGAGAAACCCCTGAGGCTTACTTAGCTTATAAAGCTAAATCACATGGATCCTTTTTGCACAGGTGACAGGTTGGTTTCTTTCCAAGCACTAGTTAAAAAGGTTAATGATTTCTTATGGTGACAATCTTACAAAATCACATGTGAAACCTATGAAAGATGGCTATGAAGCAAACCTAACTCCATGAGAAAGGAGGGGTCCTATCTTAAAGTATTTTTAACCTAGTGATAGAAGAATGTTGTTTTCCCAAGGTGATACTATTAAAGCAATGAAGAACATGGATATTTGAACTATACCAAGGTGGGTTTTGGGCATGTGCAAGCTATTGAGGGTCACTTTTAACGCGTTAGATGCAATAAAAAAATGAAAAATCAGGCATCTCTCAACTTACTTGGTTTTTTTGACATTCTTACACAAGATATCTTGCATTGAGTAAAAAAGATGAAACATAGGAAATTAAGTCACGTTTCCGAATAAATAAGTTTTAAGTATTGAAAATTTACATAACTAAGTCAAATTTCATGTTTTCTAACAATCACTTTTTATTTTTTTGGCAAATGATAAGGTATATGTTTTTGTTGGTGCAGCCTTTCAATGCCTAAATGATGGTTTTGAGCTACAAAAATTGGTAGACATGTATAGAACCCGTAGCACTACTGCATCGCTATTTTTCCAAAATTAAATGTTTAAGTTTTAATTTTTTTTTAATTATGTAAGTGATCAAACCTTGAGAACGATACATCAATTGTGGGTGTAACCTTTGAAGATCTTAATGCAGTTATTTCAACTTGGATTTTTTATAGCATGTAGAGGTCGATGTCTTCTAGTGCAGCATACAATTTTTTTTTTAAATGGTTGTGAAATGAAAAGGTTACGGAATAAAAACTAATAGTATGGTTTTTGACCAACAGAGTCATGAAACAAGAAAATTAGGAAATAAATAGAAAATCTCAATATATTTTTTTTAAATTACATATTTGGAATGTGCATAAAAAATTCCATCTATGCCTAAAATTTCGTCAATAATGGTCATGTATGTCATGTTGTAGAGATTGTTGAAAAACATGCATATTTAGGTGCAAAATTGCACCTAAAGGGTCCCTCAACTTCATGCACAAACCCTTTTATTCAAAATATTTTGACCACCAAGGGTACTAGCTAGAGCATTAATGATTCTCATGTTCCTGGAGACATAACACTACACTACCGCAAGGGTTTGATTGTTGTTTGGAGGATTCTAAGGGAAGGAGAGAGCCGGGATCTCCCCCTCGGCTACCATGGCCGCTATGGCACCCCTGTGTTAACTCTGTCCAAACAAAGACTTAAATATGCAGAAGCTAGTATTTCATCTAGAGGCTGCTCTTCTTGGCCCGCAACATCGTTGCCACACCTCTGTCTTCCTGCGTCGGCCATGGAGGAATCTTACAAAGGTAACATTTATTTGTTTTTCAAGGATTTGAAATTAAACTTGCATTTGTAAATTATAATAGAAAATTCTGACTAATGTGCCATATTTACAAGGGTTCCACGCATTCTAGGTATGAGACAGTTACAAAAAATTCCAGTTGGTTTCCTTTCAAAGGGGTAAATATTGGGTCTTGACTGAAGGTTCCCCGGTCAGTTATTTGACAAAGAAAGTAAATTTTAAATCTCAGCTATTTCAAGTGTTTTCAGGAATAAGAAATCGAATTCTGTAGTAAATGGAGAATTTATAAATTTTACCAAGGTACTTGGCCCTCCACTGTATTAGTGTAGAGTTGACCAGATATAATGGAAATTTTTGAATTACGAAATTTAAATTATGTATGTGTAATTTTTTTGAAAACCTGACTGGGGTTTGGCCTAGTGTGACAGAAGTCATTTCCAGATTCTTTGATGGATAGTGTTTAGAGCAGAACTCAATGAATTTGTGTATGAATATATATAAATGGTTTTCATAGAAAAGAGTTTGTATTTAAATTCTACTTATCAACTAGAAATTACGTTTACGATAATCCTTTTCTTGGGTTTAATAAGATGATGTTTCCACTAGTTTAAGAAGTTAATTAAATGAATGATGCCTCTACTAGTCAAATTAATGGTAGTTCATTTTTAGCAGGATCTTCGATACTGTGAAATTACCCACGTCGATAGCTAGCTTTCTCATCTATGCATTTGTGATACTGTATTGTGGCTTAAGATTTATTCTTTTTTCTTAAAGAAAATGAGTACTCTATTTATTAAATGGCTTAATCGATGTTGCTCATTCTATGATGCCTTTTAATTTTAAATTTTGAGAATGGGATAGGGTATTCTTTATTTTTTTTAAAGCATGACGGTAACTAAGTAAGAGTAATTATTTAGCCCTTGGCTCCTCCAGTGAGCATTGTGAATGGATCTCTATAAGACCTAAGAGAAATCGAGCTTGATGAATAGCTTGAAGATCACCAACGTTGTACAAATTATTACGGCGTAAAAAGCCAATGACTGTCCTTCATATTCGTATGATTAAAAAATAGGTGTTATTTAGGCTCAATTGAGTTTCCCTATAGGTGTGCGTATTCAATTTATATTTACACAGAGAGCCTTCTTGGCTCGATCTACCATAGCATTCAAATTTTATAAAAGATTACTATTGGGTTTCTAAATCATGTTTTTGGTTACAAAGATTAGGGTTAGATTTAGTAATCATCAAATGTGTTGATCCGTGAGAGATAATCTCCATAATGACGGCATTGGATTGTTTTACTTAACCCTACAATCTTATTGATTATAAAACTGAAATCTATAGATCATCCTTTAAGTAGTTATTCTATTGTGATGCTGGAAACAAAAGATGTGTGTCAGTACAGTTACTCTGTTTTTTAGAGAAGTCTTCTTACTCAATTGTCGAGTCTGATCAAGACGAACTAGGCTATTCGTTTAAAGGAGGAATATAAAGGCTAATAAACATGGAGTAAAATATATGCAAAACGACGACATTCGGTTACAATAAAAATATTGGACCTGGTTGTAAAATTCTGATTTATATAATCTTATGTTAAAATTTACTATAACTATATGTAGAGAAATTACTATAGTATATATCAGTTTATTCCTATATGAGGAATTAGAAGAATTCCGTAGACCAGGCCTCTCGTTGTTTAAGATCAATACTTAGAATTTGTAAGGAGAATAAAAACACACGAATATTCAAGGCATAAATATGATTATTATATGTAACCTAAGATAAACAAATTTTCTAGTATACAGGATGCACAATGAACCAGTAATCGATTAAAAGAAAACGTTCTGGTTAAAAATTATACTACTACAGATCTACAGACTAAATAATTAGATCCTTTATGAAATAAATATAGAATAAGAACCTAACACCAATGTTGGGGAAAAAAGAATTTCTTCGTTGTTCCACCAAACCTATTCCAAGAGTAGTCAAGCTCCAGAACCCCCGAGCTCGTTCGCTGAACTACAAGAGCAAAATTCCTCAATGCTCCATCTCTTGCATTGCAATGTCAATCCATGTCCCATGCTAACCTCCTACTACCCATTAATATACTAATTAATAGTAGTTTTCCTAGAACTTGGTCATTTATGAGCCTCCTGCTCTTTAGCACTCAACTAGGAGTGGTGGCTTGATTTTTAGGGATGATGCCTCCTACATCTATAACAACTTCAACCATTTTTCGTTTTTCTCTTGTAGTTCAGCAAACACCCTTCAACAGCTAGATCCATTCTTGCCTCCCAATTTTATTAAATAAATAAAATATTCTCAAATACAATTGTCCTATTTTTTACTTTTCAGTCAAAAATAATAAAATAATAATAATTGTTTTTAAAATGTTCCTTTCCAGTAGAAATAATAAAATATTTATTATTTTTGGGGGTTTTACATACACCTCCCCTTAGAAGGTAACATTGTCCTCGGTGTTACAACATTGTTTTATTCTTCCATAAGATCTTATTGGAAACAGTCTGGATATGCCTCCCGCATATCGCTCTCCAGTTCCCAAGTAGCTTCTTCCAGACTAAGGTACTCCAATTGCACCTTTATTTGTCTGATAATATGGTTCCGGAGAGTGATTTCTCTCCTGTCGAGAATGCGTCCTAGTCCCACCTGGAACACTCCTTCCGGTTCCACCTGGATTACATTCCAATCAATTATGTGTGAGACATCATGAACATATATTTTCAGTATAGAAACATGAAACACATTATGTACCTTAATGTTAGGTGGTAATGCTAATTGATATGCAACTGGACCTATTCTTGCCAAAATTTCGAATGGCCCGCAATACCTGGGCACCAATTTTGAATAATTGCCCAATCTTAAGGAGATTTTCTTCAGCTTTACCTTTATATATATGTGATCACCCACCTGGAACTCTCTAGGAGTTCATTTTAGATCAGCATAAATTTTCTACCTATCTTGGGCAGCCTTTAAGTTCTATTGTACCTTTTGCACAGTTAGTTCTATTTCTCTTAAAATTTTAGGTCCTAGCATTAACCTATCTACTGGGCTTCTCTAAGATATTGGAGTGTTGCACCTACATCCATATAAAACTTTAAATGGACTCATACCTGCAAAAACTTGAAAATTATTATTGTAAGCAATTTCGACTAAATATAAATAATCTTCCCATTTGTCAGGTTTGTTCATGACATACATTCTCAACATGTCTTCCGAAGTTTGGTTCACTCTTTTAGTCTTCCCATCTATTGGTGGATGGTATGTAGTGTTGAAATTCATTTGGGTTCCCAAACCTTTAAACAAATCATTCTAGAAATTACTTGTAAATTTTGCATCTCTATCCGAGACTATTACCTTTGGTATGCCATGTAGCTGGAAAATCTCCTTCGTGAAAATATCTGCAATGTTAAAATCTTTATAGGTAAACTTCACAGGAATAAAGTGAGAAGCTTTGCTTAATTTTTCTACCACAACCATGATTGAATCATGTTTTCTGAAATTTTTTGGTAGACTAGTTATAAAATCCATACTGATCATTTGCCACTTCCATTTCAAAACGAGTAATGGATGCAACAATCCGGCTGGATGTTGGTGTTCAGCCTTGATTTGCTGGCATTCTAAGCAGCAAGCCAAATATTCTTCTACTTTATTTTTCATGTTTGACCAAAAGAAATCCTTCATAATCATGGTAACCATCTTTTGATACCCTGGATGCCCTAAATAAGGTTACTTATGTAATTCATTTAAAATAATTAACTTAATTTCTGCAGAATTGGGTATGTAAATTCTGCTCTTAAACAACAATAATCCTCTTTCGTTAATACAGAATCAGTCTTTAACTGATTACTTTCATTTTCAACAGTTTTCTTCTTTAAAATCTGGTATTCTTTATCAAGATTTTCCACATTTAAGATCTGTTTTTCCAGATTAGATTCATAATTACTGCTTGCATACAACAAGTTTGCATGACGACTTAAAGTGTCTTCCACTTTGTTTTCTTTACCCTTTATATGTTTTATTTCAAAGTCATATTCGCTTAAAAAGGACAGCCACCTGGCTTCTCTAGCATTTAAATTATGTTCGTGAAACAAGTATTTTAGGCTTACATTATCTCACATAAGTAAAAATCTTTTTCCAATTAAGTAGTGTCGCCACATTTTTAAGGCATGTATAATTGTAGCAAGTTCCAGATCATGCGTAGCATAATTTTTCTCATTATCTTTTAATTTTCGAGATTCGTAAGCTATGACATGGTTTTCTTGAGTTAATACTCCGCCTAATCCTTCGTTACAGGCATTGGTGCATACGATGAAATATTTCACTGGATCAACAATTTTTAGTATAGGAGTAGTAGTTAAAAGATGTTTTAGTTTATTAAAGCTTTCCATACACTGTTCGTTCGAGTCAAACCTTTTACCTTTCTTTTGTAGTGAGATTATGGGGTAAGATATTTTCGAAAATCCTTCAATGAATTTCCGATAGTAGCCCATCATCCCCATAAAAGATCTTATGTCGGTTACATTTTTAGGGACCAACATTCCATGATAGCCTTAATTTTATCGGGATCAACCGAGATTCCATCTTTAGATACTATGTGTCCTAGATAATGAATTTTTTCTTTATAAAAGTCACACTTGCTAAACGTAGAAACCAATTTTTGTTCTCTTAAAATGTTTAGTACTATTCTTAAATGTTCTTCGTGCTCCTGTTCGTTCTTTGAATCAATCAGTATGTCATCAATGAAGACAACTACAAATTTATCCAAATAGTCATTAAAAATATTATTCATTAGACTCATGAAGGCTGCAGGTGCGTTTGTTAAGCCAAATGGCATTGTAACGAAGTCCTAATGTCCATAACGAGTTTGGAAGGCATTTTTGAAGATGTCCTCATCCTTCATCCGTACCTAATGGTAACCGGATCTTAAATCTATTTTTGAGAAGACAGTTGCCCCTTGGAGTTGATCGAACAAATCATCAATCCGAGGCAAAGGATATCAGTTCTTTATAGTCATTTTATGCAATTTCCTGTAATCTATACATAACCTTAAGGTTCTGTCCTTCTTCTTTACAAATAAAACCGGTGCTCCCCAAGGGGAAACGCTGGGTCCGATATATTTCTTATCTAAAAGTTCTTGTAACTATGTTTTCAGTTCAGTAAGTTCAATTACAGTCATTCTGTATGGAGCCTTGGATGCTGGTATTGCTCCTGGTATTAGATCAATTGTGAAGTTTATGTCCCTTTCAGGAGGAATTTCTTGTATTTGTTCTGGAAATATGTATTTAAATTCTTGTAAAATTGGTATATCATCTAAATTAAGTTTACTTTCTGATTCCCTCCTATCCATTATGTAAATAGCAAATATCTTACAGCCTTTTCTCATGGATCTTTTCATCTGTAGAGCTGATATTTTTTGAATAGTAGTTTTTCTGGGAATTCCTGTCACTTTAACTGTATTCCCTAATTTATCTGTGCAGGTGAAATTTTTATCAAAACAATTTAATATAACTTTGTGCTCCTCTAATCAATCCATTCCAATTGACAAATCATATGAACCTAAAGGTAACATATTAAAATTTGCACTTGTGTTTAACTCAATCATCAGAAATTCACAACCTTTAACTTGACTAGTAACCTTGTGTTTTGTACCTGTGGCTAATTGAACTAGCGAAGATT
This sequence comes from Larix kaempferi, assembly GCA_027924585.1. Lineage (NCBI taxonomy): Eukaryota > Viridiplantae > Streptophyta > Pinopsida > Pinales > Pinaceae > Larix > Larix kaempferi. The sequence goes on along the minus strand of BSBM01000622.1, from coordinate 30,923,267 downwards.
TTTCAAAATTTTAAGGCACAAGTTTATAGTGATTCAACAATTCTGGGTGCTACATAACTTAAACTTGCACCCGAATCAATTAATATAGAAACAAGTTGATTCTTTATCATACCTTGGATTTAAACCATTAATGATTGGTGATCTGCCTGTCGATTTTCGAGTGCAACGTTGATTTTGGGCATGCTCCTCGCCATATCTCCAACTTTGATTACCTCTTGAAGGGAGTGAACCTTATTAAAAGTTTTGTTTCTTTTAGGGTAGTCCTTAAAATAATGTGGGTCACCACATTCCTAACACTTTAATGGTTCATTCTGAGCAGCATGCTTATTAAAGGGTTCTCTTTCTGTTATGGAAGGGAGTTGGGGTCTGTAATTTCTGTGACTATTACCCTCATATCCCCTATAATTACTTCCAGTATTTCGGTGAAATTTATGATTGTTGTTCCTTTAGAAGTTATCTCGTTTCTTTACATTCCATCTTGGCATACTTTCTCTTTTGTTCTTGTTCTGTTCATAGCAGTAGTTCGCCTTCCTCATTGTTTCCTCCAATGTCTTTGGGTTATCAAATTCAATTCGTTCTTTGAACGAAGTGGGCAAAGAATTGGGGAAGCATTGAGTTTTTGGCTTTTCCTCTATTATGTACGACACATAATGGAGTAAACTCAGAAATTTACTACACAATTCTTTCATACTCATGGATTCTAATCTTAGTTCGTAAAATTCCTTTGACTTTTCTTCATAAAATTGTTCTGAAAGATATTTCTCTTTAAATAAATTTTTAAATATTTTCCAATCTACCCTTCATTCCTTTATGCCTTTCACTATCTTGATGTCTTGCCACCATATATTAGCCTTTCCACTTAGGTTGTATATGGCCATTTTTTCCTTAAGTTCGTCGAAATAGTTGTAGACCTGAAAATATTTCTTCATGCCTGATAACCAGGCTTCACCTTCCTCACCTTTTTCAATTTCACCATTAAACATGGGGGATTTGATCTTCTCGAATTCCCCCGGAATTTCCTCATATGGTCTGTACTTCCTTTTACTCTTATGTTGGTCACTACTTTCAGTGAAGTCTTGATGTTCTTCCTTCAATGATTCATCACTGGACGTTTCAGCTTTATGGGTGGAAAAGTCCATTTTTCTTCCTTTAGGTTTAGGAGGTGTGGCTTCCTTATCCTCCTTAGTGCTTTTATGTTTATCCTTCTCATTACTATGTATTTTGGCCACCAAAATAGTATTTAGTTCTTCTTGAGCCTTCATTATTCATTCATTTTCCTCCCTAGCTCTTTTTAACTCTGCCATTAATTATTCAATGTTTTGTTGTAAATCAGCTGGATCTTATCTCTGCTTTCATTTAACTGCACCCAAAGTCTGCTTCCTCTAGTACCTTCTGGTTCTCAAGGGGGTGTCTCTTTAGGCATTTCGAATCTGCCATTTATCCCTGCAACACAGTTCGTCTTCTAATCCTGGAATTAGTAAGAGTATGAAACAAATACAAAATAAAAATATCACCAGTGAAAATCTTTTCATAACAATGATAGTGTTTGAGCCGATCCAAGCCCACAACTCTGATACCATATGTTTACTATACAAATGTAAAAGTGATATTAAAAGTACATGTTCTAACTATCATGACTTTAACGGCGGCATACATTAATAGTAAAATAAACCTTTGTTTAAGGATGTAATGAACTCATGTTTGCTTAGATTAGTTTATAAAGCTAAAGCATATGGATCCTTTTTGCACAGGTTGGTTTCTTTCCAAGCACTCGTTAAAAAGGTTAATGATTTCTTATGGTGATAATCTTACAAAATTACATGTGAAACCTATGTAACATGGCTATGAAGCAAACCTAACTCCATGAGAAAGGAGGGGTCCTATCTTAAAGTATTTTTAACCTAGTGATAGAAGAATGTTGTTGTCCCAAGGCGATACTACTAAAGCAATGAAGAACATGGATATTCGAACTATAACAAGGTGGGTTTTATTCGAAATCTTTTGACAACCAAGGAGACCAGCTGGTGCATTAATGAACTTCACATGATTCTCACATGCCTGGAGACATAGTGCTACACTATCGCGAGGGTTTGACTGTTGTTCGGAGGATTGTAAGGGAAGGGGAGAGCCGGGCTCTCCCTCTCGGCTACCATGGCTGCTATGGCACCCCTGTGTTAACTCTGTCCAAACGAAGACTTAAATACACAAAAGCGAGTGTTTCAGCTGGAGGCTTCTCTTCTTGGCGTGCAACATCGTTGCCACAGCTTCGTCTTCCTGCATCGGCCATGGAGGAATCTTACAGAGGTAACCTTGATTTTTTTTTTCAAGGATTTGAAATTAAACTTGCATTTGTAAATTATAATAGAAAATTTTGACTAACATGCCAAATTGGCAGGGGTTCCGTGCATTCTTGGTATGAGACAGTCACGAAGACTTCCAGGTGGTTTCCTTTCAAAGGGGTAAGTCTCGGGTCTTCACTGAAGGTTCTCCTGTCAGTTATTTGACAAAGAAAGTAAATTTTAAATCTCAGCTATTTCAAGTGTTTTCAGGAATAAAAAATCAACTTCTATAATAAATGGAGAATTTATAAATTTTAACAGGGTACTTGGTTCTCCACTATCTCAGTGTAGAGTTGACCCGATATAATGGAATTTTTTGAATTCTGAAAGTTAAATTATGACTGTAATGTTTTTGAAAACCTGACTGGGGTTTTGCCTAGTGTGACAAAATTCGTTTCCAGATTCTTTGATGGATAGTGTTTAACGCAGAACTCAATGAATTCATGTATGAATATATATAAATGGTTTTCATAGAAAATAGTTTGTATTTAAATTTTACTTATCAACTAGAAATTATGTTTATGATAATCCTGGGGTTTAATAAGATGATGTTTCCGCCAGTTTAAGAAGTTAATTAAATGAATGATGCCTCTATTGGTCAAACTAATGGTATTCGTTTATTTTTAGCAGGATCTCCGATACTGTGAAATTACCCACACCGATAGCTGCCTTTCTCATCTATGCGTTTGTGATGCTGTATTGTGGCTTAAGATTTATTCCTTTTGCTTAAAGAATATGAGTACTCTATTTATTAAATGCCTTAATCAATGCTTCTCATTCTACAGTACCTTCTAATTTTAAATTTTGAGAATGGGATTGGGTATTCTTTTTTTTTTTTAAAGGATGACAGTAACTAAGTAAGAGTAATTATTTTGGCTCCTCCAGTGAGCATTGTGAATGGATCCCTATAAACCCTAAGAGAAATCGAGCTTGACGAATAGCTTGAAGATCCCCAACGCTGTACAAATTATTACGGCTTAAAAGGCCAATGACTGTCCATATTTGTATGATTAAATAATAGGTGTTATTTAGGCTCAATTGAATTGCCCTGTAAGCACGTGCGTATTCAATTTTTATTTACACATGGAGCCTTCTTGGCTCGATCTACCATAGCATTCAAATTTTATAAAAGATTACTGTTGGGTTTCTAAATCATGTTTTTTGTTGCAAAGGTTAGGGTTAGAACTAGTAATCATCAAATGTGTTGATCCGTGAGAGACAATCTCCATAATGACGGCATTGGATTGTTTTACTTAACCCTACAATCTTATTGATTATAAAACTGAAATCTATAGATCATCCTTTAAGTAGTTATTCTATTGTGATGCTGGAAACAAAAGATGTGTGTCTGTATAGTTACTCTTTTTTTCAGAGAAGTCTTCATACTCAATTGTCGAGTCTGATCAAGAGGAACTAGGCTATTCTTTTAAAGTAGGAATATAAAGGATAATAAACATGGAAATATAAAGGATAATAAACATGGAGTAATTCTGATTTATATAATCTTATGTTAAGATTTACTATAACTATATGTAGAGAAATTACTATAGTATATATCAGTTTATTCCTATATGAGGAATTAGAAGAATTTCATAGACCAGGCCTCCCTTCGTTTAAGATCAGTACTTAGAATTTATAAGGAGAATAAAAACACACGAATATTCAAGGCAGAAATATGATTATTATATGTAACCTAAGATAAACAAATTTTCTTGTATACAGGATGCACAATGAACAAGTAATCTATTAAAAAAAACTTTTTCGTTAAAAATTATACTACTACAGATCTATAGACTAAATAATCAAATCCTTTATGAAATAAATATAGAATAAGAACATGACACCAACGCTGGGAAACAAGAATGTCTTCGCTATTCCACCCAACCAATTCCCAGAGCAGTCAAGCTCCAAAACTCCCGAGCTCGTTGACTGAACTACAAGAACAAAATTCTTCAACGCTCCATCTCTTGCATTGCAATGTCAATGCTTGTCCCATGCTAGCCTCATGCTCCTCATGGACCTACTAATTAATAGCAGTTTTCCTAGAACTTGGTCATTTATGAGCCTCATGCTCTTTAGCACTCTACTAGGAGTGGTGACATGATTTTTATTGATGATGTCTCCTACATCTATACAAGCTTCAACCATTTGTCATTTTCTTCTTGTAGTTCAACAAACACTTTTCAACATCTAGATCCATTCTTGCCTCCCAGTTTTATTAAATAAATAAAATATTCTCAAATACAATTGTTCTATTTTTTACTTTTCAGTCAAAAATAATAAAATAATAATGATTATTTTTAAATTATTCATTTCCAACAGAAATAATAAATATTTATTATTTTTGGGAGTGTTACAATTTCCATCTTTGTTTTGATTGAGTGTAAATATCTCTTAACTATTTACTGTGTCATGAATTTGCCTCCCATTTAAAAATCCAAATTGTTAGAAGTTAATTAAGTTTAGTTTGTATATTTGAGAATAATGATTGTTATTTCTTCCATCTAAATTCAATTCCCTAGTTAATAATTAATATGTTGTAGATATATAACAACTTTTATAACTTCAAAAAGAATTATTGTCATTTAAATTTTAAAAAAAAAAAATTAACATTAAAAATAGAAATAAAGGAAAATTATGATACTATAAAAAGACAATTAATTAATTAAGCTTACATTAAAATACTTAAGTATAGTTTTCCACACATTTCAACATAGTCATTATCACTTAAATAACTAACCTATTTACAAAACATTAACAAATATTGTACCTATATAGATACAAAATGAATAAATTAAATATTATATAAATATTAAAACAAATATTTAAAACAAATCAATCAATAAATTATTTATTATAAATATATTGAAAAATAAAAAATATATATATATTTAAAACGCGAATCTTGAAAATTCTTTAATATTTATAATATGTTAAGACGTCGTTAAACCAATAAGTAAATATTCTCACCCGTAATTAGTCATTACAAATTTCCACATAAATTGCTGAAGTGATATCAGGTTTTGAATGGATCTACGCAAGTCCATGGCCAGTCTGGACGCCACGATAATCATTGCCGTTATGTCTAACGACGTCAATGATAGAAGCCAACACGGCCGGATCGCATGGTATAGTAAGACGATCAACAGCGGTAAGAAAATCTCATCAACGGCGCCTGCTTCATGCCGGTGATTCTTGCAGGAATAGCCGCCAATTTGCGCCATCGTCGAGATATCAGATTTATTTTGACGGTTTGTCTGATCTTGTATATTATTGCTAAACTTGTACTGCCCATTATCTCCATCGCTCTTGCTTAATTTCCTTCCACAGAGCCCAAGGTCCTTATCCTGCCCATGGAGCAACAGGAGAGGGAGGGGAATGCATAGACTATGAGTGAGTTTGATGGAAACAAATATATAGAGAGAAAATATGAACGGCATCTCGCAGTGTCGCAGACAGTGCCATGTGATGGTCCATGTGGGTCTCTTTATTTTACAAGATGGTCCATGCAACTAGTTACGCTGTTTTCTTCCTCCCATCGTCCTTCTCCATTTCTCTCATTCACATCAACACTATCCGACATCGGACGAAATTAAGGTACTCCTGTAGAAGCATTTCATCATTCGATATTCCACAACCTTTGTTTTAAATCTCAATAAAAGCAAGTTGGATGCAGAATGAATATGCCCTGTTATGCAACATTGTCGTAGAAAATTTGCACAACACAACAAAGGAGCTCTCATTTTAGCTTGTAGAATAATTCAGTGAAAGCGCACAAAAGCATAATATGAATTAATAATTAAGAGAGGATTTTACATATTTAAATTAAACGTTAATAAACTATTAATATTAAATTAGGCATTTATAACCTACAGGCATTAATATGGATTAATAATTGAGAGAGAGAGAATTAGTTAATTATAACCATTAATCAACTAAATAGGATAGGTTTTGCAGTAACAAGATCAACATATGTATGGTTGACATACTTGATATCCAAAGAAGTTGCGCCGAACATGACTGTCCACAGGCTTGTCTTGAACAGGCAAATGTGAATTGGTCTTTTTGTTATTTGTTTTGGATGAATAATTAACTTGTCCTAATTTTTTTTTAGGGTTATGCTTATATTTCATACTTTAAAATATAATCACAAACGGTCCACCTTCTTTGTCAATAAATTCAATCTAAACATATGACTTGAATCTAATATAATTTCAATATGATACATATAAAAATATTGATAAATATATATATATATATATATATAGCATTAAACTTTATTATTTATTTCATTTTAATTTATAAATATAAAATTTAAAATTTCAATTATATTAATAAAAAAAAAACTTATATATATATATTATATATATAATAATTTAGTATATATATATATATATATATAATAATTTAGTATATATATATATATATATATAATTATATAATTTTATAGATAGATATATATAATAATTTAAATTACACATTATAGCATTGATTATTTATAGTTTTCTTATATATTAAAAACTAATATTCTATATTATAATGATTGGATAATGTTTAAAGTTTATATGTAAGTAAGTATTAATATAAGTATTACTTATATTTAATATAATTAAATTTTTAACATGAAATACTTTTTTCCTTTTTAAATATATATATTTTTTATTTTTTAAAGTATTAAAAATATGATTGTTTTTAACAATATTAATTATAGAAAAGAAGATATAATATCAATCACATGTATTATTATTTGATCTACAATTTATTATAATAAAATATTATGATTATCTTTACACTAATACTTATGAAAAAGATAATATAATATCCATAATATTTAGTTAATTATCATTTTATATAAGTTTTATTAAATATATTTTCTATAAATATGATTTAATTTTTTTAAATTAAAATAATTATTTATAATACTATATTAAAGAATCATAAAAAATAAATTTAATTTTTTAAAGTTTTCACTCAATTAAAATAAATTAGACAAAATAATTATCACAAACATTAAAAGATAGATATGCATAGAATGATATATATTTCTCTCCCAACACAATGCATAACACAATGCAACATTAAATATTTATTCTTCAAACTTAGTTCTTGGATTTAATTTATGAACTTACATTTATATTATTTAGTTTATACTTCTATTATATCTCAAAACATACATACCACCGGTTTATCATTTAATTATGTGATAATGCTATATGATGCTTTCTATCTAATTTGGATTTATGATTTAATTGTGTGGTAATGTTATATGATCCTTTATAATTAATTTGGATAAAAAATAGGTATGCAAATTTTTTAATGTTTTTCAATTTAAAAAAATAGAACATTTGCTCATAAAATTCATAAAGATTATAGACCAAATCTTAATTCTTAGACCATTAACATTAATGTTAATGGATTAATAATATTAATATTAGAAAAAATTAACATTAATGTTTATATTTAATCTTAAACATAACCTTATAACCTTATAAAATAATTAACTCTTAAACAAATCTTATAAAATTATTATTCATGGCTTTCCCATTTTGACATAATATTGAAACATTATTTCTACATCATTACTTGTTAAATGTTTTATTTCTACACTATTGCTTCTTAATTATGCCTATATAGATATGAATAACATTAATATTAAATCTAATGTTATGAACATTAAATTCAAAGTTAATAATATCATTAATGTTAATAATAACACTAATACCATTATTATTAACATTAATGTTAAGAACATTGAAATAAACAATGGTCAAAACATAACTCAATCATAACTAAAGCATGACAAAGAGTATTAAAGTCAACCATGTGAAACCAAAGTCATGGTTCCATGGTTAACAATATTACTAAATTCAACCACATTTTTAATTTAATTTAGTTTTATTTAATATGTTTTAACTTTTTTATTTAATTTTTTAAAAACTTAATATGCATTTATTTTCATTTTAATTCTCAAATAAAAATTTTATTAATATTTTCACAATATTACCAAAAGTAAACTAAAGTCATGGTTCCATGGTTAACAATATTACCAAAAGTAAACTAAAGTCAACCATGGTCAACCATAGTCAACTTTGGTGAAGCATGGTCAAGCAAAGCCAACCAAATGCAGCCATGGTTAATTGATGCCAATCATGGTGAACCAAAGTAAACAAAAGTCAACCCTCGTCAACCATAGTCAACCATGGTGAACCATAGTCAATTAGTCTACCAAAGTCAACCATAGTCAACTGAAGTCAACCAAATTCAATGATAGTTAACTAAAATCACAACCATACTCAACCATTGTTAACCATAATCAAAAGTCAGACAAGGTAAACCATTGTTAACCATTGTAATATTATTGTCGCTCATTTAATAATAAAAGAAATTAGGGTTATTTGAACCAGCCTATATGACCTCTGGTCTGGCTGCTATTTAATCGAATACAATAGGTGGTTTAGGTTAGCTATACCTCTTGCCTTCTTGCGAACTACTACAGGTCTCCAAATCCAGTTTCTGGAAAGCGAAATTACAACTAGATTGATGTTGTGAGAGCCAATCTAGGTACGTATGGTTCCTTCATGCTGTAAATAAAAGTCTGAAACTTGGTGCTTATATGCTTCTTTAGAAACTTAAAATTCTGATTTGTTCCCATACTCTCTGAGAGGGATACCAGGTATGGATATGCGGTTTTGCTCAATACGCCAACCTATTCAGAATTGCAATTGGCTATACAATAGCTATAGCTACATCCATCAGTATGACGTGATTTAAATACAATTTGGCTGAATTAATTATAATTGTTCATGAAAACTGGGAAACATTAGTAATACCAATCATGTTGGGCCCAATTATATAATTTTGCACTAAATTATATTGTTAACCACAAGGAAATTGAGAGGTCAAATTGCATAGTCTTTGGAGTACTGGAGATCTACTTTCATAGATACTAGACTTCGACCAAATAGGATGGCTCTCCATAGTCGCTGCGTTCATGTCATTTACCTATTCTACCATTAGACTTGGCCTCGATATTGCCAAAGTAGCAGGTTTGTCCATCAAATTAACCTAAAATCCTTACTCACAATGTCCCTCATCGAGTGACTCTGTGGGCTATGTAATTGTTTAAACAGAACACGTTCAATGTAGGAAATGTATATACAAATGAATGGCATGTCACGAAACCTTCTTTATTGCATGATCTTTTCCCATATTTGTTTTTTGAAATGAACCAAGACCCAGTTTCTCTTTTCTCTAAGGATTCCAACGGTGATTTATGCAAACTTCTTGATGGTGAGGGCTTGAATAAAATCACCATTAAATCCCTCACGTCCTCCTCTCTTTGACTTTTGCTAAAACTAATTTATTCGTCGATAGGAGACTATGATGAACATTACACCCTATATCTGACCATTCTCTTTTAATCAAGGATTAAGGATGGGCGATTGAGATCCAAAAAAATGGGATATACTTCGTCAAGCAAAGAGATCCAAGAGTACACATTTCATGAGGGTGGACAAGCTACCCAAAGGTCATTTCTTAATCCACCATTTTTTTTTAATCAACTCTTTTGCCAGGGGATATGATTCAATTCAATCCACTTCACTCCACGTGGTCGGCCACTTCTTCCAGCACAGCGGTGATAGGGAAGTTCAATGGTTGAATCTAACACTCGCTCATTTAATAATAATTAAGAAATTAGGTTTATTTGAACCGACCTATGTCACCTCGAGTCCAGCTGCTGTTTAATCCAATACAATAGGTGGTTTGGGTTAGCTATACCTCTTTCCTTCTTGCGAACTGCTACAGGTATCCAAATCTAGTTTCTTGAAAGCATAATTATACCTATATTGATGCTGTGAGAACCAATCTAGGTACGTATGGCTCCCTCCTGTAAATAAAAGTCTGAAACTTGGTGCTTATATGCTTCTTTAGAAACTTAAAATTCTGATTTGTTCCCATACTCTCTCAGAGGCCTACAAGGTTTGGATATGCAGTTTCACTCAATACGCCAACCTATTCGGAACTGCAATTAGCTATACAATAGCTGCATCCATCAGTATGACGTGATTTAAATACAACTTGGATGAATTAATTATAATTTTTCATGAAAACTGGGAAACATTAGTAATTCCAATCATGTTGGGCCCAATTATATAAGTTTGCACTAAATTATATTATTATCTATGTGAATTCAACAATGCAATGAACTCACCCATGAAATATTATTGTCTATGGTTTGAATTTAGCCATTTTTCAAAGTCAACCTTGCCTAAAATTCAACCATGGTTTGAAGTAAACCATGCCTTGAATTCAACCATGGTTCCAAGTTACCTTCCTTAAAATTCAAATACGGCTTGAAGTCAACCTTGCTTAAAATTCAACCTTGCATTGAAGTAAACCATGGTTCAAATTTAATCAACCGTGAATTGAAGTCAACATTAAAGGAAACCATGGTAAACCACATTTAACCATGTTTAACCAAAGTAAAATGTTGTCACCCATGCTCTACCACAGTCATCCATTTACAACTAAAATCTACCAAAAGTTATCCATGGTCAAATAAACTCAACCATGGGAAACCAATGCCAACCAAAAGTCAACCTTTTTTAGCCAAAGTTAACTATAGTCAACCATTTTCAACCAAAAAATTTAAGCAAAAGTCAACTAAAGACAAAGTCAACCATGGTCAACCAAAGTCAACATTGTCAACTAAAGTCAACCATGATCAACCAACGTCAACCATATTAAACAATGGTCAACCAAAGTCAACCATGATCAACCAATGTCAACCATATTAAACGATGGTCAACCAAAGTCAACCATGGTCAACCAAAGTTAACGATTGCTACCCATGTTTTGAAATAGTCAACCAAATCTAACAATGGTTAAAAATGGTCAACCAAAAGTCAACCATGGTCAAACAAAGTCAACCATGGTAAACCATAGTGCACCAAAGTCAAGCAAAGTAAACCAAATTCAACCATGGTTAACCAAAGGTGACCAAATTCAACCATGTTCAAGCAAAAGTTAACCAAAGTCAACCATAGTTAACCTTAGTAACACAAAATCAACCATGGTCAACCAAAGTAAACTTAATTCGACCATGGTCAACTATGGTCCACTGAACTCAACCATAGGAAAACAAAGTCAACTAAATTCAACAATAGTAAATGAAAGCGGTAAAAAACCTGAAGGGAAACAAAGATATCATTATATTAAAAGTTGATAAAGGGAAGGCAACAGTGATATTAGACAGAGAAGACTATCACTCAAAAATGGTGGAACACCTACATTCTAGTGGAAGATAGAGAACCATAGACAAAGACCCAGGTGACAAAATCTTGAGAGAGGTAAATAAAATAATTAAAAACTCTTCCTTGGATGAGATAACAAAGAATAAGATCGCTCCCAAGACAACGATAATGCCAAGAATATATGGCGCTCCCAATATTCACAAAGAAGGTGTCCCCCTCAAGCCGATAGTAAATATTATAGGATCGCCAACCTATTCACTAGCAAAATTCCTGGCAAATAAAATTTGTACACTGTCACACAACACATCCTCATATGTAAAAGACTCGGCTTCATTTGTACAATGGATCAAAGATAAAGAAATAACAGGAGAAGATCTATTGGTAAGCTTTGACATCACATCACTCTACATTAATATCTTGGTAGATGAAGCCATTAGTGTGATCGAAAGCATCACAGACCCTGAGACTGCAAACCTAATTAAAATATGTCTGAAGTCCACATATTTCAGCTATAAGGGCATTATTTATGAACAAACACACGACGTGGCAATAGGTTTCCCATTATCAACCATAGTAGCCAGCATTTGCATGGAGCATTTCGAACAAAGGGCCCTCAACTTATCCCCCTTAACCGCCGAAGTTTGAAAAAGATATGTAGATGACATATTCGCAAAATTGAGACATGGAAAGGAGAAGCTTGAGGAATTATTATCCCATCTAAATAACCTCTCTGAACACATCAAGTTCACCATTAAACTAGAAAAATACAATCAATTACCTTTCCTAGACGTACTCCTCACTAAAAAAGACGGAAGACTTGGGCACCAAGTTTTCAGGAAGGAAAATCACACTGACAGATACCTTCACGCAAGCTCCCACCACCACCCAAGCCAGAAGATTGGGGTCATTAAAACACTAGCAACTAGGGCATCAAGGATATCAGACCCTGACCACATAATAGAGGAACTTGACCACCTCCAACAAGTCTTCACATCCAATGGATACCACAAACAAGAGATTAAAAAAGCCCTTCAACAATCCCAAAAAAGACAACAACCCAAACACTCAAACACTGTCCCCAAATCCTCCCTACCATACATCAAAGGAACAACAAACCGAATTGCTAGCATCCTCAGAAAACATAACATTCAAGTAGCTTTCACGCCACTCACCACCATTAGAAAGATGGTCGACTCTACAGAAGACGCTCTCGAGCCAAATCTACAAAAAGGAGTTTACATGGTTCCATGTTCATGCGAACAAGAGTATATAGGAGAGACATGAAGATCATTAAAGACAATACTTAAAGAGCACGTAGTAGACATTTAAACAAAGAAAGAGCCTCGAGATCATCTCTAGCAGAGCATGCATGCAAAACCTCTCATCACATTTGCATCGAAAATGCACGGTTAATCAACAAAGAAGAGCAATATATAAAAAGGAAGGTAAAAGAGGCCATAGAGATAGAAAAACGCAACAACACCCTAAACCGAGACGATAAGTTAAAACTAAGTGACTCATGGAAACCAGTGATCAAACAAATGAAACAAACACGAACATCATAAAGAGACAAAACTATCAACATTATCACATTATAACCTTGAATCACTCACATAAGTTAGCCTAATTATTAAAAAATGTTATATCTTTAACACACAATTAAAATCATTGTTTTAAAAAAAAATTGATCTTTAAAATAATCAAATTTACAAATAATAATAATAATACTTTTATATCCTTATAATATTTAAGAACGCAATTTAAAGGGCATCACTATTATAAAATCAAAACCCTAAATTATTCACACAAATAATCCTCATTATCTTTCAACATAATCAAACTAATTAAACCATAACCTTAACATAATTAAACTATATCTTTAAACATAATCAAACTACATTATTAATTTTTTCAACGTCTTTTAAAAAATATTGTATATCTTTAAATTAAAAATTTATCCTTAAATTAACCAAATATTTTTATACATTTATAATTTAACTAATTAAACTATATATTCATTATAATGTAAACTACTTTATTAAATTCCTTCCTCATTCTAGACCATAATTCAATTAAAAATATTTTTAATAATGAAGATTACATTGTAAATTTCAAATCTAACTTAGCCGACTCTCTCACAAACCAAACATCGCACATCCCTTATATCTATAACTACTCTCTCAAACCTATTCTGAGAATGGTACTAAGTTCACCCTTGATGATGGACTCACTTGGAAGTTCGAAACGTTGGGTTTAATAAACCTTAAACGTCTCTTCCAACCTAGTGTATAACTGATAGGCCTATAAAATGGATTATCTTTTCCACAATAGTAAAAAAATGGTGGAAGTATAATCAACCATATGATTTTAAAGTAAACCATAATCAACCATGATGAATTTTTTTTCTAATAAGTAAATATAATTACTAATATTAATATATTTAATATTTTTAATTTACATTAAATTACATTTAATAAGAATTATTAAATTTATTTTAATTCTTATTTAATATATTTTAATGTAAATTACATTTTTCTTTACTTACATTTATTTAATTAATTTTAATATCACTTATTTTATTCTTTATTTATATTTAATATTTATTATTTCACTTAATTTTAATATCAATTATTTTATTATTAATTTACATTTAACATCAACTAATTTAATATCTATTATTTTAAGATGTGTTTTAATAACAATTATTTTACTTTTATTTATTTAATTTAATTTGTTTTTTTAACTTTATTTACTATACTTTACTTTTTTTACTCTATTTACTTTACTTTACTTTTATTTAATTTAATTTATTTTTATTATATTTTTAATTTACTTTATTTACCTTTATTTACTTTAGTTTAGTTACTTTACTTTTAATTTAGTTTAGTTTATTTTTAGTTTACTTTACTTTTATTCTATTTCTTTATTTCACTTTATTTCTTTTTTAATTTAAATTATTTAATTTTTGTTTAATTTAATATGTTTTAATATTTTTATTTAATTTTTTTAAAACTTAATATGTATTTCTTTTCATTTTTATTTCCAAATAAATTTTTTATTAATATTTTAATTTAGCTATTTTTTTTGTGGGCTGTCTACTAGTAACAATTATATTTTTAAATGTGGTTGATATTTACAATAGATGAATATCAATCACTTTTAAATATGTGATTATGGTTGATATATGTTGATTGATTGCAATTTATGGATTCAATATCTCCATCCATAACGCACTTAGATTATACCATTTCAACATTCCAAACCAAAATTTCAACAATTTTAACCTAATTTTAACATCCCAAACCAATATTTCCTCAATTTAAATAGAAATCTAAATACAAATCATCTGTAATTTAGCTCACGCCCATTCAATTATTCAATTATCGAAAGGAGTTAGGCTCAAGCATTTGCGATATCTTGTGTCATGGAAGCGACAACGAGGATGCACAAATTCCAATGCGGAGTTTGGACATGAGAGTCAGTGAAAATAAATAATCTTTAGTTAATAAACTATTCACAATGTTAATCTGTCAATGCCAGCATAATATATTGTTCTTTTTCTTTCCGTTTCATTATTCATTATGTCTTGGAAGTTCCAGGAAAAGAAACGCATAACGCTGAGTGCATCCGGAGAGCTATGTGTGGTGCGGAGGCAGACTCAACACATTAATGCAGAACACAAACACCGATTCAACGAACCCCGGTGGCAACACGGAGGACACTTAAAAAACTTGATAAAACAGGAAAAGCAGTTGAATAAATAATCAATATACAGCCACACATTTACATTTAGTGTCAACAATACTGCAGGGGAGGTCCGTGATTGACTAGGAGACGCTGGCCAACCCCTCCCAGTAGCAGCAGAAGAGGGTTAATCGATAGCCGCTGCCGACACCACGATCGTGATGATGGGGAGCACGAGTCAAGAGATGAATAATACGCGCCACAACCGACGGGTCGCAAGGAAGAGTCAACCCACCGTTGCGATAATTGAAGGCAAACTCGTCTTCGGCCTTCTGGAGGAGCTTCAAGAAGAAGGGATGCTTCAAATAACCCACCGGGATTACAAAGCGCTCGACCCGCTCCTCATCCTTCACTGCATACACTGCCAGGTGGCCTTCCGATACATCGCCAGGGATGGACGTCTTTAGATCATGACTACTCCGTAATAATAATTCCTCCTCTTCCTCAATTTGATCATCGTAATCATAATGGCAGGAAAATCTGCGGTGCTGCCGTTTCATCGACATGGCATGCTTTATGCCACTGAGTACTGTAGGAATAGCTGCCAGTCTTTGCAATGGTCGAGCTATTTGCTTTGTTTTGATTATTCGGCTGATCTTGCATATTATTGCTGGTCTACTACCACTCATTCTCTCCATCACTCTTCCCTCGACCTTCCACAGATCCCAATTCGGACTGAGCAATACAAGTTACTGGAGAATATAGTGCAGTGAACGGACTCGTAGCGATATTATGGATGACAGCTCGCAACATTTTTTTTGGATAGGGTTGAGATAACAGCATCTGATAGGTCAGGTGGCTCTCCTTATTTCACGGGATTCCAGCATAAACTTGTGGATTTGTCTTTCAATTAGCAATGCCAGCACATAACATCGTTAACATGCTAATTTTTTCAACTACGAGTTGAACTCAGTGTCTGCATTCTAACTGAAGAAGATAATCCTGCTCGTTTTATCGCCAACAACTGTTATGCTAGATCTTGGATTTTGAAATACTATCTGCTTTAAATTGTATCCAAAGGTTCCGAGTTTATTTCAAAGATAATATCCGACATCCGTCTAAATTGTATTTGAAGATTCCCAGTTTATTGGCAACGATATCCGACATTCTTTTAAACTGTATCTAAAGATTTCAGGTTTATTGTCTAAGATATCCGACATCCGTCAAATCAAGACAGTTCATGCGGAAGTCTTCTTTTTCAAACATTGAAACGGCTCTTCACACAATTTAAAAGGCACAGAAGATAAGAGAGTTATTTACGTAGGTAAAATGTGAAATCGTGGAACATTTACGACTCCTTCAATATGGACATATTCTTTAGACTCCTTCAATATGGACATATTCTTTCCATCTGAGTCTAAATTGTCGACAATTTTCCTGGTCCAGCAAAGTTTTGAACAGAATCCGGTCAAAAAACTTCACCAGATTCTAAAACTATTGATTTAAACAACACAAAAATCTGATTTTTAGAAAAACTTTAGCCATATTCCAATTAAAAACTCTTCATATGGGCTAAATTGCAGAAGGTTTGGACTCTTAATAAGCCACTGGAATAACAAAGCGCTCCAGCCGTTCCTTCTCCTCCCCGGCCTAGAAAGCCACGTGCCCTTCCGATACATCGCCAGGGACGCCCCCGGACGCGCTCTCTAAATCGGCACTTATTTTATACTCCTTACCTTGATCGTAGCGGTAAGAAAATCTCACCAACAGCGCCTGCTTCATGCCGGTGATTCTTGCAGGAATAGCCGCCAATTTGCGCCATCGTCGAGATATCTGATTTATTTTGACGGTTTGTCTGATCTTGTATATTATTGCTAAACTTGTACTGCCCATTATCTCCATCGTTCTTGCTTTTCCTTCCACAGAGCCCAAGATCCTTATCCTGCCCATGGAGCAACAGGAGAGGGAGGGTAATGCATAGACTATGAGTATGAGTTTGATGGAACCAAATATATAGAGAGAAAATATGAACGGCAGCTCGCAGTGTCGCAGACAGTGCCATGTGATGGTCCATGTGGGTCTCTTTATTTTACGAGATGGTCTATGCAACTAGTTACGCTGGTTTGTTCCTCCCATCGTCCTTCCCCATTTCTCTCATTCACATCAACACTATCCGACATTGTACGAAATTAAGGTACTCCCGTAGAAGCATTTCATCATTCGATATTCCACAACGTTTGTCTTAAATCTCAATAAAAGCAAGTTGGATGCATATGCCCTGTCACAAGTCCTGTTTCACGTGGCGAAGAAGAGGAAGACAACAAGTACAGAAGAGGATAAGCTTCGTCACTCTGTTAAGTTGGCCATTGAATCCCATTCTTGTTTTACCTATTTCTTACAGAAGAGGATAAGCTTTGTCACTCTGTTAAGTTTGTCATTGGATTCCATTCTTGTTTTATTTATTTCTTTTTATTAGCCGCTCAAATTATGATTTTAATGTATAAATAGATTTAACATCCTCAAACACCTACTACATTTATATTCTAAAAATTTAAACATTATTTGAAATTACTACATCCATAATATTTAAAATTACTAATCCATAATCTGAAAAATTAAACACTATTATTTAAAATTCCTTCAAAAATTCTAACCAATTCCATCACAATAAAAAAAAAGCCATCCAAAATTATTAAAGTCATCCTGGGTTTACGTTAACGTTTCTTTCGGTAGTGTGAACGAGTAAGAGGACAAATTCTCCTTTTCTTTTATTTTTTTCTTACCATGTGCGTTCCTGCTGTCCCCCATTCACCCATTCACGAGGCGAGGAAGAGGAAGCTGACAACTACAGAAGAGGATAACCAGCATGTCATCACTCTGTTAAATGCCCCCATTGGACCGATCTCTCCGTCTTACCTCTGTTGGCTTTTCAGTGGGTAATCTGACAACTTATCTATAAAATTTCAATAGTTCCAACGAAATTAATCTGAGAACTTATCTATTATGATTTACTATCTTACGAAATTAATCTGACAACTTATATATATTTCGTTCTCTTATGATTTACTATCTTAAATAATATTTGATTTCCTTCACATGGAAATGAATATTTTATATTTTAATTTCAGTTCATATTAAAACATATTCAATTTTCCCTTTCATTTCAATTCATCGTTAAAAAAAATTGAAATGTTTAGATTTAGAAAATTAATTGTTGAGATTTGTACATGACGGATGATAACTAAACTCGAAAACATAGTATGAGTGACATAAAAAAAATTCTTACCATCCTTAACTTCCATGTCCATTCATCCTCTGTCTTGGGCTTTGGCAGATGTCTAGACGCGTTACTGACATCAAAAAGTTTCCTTGTCTAGACCTTTAATTACATCCAAGTCGGAGAATTAACGCATCAAAAAGATTCTTTTCTAGAGTTTTTATTACATCCAAGTCAGAGTTTGTCTCGAGTTTTAATTACATCCGAGTCATAGCACGAAGCACCATGTGAGTTCATGTTCTGAGGTAGTTGTTTGTTTAGTCGTTTTGTTTGCCATTTTATATTGATGGTTGTTTATTTCTTAGAATTTGTGGTGTTGTTTATGATTTTTCTAAATTGTAAGGGGATAAGATAAGTGTATTAATTTTATGATGTGTCAAATATTGATAGAGTAAATTGAAAACATATTATAGAGAAAAACAATAATATGAAATGTGTCCAATTTAGATATTTGGACACATTAATATTATTAATGTAGTTATTGTTAATAATAGATGGTGCAGACACATATAACCAAAGTATTAATAAATTAATATTGTTTAATTAATTTAATTAATTATATTATAATAATTTATTAAAAATAATATCATTTAATTAAATCTTATGATAAAATGATATTAATGTATAAAGCATTTAATGTCTCCAAAGTATTAATAAAAATAATATTGTTTAATTAATTAATGTATAATAATTAAATATGATATTTAATTATCTTCAAATTATTAATAATTAATATTGTTTAAATAAATATTTATAATATTAAAATTAATTATCTATATTATAATATATTGATGAAATATAGAAATATAATTAATTTAAAGATTACTTTTATTAAATTATAATATTATATTGTAATTTAAAAATAAGAGGATACTAAAAATAAACATGAATATAGAAATAAAAAATTATTATATTTATAATACATAGAAATGTAAAAAATTAAAATAACTAAAGTAATATATGTTGATAACATATATGAATATTAAAAACTAAAATATTGTTAAAATTTAATTAATATATGTTAATAATATATATGAATATTAAAATCTAAAACATTATTATAATTTAATTAAAAAGTTCAATAATATTATTATTTAATTAAAAAATATTATTAAATTATGATATTAGAAGTATATATTATAAGAATGTGGTAAATGATTAAGATATTATAATGATTGTATTAATAAAATATTAATATTTAATAATAATATTTTTTTATTATATTTTTATTTTAATATTATATAATAGTTATTATATTTAATAATCATTTTATTTTATAACTAAAGTTGTATTATTGTGACATTTCTCAAACATTATTAAAATAATATTATTCAATATTATAATATTTCATTATATTTTAATAAGTAAAATTGATATAATGATGGTACATAAATATATTAGAAACCAAAGTATTAATAAAACAATATTAATTAATTAATTATAAGATAATAATTATTTTAAAAATAATATAATGATAATATTTTCTAATTAATTATATTATATTATACTAAATATGGTATTTAATTAAAATGTTATTATCAAAGCAATAATAAAATATTATTATTTAATTCAAATATTATTATTTAATTAAAAATATTAATCATGGAAGAATGTTGTTTTACTATTATTAATTAGTGAACCATGTGGTCATAGTTTACCATAGTTAATTATTGTTTGATAATGTTTGTCTTTAGTTAATCATTATTGACTTGTATGAACCATGAGTTTGGTTAGACACGGTTCACTTTAATGAACCATAGTTGACTTTGGTCGATATTAGTCAACTAAGATTAAGTCATGGTTGACTATTATTTGAACACGATTGACTTTAGTGAACCATGTTTGACTTTGGTTAACCATCCTTGACTTTATTTACCATGGTTGACTATGTTTAAAATTACTGTTCAATATATTTACTATAATATTTATTGCTTAACCATAGTGAACTTGATTGACTTTGGTGAACAATGTTTGAATTTAGTTAACCATGATTAACTTTATTTTCTATGGTTTACTATGTTTGTTGAATATATTTACTATTGTTGCCTAGTTTGACCATAGTTAATCATGGTTGACTATTGTTTGACCACAATTGACTTTAGTGAACCATGTGGCCATAGTTTATTATGGTTAATTATGGTTTAACCATATTTGAATACATGATTGACTAACTTTCACTATATTAAACCATGGTTGACTTTAAGGACCCATGGTTGACTATTGTTGACCATAGTTAACTATGTTTGACTTTATTAGTCCATGTTTGACTTCAGTCAAGGATAGTTGACTATATTTACTAACGTTGAATTTAGTTACCAAGGTTGACTTTAGTTAGTTTCACCATATTAAACCATGGTTGACTATTGCTTGACCATAGTTAACTATGTTTGAATTTATTGGTCTATTTTTACTTTAGTTAACCATAGTTGACTTTATTTACCATGGTTGTCTATATTTACCAAGGTTAACTTTAGTGGAAAATGTTTCCATTTTGGCCCATGACAAGATACAAATTGTTTTGGAATTTTATTAAACCCATAACTTTAATCATGATCATTAAACACTAATCCTTCTACCTTAAAGATTAAATATTATTCCTTAATCCCCCCCAAAAAATCCCATAACCTTGACTTTTTAGAACATATAACTCATTACATAGAAATGATGTGTATTATTAAAACTTATAACTAATTGTCTAGAAATATTATATATGATGAGAATTATTCACTTTTAAAATTTATAAAGGTAAAAACTTAAATGGTATGAAATATTATTTACCATGAGTTATATATAATAATTTTCAAAATAATATAATGAATTTTATTTTTTAAATAAAAATAAGCATTCCAACATAATGTTTGGGAGTAAATGAAGATGCATCATACAAAAGAAAACAATTTAGAATTTTTATTAAATCCATAATAATAATGCCTAGCTGCTCTGCGCCATGACGGCTGTGCATAACTGCCCGCGGGCTCCTGCAGCGCCCTGCCATGGATCCGCCGCCAGCTCCATCCCCTTAGGAGTGCAAACGCTTCTTGGAGGCTACCTTCCGATCCTTTGTTGCCAACACCCCCCATCCCCTTGGTCGCTCTGATCAAACAGATTTCATCAAGCGAGCGACCGCCCCTCGCATTCAGATCCTGTCGACAGCTTCAAAGTTAAAATCCATGGCCCTGAGTGAACGTGGGTTGATTGGACAATTTACCGAAATCTGGTAGTCCCCCAAATCGATGGATTCCTGGATAAACAAGAACTGGATGCCCCAAATCACTGGTGGCCTGCAACACTGTTTATGTGGTAAGGGATACTTCATCTTTCTTTTTGAAAACAAATCTGATAAGGATCTAATTTTTAGAAGCGGCCCATATTTTATGGGCCCTCGTTCGGCTATTCCATCTACTGTTCCAGTCTGGGTTCGACTGCCTCACTTACCCCTGCACTGCTGGAATGATGAAACTCTCCATGCTATTGGGAACTCGCTAGGCAAATACATTGATAAAGCGAGCCAAAGGGCCCCCTGTTTGCTTGTGCCAGAATTTGTGTTGAGGTAGATCTTGAAAAAGGCCTACCAGAGGAAGTAAACCTGCAGATGGATGGGTGGGAACACATGTAGAAAGTGGATTACGAACAACTACCTTTTAAATGCAAAAAATTCCATGAATATGGTCATTTTGTTAAAAACTGCCCCAAGAATGTCTAGGACAATGTTGAACAGGTCCAAAAGGAAGGCTGACAATAAGTCAAAAAGGGAAAGGCCATTCCCCAAACCAACAAAAGCTCCCAGCCCCCTCCCGTTAGTCAATCAAGCTTGAAAACCAAGGAGACCACAAAAAATAACAGCTTCCAGAACCTGCAAAGTGAAGGAGCAATTGGTGATACGGAGGAAAGCCCAATAGAACCAATAAGGGAAGAAACTACGATTCTTGATATTCCAAAAAAAGATCCAGTTGAGGAAATCCCTGGTGGATCCACCACCCCAGGCGGCTCGTGGGATGATAAGGTCAAAAGCAAGTTTTTGCCCTCTTCGTCATCCCTAGATATTTCCTCGGATTCATTTGAGGATGGAGACTTAGTGCAACCCCCAAACACCGGAGGCAGAAAGTCCCAAAGGTATCATAGGGAAATTGAAACTGAAAGAGAAATAGAACTAGGGAGACAAAAAAGTTTAGAAGATATGAATATCCTCCAATAATCGAAATCTCAAAGTGGTTTGAAAGAAGGTAGGTCCCGAGCAGGACCAGGCCCAGCTAAGAAGTAATGTTAGCAGTCTCTTGGAACTGCAGGGGTCTCGGTGGACAGAACAAAGTTGAAGCACTGAAAAACATTCTCAAGTCCGAAAAGCCAGATCTCATATTACTCCAAGAGACTAAAATGCAGAGCACTGAGACTCTAGCTATATTAGGCTCCATTTGGAAAGACAATCAAGGAATTGCTATCAATGCTCATGGAGCATCGGGAGGTATTGCAACTCTGATCTCATCAAACTTCTTATTCCTCTCATCAGTAGAAAACAGCCACTGGCTCCTTACTGAAATAAGATCGAAAGACAACAACAGTTCCATATACATCTGCAATGTGTATGGACCCTTACACCACAGGGATAAACGCAATTTTTGGAAAGACCTTAGCAACCTCAAAGATAGCCTACATGGTGAAGATTTGATCATAGCAGGCGAATTTAATGTCACTATGAATCAGCAAGAAAAGCGTGGTGGAAATATAGTTCAGGACCCCTTTGGGGAAAAACTAGAGGATCTTCTACTCGAGCTAGACCTTATGGATATCTCTCTCAAAAATGCCAAGTTCACTTGGAACAACAAGAGATGTGGTGCCGGGCACATTGCTGCAAGGCTGGACCATTTTCTGGTGAGTTCTTCTTTCTTTAAATCAGATTTTTTAATCAGCTCCTTCACTCTCCTCTGTGCCTCTTCCGATCACAAGCCCATATGCCTCTCTATCACAACACCTGAAAACTTGGGCCTCATTCCCTTCCGCTTTAACCCACTCTAGATCCATTCCCTTGACTTTCTAAATATAATATCTCTTGCCTAGAATTCAAGATTTTCGGGTTCTCCCATTTTCATCTGGGAATCAAAACTTAGAGCAGTTAAATCTGAGTTAAAAAAGTGGGCCAAGCTTTCCTTCAAATATCCCTCTAGCTCTAAAATCCTTCTTAAATCCAAGCCCTCCAATCTGCATCTCAGGATGGAAACGGAGGATGTCACACCATCGATCATCAACAAAGAAAAATATCTCGAACTGGATATTCTCAGAGCTACCACTCAGGAAGAGGAAATTTGGAGAGTTAAGTCAAGACAACTTTGGCTAAAAGTTGGTGACAGTAACACCAAATACTTCCACAATCAGGAAAAAGTTTGGCGCAGCCAAAATGCTATCAGAGAACTTAAAAACAATAATGGTGAAAGGATTAGTGGGCAAGTGCATCTTGAAGCTCTGGCTCATAACCACTTCAAAGACCTCTTCTCAGACAGTGGTGAAACCGACCCGGCAGCTCAGGCTGATCTTTTAGATGGGATCCCCAGCTTAGTCATGGATAGTGCAAATCGCGAGTTGGCCAAACCAATCATTGAGTATGAAATTGAGCAAGCCATCTGGTCTCTCCAAATGGACAAAGCTCTTGTGCCAGATGGTTTCACTATAAACTTCTATCGGCCCACCTGGGAGATTATTAAAGATGACTTGAAATGCATGTTGAACTGGACAAGGGAAAAAGATAAAATTGGCGGAGCTACCAATTCCTCTTTCCTCACTCTCATTCCCAAAGAGAAAGCCCCTAACTCCATGAACCGATTCAGGCCCATCTCCCTTTGCAACACATCCTATAAAACCCTTGCCAAAATCCTAGCTACTAGAATGAAATGAGTCATGGGGAAACTAATCTCCCACTCCCAAGGGGGTTTTATTGTTGGCCAACAAATCTTAGACAATATAGTCATCGTTTAGGAAGCAGTTCACTCTAGCATGGAAAAAAACCATCAAGGCATGGCTATCAAGCTCGATATGAAAAATGCACTCGATAGAGTAAATCCCAACTTTCTCTACACCATCATGGAAAAATTTGGTTTCTCCAGTCGCTTTATTTGTTGGATTAGAGCCTGCGCCAACTCTCCTTGGATCACCCCTTTAGTAAATGGAAGACCCTCAACCTTCTTTTTGTCCACTAGAGTCCTACGCCAAGGCTTTCCTTTATTTACTTGTTTCTAAATCCCTAAGCAGAAAGCTCCAATCCCTTCAAGACTCTGGTGAGCTAAAAGGAATTAAAATTGTTCAAGTCAAACCTGTGAACCACTCCCAATTTGTCGATGACACTATTTTTTTGGGGAGAGCTTCCACCCCAATTGCATCCAAGTTCAATCTTGTCCTCAACACTTTCTTAAAGGCTTCAGATGGCAAAGTGAATCTTGAAAAATCCAAAATCTATTGTTGGAACTGCACTCAGGGGACGATCTCAAGAATTGCAAGGATCCTAGGCTTTTAAGGTGTAAAAGATTGGAACTCCTTCACTTACCTTGGTGTCCCCATTTTCAGAGGCAGGAAAAAAGTGGCTGATTGGCAAGGATTAATCTGCAGAATCAAAAACAAAATCAGCTCATGGGGCTCTCGCTGGTTGAACTCTGTGGGGAAAGTGGTCCTCATCAACTCTATTCTCTCGGCCTATCCCTTATATTCATGCTCCATATCTCTCGCCCCAAAAATAGTCATGCTTGAAATCTCTAAATCACTCCGCAGCTTCCTCTGGCAGGGTGGGAAAACCAATGGCACAAAGAAATTTCACCTGATCAATTGGGAAACAGTTTGCAAGCCTAAAGCTTATGGAGGGGCTGGGGTCAAAGATCTATCATTAATGAACCTTTCCCTCGGTGCCAAAATCCTGTGGAGGCTTATCTCAGGAAAGAATGCTTGGTGGAAAGAAATATTATATAAAAAATACATGCAGGGCAGTAGGACCAGATGTGTGGAGCACAATGATGATGAAAAGAAAGGAACGGCTATATGGAACTTATCCAAAAAATAGGCCTTCATCATCCAGAAAAATCTCTCGTGGACTCCTGGCAACTGTTGATGTATATGTAACTTTGGAATGTATTTCACATATGTATATTGTATTCCTATAGAGATGTTATTATTCCTCTATACGTAAGTGTCGTCATTTATATTGTAAGTGTCGTAACTTATACTTGATGGGCTATTAGACCACCTTGATGGGGTCGGCCCTGTATGAGTCTTGTGGGTTAAAGGGTTATTAGACCACCCTATTGGGGGTCGGCCCTGTCAGCATTATTTTATGTGTTTAAGTTGAGGACAACCTAGTAAGGTTATTAGGCAAGTCAAGTCATGTATAAATAGAGTGCGGGAGGCACTCTATTTGATCATTCACTTTCTCACTCATACTCTCATTGGAGAGTGGCACACTAGTGGAGGAGGAGAAGCTGCTACTAGGAGACTATCTCTTATGCTTGGGTTTTGTATCATTGCTCTATCTATCTCTGAGGAAGTTCTTGGGGTTTTTCACCTTTATGGTTTTCCCCAAGGAATCTTTCTGTGTCTATTGTCTCATGTGATTGCTTGTTGTGATTGATATGCTTGATATGCTGTACATGTTATTCTCTCAATAAAGATCTTAGAGTATGTTGAATTAATGCTAAAAAATTAACATGGTATCAGAGCTAACATGAGAAGAAGACACTGTGTAGTTGCAGAAGCCAGGGATTCTTGTTTTTGGCTTTCTCTCCATATTTTGGAAAGGCAGTAGGGTAGATTGACTCTACTCAACAAGGCACATGTTTCTGTCCAATCAGAATTCAATTCTGGGCACTTTCATTTTTGGCCCTAAAAATTAGGGTTTCCACAAAAATAGGAATTTATGAAATCTGAGACCATGGCTGGAATCTCCTTGGAAAAATTCAATTTTAGAGCTTTGGATCGAACTTCTTGGTTGGGTGAAGCTCCAAGAAAATCAAACCCTAGTTTGGGGTCCTGTCTAGTGAAGCCGAAAATTAGGGCTTCTACAAAAGTTGGAATTTCTGAAATTTGAGACCATTGCTGGAAGCTGCTCTGGAAAATCAAAGTTTAGAGATCAAGATCGAAATTTTTTGATGGATAAAGCTCCAAGAAAATCAAACCCTAATTCAGGGTCCTCCCTAATGAATCTGGATGTTTGAAAAGCAATATTGAGGGGTGAAACTTTGTAATTTTCAAATTCTGAGTATACTAGCTTGATCATCTCATCAAGGCGCATCTTTCTATATTTTCAAAAGTTTGAAATTCAAAGTTTGAATTTTTAGGGTTTCTCTGACAAACCCTAATCGAGCTCCAAATCCATATTTCTGCAAATCAAGTGGTAAGACCTAAATATTTTCTATTTCATTTGAATTTCTCACCACACTAAGCTTGAGGATAAGCTTGAAGGGGTTGATAACTTCCGAGCATGGAAGTATAGGATTGGGTTAATTCTAGAAGAGAGTGAGTTGGACACCTACATAAGTGAAGGGGTTCCTGTCCCAGAGGGAGAAGAGACTAAGGCATTACACAGGAGGAACTTAGTCAAGGCTAAAAGGATCATTGTTGATTCTATCAAAAACCATCTCATGCCACATGTGTCATCTCTGAAGGACAACTAAGGATATGTTTGATTCCTTGACCAAGCTATTTGAAGGGAAGAATATAAATCGGAAGATGACCTTGAGGAATCAATTGAAGAATATCAAGTTCCAGAATGTAGAGACTATGTAGTCTTATTTCTCAAGGGTGTCCCAGATAAAATAACAACTTGAAGTTGTGGGAGAAGTTATAGAGAATGGAGAAGTGGTAATGACCACTCTTAATGGCCTTCCTAGGTCATGGGATTCCTTCATCCAAGGAATTTGTGCTAGGAAGAAACTTATCTCTTTCAATAAGTTGTGGGAAGAATGCTCACATGAAGAAGCTCGGATTGTAGCTCGAGAAGAGAAGATGGGGAATGAAGATCAAGCTCTCACAACACATACTAAGAAGATGACACTTTTCCTCAGATTGTCCTAAGAACAAAAGGAAAAACAACAACAACTACTACAAGCAATATGACAGGTATGACTTACAGGTATGTTTTGAAATCTATTCATGATTAAGTTTATAATATGATTGTCCTCATGTTATTGAGTTTAGTAACAATATTGTTTAGTTTTAGACTTGTCTTATCACTCTAGTAAAAGAATGAATGCATGATAGAAGACATTCATTGATTAGGGCTATGACACTTATGATTGTATTATGTTTGTACTAATGCACTATGGTGTTGTATGAGAAGAATGTTATCCGCTAACATGAAAGGTTCAAATCAAGCTCTAAATCAAGACCATGATGACATGAAGACAAAGACTCATCCATAGTCATGGATCACATAGAGGTATGTATAATTTGGTTCTACAATGGTTAAATTATGAGCTATGCAGGTCATTGAAGAGAACAAGAAAACATTGCTAGACATAACTAGCAAATATGATGACCAGGTATGTTTTTCCTATATCAAAGGATCTTATACTTTTGTATGATTGATAATGATTACTCATGAAGTTAAAAGTTTGAGTAATCTAGGGTTTATGCATGTTATGTTCCTTACTTTGATTAATGATATGACTAAACAGAAAAGTCCTATATAAACCTTGAATACTAATGCTTATTATCTGTTTTTGAAATGATCATGACTATACATGCTTAAGATTATTGTGTTTTGATAGTATTAAGATTATACTAATAAATGTATGATTATGTATGAGATCTCGAGGATAACACAATGATGATACTAGTAAGCATGCATAGTGATTGAGGATGGATATAAGTTCAAGGATAGGTAATCCAGGAAGCAAATATCAAGAGAGAGCACACTCGAGTAGTTCCTACAAGGAAACAAAGATTTAGAGGTAGTCCACCCATCAAAAAAACAAAGATAAGTATTTGAATTGTCATTTCTTGTATATTTGATTGTTTAAATAATACTATTCAAAGATGTATATACTTATGTTCCTAGACTTAGGTTGTGTATTATGCATATTAGAATAATTGCATTAATGAACAGTATACTACTAATATCCATGTAATGGGTAAGTGGCCTATGGCACTATACAACATTCCATTGCTACCTATCTAAAATGAAACCTCTTTGCTGACATGTTGGGAGTTGTGAACACTCTTAACAATGTTCTAGTAGAGAATGGAAGGCATCTAGAAAGTTACGGGATATGGATAAATGTTGTATTAAAGCATTGGCTAAATTAAATGCATGACTGTATGACATATTTCTTTATGTGTAAGAAATTGTTCTGAAAACTATGAGATGTTTTCTAATCATGCAATTTAACTTGTCTTGTAGGAAAGATCGTATACCATCACCTACAAAAGAAGGACTACAACATTTACTCCAGCAACAAAGCTATCTATTGAAGAATCTAAACTTCCCAGGATCTGGGATGAAGTAATGATCAAAGAGTACCAGTCAATCATGAAGAATGATGTTTGGGATGTGGTCCCAAGACTTGAAGGGAAGTCTGTTGTGACTTCCAAGTGGATCTATAAGATCAAGCATGCTATAGTTGGTAGCATAGAGACATACAAAGCAAGATTTGTAGCTCGTGGCTTCTCCCAAAAAGAGGGGATAGATTATGAAGAGGCTTTCGCTCCTGTAGCCAAATACACTTCCATTAGAACGGTACTTGCTCTAGCTATAGTGATGAAATGGAAGATACACCAGATGGATGTCAAGACAACTTTCTTGAATGGTGTAGTCAAGGAGGAAGTGTATGTGGAGCAGCCGGACGGTTTTGAGACACATGACACATAATCATATGTGTGCAGATTGAAGAAAGCCTTGTATGGCTTGAAGCAAGCTCCTATGAGTTGGTATGGTAGGATAGACAGCTTTCTATCCAGTTTGGGCTTTACTAAGAGTAAAGCGGATTCCAACCTTTACTACAAGGTTGAGGAAGGAAATCCTGTGATACTACTTTTGTATGTGGATGACTTGTTTGTTACAGGTGAGGATAGATTGATTTCCGACACGAAGAGGAAGCTTGCTGCCGAGTTCGAGATGAAGGAATTGGGTATGATGCACTACTTTCTAGGCATGGAGGTGTGGCAGAGTGCAGGTGGAATCTTCCTTAGACAAGGGAAGTATGTAGTAGAGATCCTAAAGAGGTTCAGGATGATGGACTGCAAGGACATGGCCACACCTATGGCATCGAACCTGAAGCTTCTGTGTGATGCTTAATCTGATCCGGTTGATGTCATTGTGTATCATCAAATTATTGGGTCCTTGATGTACCTGACGAACACGAGACCACATATTTGCTTTGCGGTGAACACATTGAGCCAGTTCTTAACAGATCCGAGAAGTGTTCACCTGATTGCTGTAAAGCATATTCTAAGGTACCTGAAGGGTACAATTGATTATGGGCTCAAGTATGATGCGAATCAAAAGTTTAACCTGCACGGTTATGTTGATTCAAACTGAGTAGGTAGTGTTGCAGATATGAAGAGCACTTCTGGATGCTGCTTCAGTATGGGATCAAGTGTGATCTCTTGGTTTAGTAGGAAGCAGTCCTACGTAGCGCTGAGTACAGCTGAAGTAGAGTATGTTGGAGCTTGTTCAGCTAGTTGTGAGGCAGTATGGCTCCAGAAGCTACTGTTTGAGCTATTTGATCTCCCATTGGAGGCTACTGGTATTTTTTGTGACAACCAGAGTTGTGTGAAGCTATCTGAGAACCCAGTATTCCATGAAAGGTCGAAGCACATTGAGGTCAAATGTCACTATATCAGGGATATGGTGTAGAGAGGAGCAGTGAAGCTCCTGTATGTTGCGACGGATGAGCAGGTTGTAGATGTGTTGACGAAACCACTAGCCAGAGTGAAGTTTGAATACTTCAGAGAGAGGCTTGGTGTTCTTCACATTGACGACACTTCGAGGAAGAAGTGATGGACACATTTGCAGGAGCCATTCCAAGCATGGTGAGAGGAGGATCCTTCCCATGGCTGTGGATGTAAGCGTTGTATGATAAGCATCAGGTCGATGCTCCAGTTACTGCTCTGTATATGCATCATGTTGGATGCTTGTTATGATCAGTTGGATCATATGTATATGCATCATGTTGGATGCTTGTTATGATCAGTTGGATCATGTATTTGTATATGTATCAGGTGGATACATTGTATGATCAGGTGGATCATGTATGTTGATAAGTATCGGGTGGATACATTATATGATCAGGTGGATACATTGTATGATAAGGTAGATCATGTATGATGATATGTATCAAGTAGATACTATGTATGCATCAGGTGGATGCATTGTATGATCAGGATGATCATGGATGATGAGCTTTAGGATTTTGATCCAGATGATATGCATCAGGATGATGCTATGATGATGATTAGGATGATCGTATGTGATGATATGTATAAGGTGGATACATTACATAATCGGTTGGATTATGTGTGATGAGTTCCGAAGACACAGATGCACATGGGCCATTCGAGCATGGTTGAAGTATGTCTTTCGATGGCTGCGATATAAGTGCTGGGACCATTTGACCATGGTTGAAGTGTGTCTTCCCATGGCTGCGATATAAGTGCTGGGGCCATTTTGACATGGTTGAAGTGTGTCTTCCCATGGTCGTTGATGTAAGAGCTATGTCATTCGAGCATGGTTGAAGTGTGTCTTCCCATGGATGTGATATAAGTGCTTTGCCATTCCTAGCATGGTTGAAGTGTGTCTTTGTTAGGATATCTGGACACTTAGGAGTTAGTTAAGATCAACTTGTGTAATATATCCGTTAGGGATAGTGTGTTTCTTTAGTATGCATTTGTAAATACTTAATCCGACGGTCACGATATGTTCCCGACATAGAGTGATCCGACGGCTCAACTTCTCTTAGATCAAACCTAACCTTGATATGTGGCTTAACACCCGATTGGTCCATGATCTCTATTTAAAGAGCATGGAGGGTCATTGTTTAGTTGATCGATTATGAGAATCTCATTTGTAACTTTCTTTCTTTGTATAATAAATTATCCCGTACAAGCTATTTGGCCGGGGGTCATGGAGTGTTTCCCTCAAGAGGGTTTAAACCACGTCAAAACATCGGTGTGTTGATCTGTGATCTGTTTGTGTGAAGTGGTTTCTCTTGGTGTTTGGTCCTTTGGTAGTACCCTTTGTACTCGAACATGGTATCAGAGCTTTTATGAAGTGCCGCTTCCAGTTATGATCTAGATCTTGAACTGTTGTTGCTGAAACTCGAAAGGGTTTCTAGTTCTAGTATTTTTGTGCATTTATGGGCTATGGGAGGTGTTCCATTGCGTCCGTAGTGTCGTTTCCATTGGGAAATAGTTTTCGTTTCATCGAAAACGGTTCTCGGTTGCTCCAGAAACGCGTATTTCATCAGATCTGAAGGTATAATGTTACAGTGATGCATTTTTTTATTTTTTGTTTTTAAAAGAAAAAATCTCATATTTTATGATTTCTTACTATTAGATTTTTTTTTTGGGTTCAGATTGTTGCTTTCCCGTCTACGTATGCTCTTTGCCGTGCACCTTGAGCGATCTCAGCAAATCAGAAATAGAAAGGGAAAGGGTTTTTTCTCGGCTGCGTATGCTTTTTGCTGTGCACCTTGCGCGATCTCGGCAAATTAGAAACAGAGAGAAAACGTAGACTTTTCGGGCAAGCTAACGAGATCTAACTCCACAAGTGTGGAATTTTTTTTTTGTTTCGATTTGTGGTGTGTTTTGCAGGAAAAATGGCAAGCACACAAATTGAGCAAGAAGAGTAAAAAAAATCTCTTCCTCATTCCCATATTTTACATATCTTTTAATCTAGCTCACTTGGTTCAAAGTTGCTTTATTCCTTAATAGGTCTTGAGTTCAAGTCTTAGGAAGTTAGTTTTAAAAGAAGAAAAAATTACATGCAATTTCTATTTTCAAGTTACTTTATTGTAAAAGTGCATCTCACTTAAATAATAAAAAATAAAAATACAAGTGAGTCACTTAAGTTTTTTTTTATTGTTGCACTATTTAAAAGTAATATCATTGTAAAAGTGAAATCACTTATTTTACAAAAGTGGCTCACTGAAAGCAACTTTCTTGTAAAGTGATTGTCAAAAGGTTCATCTTGGGAAGAGGGGGGTTCTTTTTTTTTGCTAGACATTATCTAGCTACCATGTCACTATTGGAGACATCTTCAACAG
The DNA here is from genome assembly GCA_027924585.1 of Larix kaempferi. Taxonomy (NCBI): domain Eukaryota; kingdom Viridiplantae; phylum Streptophyta; class Pinopsida; order Pinales; family Pinaceae; genus Larix; species Larix kaempferi. The sequence goes on along the minus strand of BSBM01000622.1, from coordinate 30,890,479 downwards.
TTTCTTTGTTCAAGCATAACTTCATCATACAAAGTCCGTTTTTAGTGCCATTTTTTTTGAAACCTCCTATTTTTTCGAGCTCTTTACATACAGACTATTGGTTTCTACTTTTACAACCATTAATTTACAAATATGGCCTCCCCTTGTGATATTCTACTTAACAGTTCCACCTATTTCTCATGGAAATCTTGTATGGAGGATGTTCTACGAAGTAGGGGACTTTTCAGAATTACAACAAGGAAAGAAAAAGAACCCACTGATGATGACAAGAAAATAAAATGGGAAAATAGATGTGATGAAGCTCGTGGATTGATTGGGATGTCAATCTCTACTGATTTGTGATTCCACATATCTGGAATTGATGAACCTAATGCTGCTTGGGACAAGTTGGAATCTGTGTTTGGTAAACACAATGAAATTCGAGGTCACCAACTCTAAAATGAGTTGATTTCTTTAAATCCAAGTGACTTTTCATGCATTCAAGATTATTTATCTAAGTACAAAACTCTTAAACTCCTATGTGCAGAATGTAAGATTGAGAGGGAAGACAAACAATGCATTTATCATATTCTTTCCAAAATTGGACCTGCATATTCTGTTTTTGCATCTACATTTTACTCCATGAAAGCATCATTGAATGCAGCTAGCTATCAAGAGCCTAGTCTTGAATCCTTTTGTGATTCCTTGATTAGAGAACAAGATAAACTCATTCATCTTGGAATAATCAACAATGCAGATACATCTGGGAAAGCCTTATTGTCCCAACAGAAAGAAAAGTCCAAGCCTCCCAATAAACAAAATTTTCGCAATAATAAGTCAAACAAGGGTCCCAAACCCTCTCAGTCAGCTCCTTCTTTAAAAAATGACAAAGGATCCAAGCCAAAAGGCAAGAAGACTAAGCATCATTGCAACTATTGCGGAAAAGATAATCATGATGAATCTAAGTGTTTCAAGAAGATGGTAGCCTTGGAAGCAGCAATGAAGAAGCACCACATCAGCCTAGACTCGTCTTCAGAATCTGCCTCTCATGGACATGCACTTTGTGCTTCTGGTTATTCTTATAATGCATCTTCTTCTTTTACTTCAAATGAATGGCTCATTGATTCTGGAGCATCTTATCATATGGCTAAGGATCAAGCCATCTTTTCTACTATGCATGAATGTAACACCAAACAAATATTTGTTGGTGATGATAGATCTCTAAGTGTTGTAGGAGCTGGAATAGTTCTAGTAGATAATGGTCATTTTAGTGATGTACTATGTGTTCCAATAATTTTCTGCAATTTGTTATCAGTCTATCAGATCACTCATTCTGGTGAAGGTAAAACTGTGACCTTTACACCTCACCAAGTTGTAATCAAGGATTTTAAAGATCCTCAACAGGTCCTAGCTACCGGAATTGTTGATGATATTACCAGGTTGTACAAGTTTAACAACTTTGGGTCATCACCTTTCCCTTCAGTTTTCGTTGCTCATAGTGATAACTTGAGCAAACTTTGGCATGAGTGATTTGGTAACTTAAATTATCGCTCATTGCAACAACTATGTAAAGAAAATATGGTGACAGGTCTTCCAATAGTATCTTGCAGGGATGGTGTTTGCTCCGGTTGTGTACCTGAAAAGCATCATCGGGATAGTTTTGACAAACGTGCCTCTTGGCATGCCTCGGTTCCCTTGGAGCTTGTGCATAGTGACTTTTGTGGTCCTCTTCCATCTGCTTCATTTTCTGGTTTCAAATATTTCTTAACTTTCATTGATGATTACACCAGACACACTTGGGTTTATTTCCTAAAACTTAAGAGCAAAGTATTTAACATGTTCTTGGCCTACAAGGCCCTTGTTGAAAAACAATCTGGTCATCAAATTATTAAGTTAAGATCTGACAATGGAGGAGAATATGTTAACAAAAAGTTCACTACTTTCTGCACTGAACAAGGCATCCAACAATAGCACACTGTTCCATATACACCACAACAAAATGGTGTAGCTGAGCGGAAAAACCGCACTTTAAAAGAAATGGCTAATTGTATGATCCAATCTAAGGGACTAAGTCTTCAATTTTGGGCTACAGCCATTAATTGTGCAAATTAAATAGTTAATCACACCCCCACAAAAGCATTACAAGGTATAACACTGGAAGAAGCATGGAGTAAAACTAAACCTGATATAAGTCACTTTCGTGTGTTTGGTAGTGAAGCATGGGCTCACATTCCAGATGAAAAATGGAAAGCATTATAGCCTAAAAGTGAAAAGAGCATATTTGTTGGATATTCTGAAGATGTAAAAGGTTATAGACTTCTTCAACCACATTCTCATGATATAATAATTAGAAGAGATGTTAAATTTGATGAAAATCTCTTGGCCTGTGAGCCTAACTCAGCGACTGTGCCATATTTGGCCTGCGAGCCTGATTCGGCATTTGTGCCTTCTTCTTCTTCTTCCAACTTCCTTGACAGGTTTCCAACTCCAGTTTCTGATGATAACAGTGAGGATCAAAATCCACCTCCTCCTACTCATGTTCCTCCAGTTGCACCAGCACAAGTGCTTCCTCGATGGGTCCGTTTAACATGTGAAGCAGCTGGTGATCTTGCTGGTGATCTTAGAGATCAACGCCAAACACATTCTCAGTTTTAGTGAGCCTCTTATCTTTTGGCTCAAGTTTTCAAGAATCATGATCCAAAAAATTTTGCAGAAGCTTCAGGGAATCTAGATTGGGATGCAGCCATGGATGAAGAATATTGTTCCTTAATGGCGAATGATACTTGGGATCTTGTACCTCTTCCAAAAGGAAGAAAACTTGTCAGATGTAAATGGGTCTGCAGAACTAAGTATGCATCAGATGGAAGTGTTGAATGACTTAAGGCCAGTTTAGTTGCTAAAGGTTTTTCCCAAGTTGAAGGGATTGACTACAATGAAACCTTTGCTCCCGTCACAAAAATGAACTCCATCCGCCTTGTTCTTTCCCTTGCAGCCTTACACAACTGGGAAGTCCATCAAATGGATGTCAAGTCTTCCTTATTACATGGTGATTTACAGGAGGAAATTTACATGGAACAACCTCCTAGCTATGATTAAAATTACTCTAGCCTTGTCTGCCGCCTTAAGAAATCCTTCTATGGCCTTAAGCAAGCTCCTAGAGCTTGGTATGCCAAAATGGATAACTTTCTCCTTGACACTGATTTTTCTAGATGCCATTCTGACCCCAATGTCTATAGCAAGAAAGTAGGAAACCATCTCATCATACTTGTTCTATATGTTGATGACCTTATTCTTACTAGTAGTGACCCTAAGCTTATAACCCATGTGAAATCTAGTCTTAAACAAACTTTTAAAATGTTAGACTTAGGACATTTGCATTATTTTCTTGGTCTCCAAGTCCTGAAAACCAAAGAAGGAATCTTTTTTTCTCAGTCTAAGTATGCTTGTGACCTTCTTCGTCGCTTTCACATGAAAGATTGTACACCAGCCCCTTCTCCCTTCCAGTCTGGAGTCAAACTTTCTTCCACTTGTACTTCACCCGAAGTCGATGCCACCTTGTATCGTCAGCATGTTGGTAGTCTCTTATACTTGACTCATTCCCGTCCTGACCTTTCCTTTTCCATTGGTCGTGTTTCCCATTATATGTAGACACCTCATGAAATTCACTAGAAAGCAGCTAAAATAATACTTCGATATATTCAAGGTACAGTTTAGTTTGGGATTCATTACAGTACAGGGGGGAAACCTTTGTTGGTTGGTTTCACTGATTCAGATTGGGCCGATGATCCTGATGATCGAAAGTCTACTGTAGGTTATGTTTTCAGTCTGGGATCTGGACCTATTACTTGGGCTTGTAAGAAACAACAAACTCTTGCTCTTTCTTCAGCAGAGGCAAAATATCGAGCAGCAGTTAATGCCAGTCAGGAAGCTTTATGGCTTCGACAGATCCTTTCAGAGTTTGGGATTCGAGCAGCAGCAGCCTACTCCACTTTGGTGCGACAATCAAAGTGCCATCAAGCTTTTCAAAGATCTAGTTCTACATCAATGCAGCAAACACATTGAGCTAGATATGCACTTCATCAGAAATCTTGTTCATGAACGTGTTCTTGAAGTGCTCTTTTGCCCTACAGATGATCAACTTGCAGACATCTTCACCAAGTCTCTTACAGAAGCAAATTTTTCTAAACTTCAATCTATGTTAGGAGTTCAGGAACTTGTCATGAAGGGGGGATAGGCTCTAATGCCTCCTTCCTTCTCCTAATAGTGTCACCTTTGTAAATCCTTCAATCCTATCCCAAGTTGTTCTTAAGGGGGGATGTTAGGATATTTAGACACTTAGGAGTTAGTTAAGATCAACTTGTGTAATATATCCGTTAGGGATAGTGTGTTTCTTTAGTATGCATTAGTATGCATTTGTAAATACTTAATCCAATGGTCATGATATGTTCCCGACATAGAGTGATCCGACGGCTGAACTTCTCTTCGATCAAACCTAACCTTGATCCATGGCTTAGCACCCGATTGGTCCGTGATCTCTATTTAAAGAGCATGGAGGGTCATTGTTTAGTTGATCGATTATGAGAATCTCATTTGTAACTTTCTTTCTTTGCATAATAAATTGTCCTGTAGAAGCTATTTGGCCAGGGCCGTGGAGTGTTTCCCTCAAGAGGGTTTAAACCACGTCAAAACATCGGTGTGTTGATCTGTGATCTGTTTGTGTGAAGTGGTTGATCTTGCTGTTCGGTCATTTGGTAGTACCCTGTGTACCTGAACACTCTTCCCATGGCTATGATATATGTAAGACTCTGTCCTAGATTTTCTAATTTACTTTGATAAAATCTGTGTTTTCTTTGTTTTCACACTGTTTCAAATTTTTGTTTTCATTTTCTACTTACGTCTATTTCTATGCATGTAAATTATATCAAGTTTACATTTAAATTCTAACATCTACTTCTCATGTGCAGGTGCAACAACATATATCATATAACTGGAAAATACCCAACATAAATCCGAATTTGACAAGGTAGAAATGACCAACATACCTGCTGAAAAATACCTGTAGGAAGCTAGTAGATCCACCCTTGTTTCTGCACCCGTTTGCTGAATGCCTTGCTGATTCCCTTTGATTTTCGCTGCAACCAAAAGCCTTCCCCACAGTTCTAAAACTCAACCAGCCAAAACAGTTTTTCCACCCTATCAACTGGCGAGGTCTCGCCGACCACCCAGCTCTAAAGGTACCCCTTTGGACCCCCGAGCCCAAACCGAGTACAATCCCAAGCTGTTGTAACCCTTCCAAAAACTCCAACAAGAACTCTCCTTTTCTACTCTCCCAATTCTATACTCTCAAACTTCTCCAAAATCCTAAGGTAAAAAGATCCCCCTTCTCCTTCCTCCTTTCTCCCTCTTATTGCCATGTTTGCCGACCCTTCCTCCCCATTACTACCCCTATCTTCAACATAAATTTCATCCAACCCATTCATGCCTACTCATTCAAGCTACCTCGAACCAATTCCTAGAAATATTATTAATTTAATAATTGCATCATTTAATATTTACCCCTCTTTATGAGGTTTTACCGACACACTTACAACAATAATTTTTTTTAACATTTGTTTCTTATTCAAATACAATCTTAATTAAAAATAAATGTTATATTATTTTTATAATGTTGTTTGGGGTTGGGGTTGGTTCACCCACCCCCCCATAAGAGTTTTAAACTTACACGTTTCACCAATTCAATTAATTAACAATAATGGTCAATTGATTAACTACTATTAACCTAATCATTTACTTAATGGTTTCTAATGTTTCTAATATGTTAATTCCCTCCAATTATAAATTTAACTAATTCAATTTATCAATTATGAACCATAATCCAATCAATGTAATTCATAACATTATCAATGTGTAATTATATTAATTAAATAAAATTCACTAAGATTTTGTCACATCTCCATAATTTTTTTTTTTTTTATCTTCTTTTGATTTCCTTGATTTCCTTTCTCTTTCCTGAAATGAGCAGTAGTTGGTTCTATGTTAATAAACATTTAAACTAATAATTAAAAACATCCGTATGTTGATCATGCTTAACTTCTTGCACTGGCATTCTTTCTACTGGTTGGAAAAGTATTATGGCTGACATGCTACTTACTTAGCTACGGCTAACATCACCTCGTATGTTGATATGTAGGCACACTTATACTATCGAAATGACGTAGAAAGAGAAAATGTAACTTATCATACATGTTTTCTGAATATGCCTAGCTAACAAAAATCAGGTCCTTGTTATTGGATAGATAAAAATTCCCATTAGTTCTTGCAACATGCATGGGCCTTCAGTACCTTGTTTACTTCATCATGAAAGTAGGAGTTATGAGGTCAATGAATTCCACCTTGGTATGGATCACTCCATGATTTTGTTATAGAAAAATTATTACCCTATGCAAGGCAATACCACTCAATATCGTGTATCAAGAGGGTCTCTACCCTATGAATGCAAGTATGCTCCAGAACTCCAATAGTCACCTATTACCAAAAAAGTAGCTTGGTGTAATCTCTAAAGCAGGTCCAATGTTGGTCTTTATGCTACGATTATTCAACATAACACATTAATACGGTAGTTGACACTTATGGACAAAACTTATATATTCTTTTGGCCACGTAATGAATGGCATATCTTGGTAATAAGAAAAATTGGAATACCCCTTCGAATGTCTACCCTTTGAAACTAATCCTATGAATATACAAAGATCCCATCCGGTGGTCATCCCCATGCTAATCTCATGCTATGACTATTCGAAAGTGATAACTTATGCAAAAGTACCTACTATAAAAAATTCGAGTTACAACCTTCCGGCTCATATCTAAGGTAATATCTTGGAAAATCGTAAGCATATCATCCTATCTTCCGTGTCAAAACTTATGCTGGGATTTGACGTACCAAGCAGTGGTACGTGGTTATTTAACTCAGCCATTAAATCGAGGGTTCACGGCTCTAGATGTGCTCTTCGATGCTGCCAGTAAACTCAGTGTGGTACTGAGCCATGTGACTACATTAAAAGTATTTTAATGCGCAGGTGACAAACATCCCATGCTAGCATTGATTTCCTGAACGAATCAAACTCAACTTTTAAAAATAAAAACCCTTTTTTCCATTTGGCATGGCTGTTTGCATCTCCAGTATTGGGCCGAGCTCCATTGCTGTAAGTCTATGTAACTACGATGGAAACTAGACAGAAATTACCAGGGAGATCACGCTCTAGTTCTTTTCATGATGGTTTTTGAAGGGATGAAACCCCGTAGTAGAGGCCGCTGTTGGAATGGTGGCTCTCATTTATAAAGGAGCCATGGCAACCAACTCTGTCGCAAGGGTAACAGTCCTAACTCAAGACGCAGATCCTTCTTTCTATCCTTTACATAAATGCCAACTATCCCAGATACTAATATCTTTTCTTGTGTTAGTGGTAGGTTTTTGACAAGTCACTCATGTGCTGGGCGATTTTGGTCATTTGAAATGGTAAGCAGCATCGCTCCATAAAATCTCCACCAATGCATGGAAGGAATTCTGAGTGATGATCCTCCTCGGTGATAGCAGAATCAGGGTTTTAGCAGTAGATAGTTTCTTTTTGAAGAACTTATAAGTTCGTTTATGGTTTGGCTTCAATGCCAGATTTCAATGTAATAAACTTTGGCATAAGATGTTTACTATTTGAACTAGTCTTTGCTTAATTTCTGGAATTGGGATTCGTCGTTTATTTAATGATTATGTCAATTCATATATGGTTTGGGCTTCAATGCCAGGGTTTCAATATAATAGTATTCGGCAGGAAATGTTTATTATTTGAAATAGTTTTTCCACTGGAATCCTGAACTCGAACTCGCCCTGTCTTTAATGGGTGAAACGGGTCCCTTTTTTTTTTTTAAAGAGGTTCTATCACTTCTATTGGTGAAAAATGATAATAATTAATTAGCATTTCCTTATACAGTATACAATTTTTGATAATCCCAAACCAAATCAAACGCGAGTTTGCCATCCCCAAATCTCCTGAATTTCGCTTATTAGATGCCAGCCGTTTTGCACAAGAAATTTATGGAGAGGCTTCGCGTTCAAACCCTAGCTTAGAGATAAAGTCTGGAAGGCCGGTATAAATAGTTTAAGACAGTAATGTAACTTTTGTAGGGTAAAAGATGGGGATTGTCTTATAGAGGAATTCGCCGAACCTATAGATTGAATTTTAATGTCTGAGGTGTTCTTCAAATTTTTAATTAAAAAAAAAATCCATTGAGTCTACATGGGAGTTTCTACCTCTAAAGTAATCAACGCTCCATCCATAAACTCACTCATGAGAAAACTTTGTCGTGGAAAGGGATCACTACCCAGATCTACGGATCTGTCAACCTCATGCGGCCATAGCCATAAGGAACAAGATGAATACAAATTTTATAAGAAAGAAATTCAAGGTAACAATATGTATTTCAACAAATGCGTATAAGGAATCAAGGTGTAAGATATCAATAATAATTTCTATACAGAACGATATGCTGTTCACACAGAGATTAGTTTGTGTTTTCCAGGAAGAAAAAACAGCGATAAAAAGATCAAAATATGAAAACAGAATTTAACTAGGGAACCAACCCAATAGGAGAGAAGCAGAGTTTTCAAATATGAATGTACAAATCTCTAAACAGTAAATTCAACCAAAGTCAATACAAAAAGAACAACAGCTGATTAATATTAAAATCATAAGGTAACTTTCTCGAGGTCAAGCTTTTCAACAATCCAGCATAGAAGATTTCAGCTTTTAAACAATATGGCCCAAAACAATACGGAATCGTGAATTGGAACTCGCCCTGTCTTTAATGGCTGAAATGGGTCCCTTTTTTTTTTTTTAAAGAGGTTCTATCACTTCTATTGGTGAAAAATGATAATAATTAATTAGCATTTCCTTATACAGTATACAATTTTTGATAATCCCAAACCAAATCAAACGCGAGTTTGCCATCCCCAAATCTCTTGAATTTCGCTTATTAGATGCCAGCCGTTTTGCACAAGAAATTTATGGAGAGGCTTCGCGTTCAAACCCTAGGTTAGAGACAAAGTCTGGAAGGTCGGTATAAATAGTTTAAGACAGTAATTTAACTTTTTTAGGGTAAAAGATGGGGATTGTCTTATAGAGGAATTTGCCGAACCTATAGATTGAATTTTAATGTCTGAGGTGTTCTTCAAATTTTTAATTAAAAAAAAAATCCATTGAGTCTACATGGGAGTTTCTACCTCTAAAGTAATCAATGCTCCATCCATAAACTCACTCATGAGAAAACTTTGTAGTGGAAAGGGATCACTACCCATATCTACGGATCTGTCAACCTCATGTGGCCATAGCCATAAGGAACAAGATGAATACAAATTTTATAAGAAAGAAATTCAAGGTAACAATATGTATTTCAACAAATGCGTATAAGGAATCAAGGTGTAAGATATCAATAATAATTTCTATACAGAACGATATGCTGTTCACACAGAGATTAGTTTGTGTTTTCCAGGAAGAAAAAACAACGATAAAAAGATCAAAATATGAAAACAGAATTTAATTAGGGAACCAACCCAATAGGAGAGAAGCAGAGTTTTCAAATATGAATGTACAAATCTCTAAACAGTAAATTCAACCGAAGTCCATACAAAAAGAACAATGGCAGATTAATATTAAAATCGTAAGGTAACTTTGTCGAGGTCAAGCTTTTCAACAATCTAGCGTAGAAGATTTCAGCTTTTAAACAATATGGCCCAAAACAATACATAATGCAGTTATACAAATATAATGGCAAACACGGGTTTGGGACATAAAATCAATTCCATAACTAAAACACCATACATACTCATAAAATAATTTATGCGGAGATCTAACATAAAACAGCAAAAAAATACTTAAGAGTCTATAATAGCAAAACCTGGAACTTGTAACCGAATGCAGTAGGAACAACCACGTTCCTCCCAACCGTAGATTAGGTACAAACACCAAGTCTGTCCGTAATCATCCACGAGCCAGATGCATGCATGGAAGGTGTGGACAGTTAACCTCGAAACTCAGTCACGTTTCCAGAATCCCTTGCCTAACACAGAGTGCTCACACAGCAAGTTTAATTCTCTCCGGCATACTCAGCAGCGTCCTGCCTCTCACATATGCCATCCCTTTATAGTTTTTTCCTAGGTCTTACCATTAGCATCCAATTCCTCATGGAATTTTCGTAGCTAAGTAAATCCCTGATTTTCAGGGTGTGTCTAGTGTATTAAATACACTTCTGACACCTGTTCTGATTTCCCAGAGGTTAACTCTAACTTGTCCCCCACTTTTCCATGCATGATCTCCTCATTTAACTTGGTTGTTCCTGCTCATCCCTTTATTAAAAAAAATAATTTAAATAAAAATTGTTTCTTACAGCAGTCCTCCTAGGACTTCTTCGACAGATTTTTCATCTAGCCCCCTTATTGAAATAAATTTCACAATGACAACAATATATATAATATATATATATTTTTAGAAACAAAATGTCTTATTTTTTTTGGGGAACGTCACATCCTTTCCCCCTTATTATGAACACTGTCCTCACTGTTCTAGTCTTCCTCCATTGGTTTTGGAAACAAATTCGGATACTTTTCTAGAATCTCACTTTCCAATTCCCAGGTCGCCTCCTCAGGACTAAAGTGCTTCCATTGCACCTTTACCTGAGCGATGGCTCGGTTTCGAAGTACTATTTCTTTCCTGTCCAGAATGCATAAAGGTTCCACTTGAAATTCGCCTTCTGGAGCCTCCTGAATCAAATTCCAATCAATAATATGAGTGGGGTCATGAATATACTTCTTCAGTAATGAAATGTGAAAAATATTATGAATTTTTAAATGTGCTGGTAAAGCCAACTTATAAGCTATGGGTCCAATTATTTCAAGTATTTGGAAGGGCCCACAGAATCGTGGGGCCAGTTTAGTGCAACTCCCAAGTCGGAGTGAGATTTTCTTTGGTTTAACCCGCAAGTACACATGATATCCGACTGAGAACTCCTTATTCTGTCTTTTTAGGTCAGCATAACTTTTTTGGCGGTCCTGTGCCACCTTTAAATTTTTTTGCACCTTCTGGACTGTTTGCTCCATAACCTGCAGCAAATCCGGTCCTACCAATAAACGATCGACTGGACTATCCCAGCTAACTGGGGTAGTGCACTTTCTCCCATAAAGAATTTCGAATGGACTCATTCTTGATGATGCTTGGTACCCGTTGTTGTAAGCAAACTCTACCAGATGTAAATAGTCTTCCCATTTGGTTGGTTTTTCCATGACGTACATTCTCAACATATCTTCAATGATCTGGTTTGTACGTTCAGTCTGTCCATCCGTTTCAGGGTGATAACTCGTGCTGAAATTAGTTCTTGTTTCTAGACCTGCAAACAAAGACTTCCAGAATTTGGATGTGAATTTTGCATCCCTGTCTGAAATTACCATCTTTGGAATTCCGTGTAATCTGAATATTTCTTTTAGAAATATTCCTGCAATATATGCTGCCTTGAATGTGGTTTTTACAGGAATGAAGTGTGCAGATTTGCTAAATTTGTCAACCACCACCATTATAGAGTCATGTTGTCACTGTGTTCTTGGCAAACCTGTGATAAAATCTAATGAAATCACTTCCCATTTCCACTCAGGAATTGGTAATGGTTGTAACAACCCAGCAGGATGTCTATGATCTGCCTTCACCTATTGACATTCCAAGCATTTAGATAAATAATCAGCTAGATCAGTTTTTAGTTTAGGCCAAAAGAACTGTTTTCTAAGGGCTGTTATCATTTTTTGATAACCGGGATGACCTGCAAAAGGGGGTTTGTGCATCTCATTTAGAATAACTAATTTCATTTCTGCAACATTAGGCATGTACAGTCTATCTTTGAACCAAATCAGACCTTTCTGATCAATACTTAAATCTGTCTTGTTCATGTTTATCTCATTTTTCTTAATTTTACTTTGCAGATTTATGTATTCTGCATCCTGTTCTCTTGCCACCTTTATTTTATCCATGAGATTACTCTCTGGTTGATTCATTATTATTTCATACACCTCGTGGGTCCTTCGACTAAGTGCGTCTGCCACCGTATTTTCCTTACCCTTTATGTGTTTTACATCAAAGTCGAATTCACTTAGAAAGGCCATACACCTTGCTTGTCTGGCATTGAGTCCTGGCTGGTTAAATAAGTTCTTGACGCAAGTGTTATCTGTTAGTAATAGAAATTTCTTTCCCAGCAGGTAGTGACGCCACATTTTCAGTGCGTGTACTACTGCCATTAATTCTAAGTCATGAACCACGTAGTTGCATTCATGCTCTTTTAGCTTTCGTGACTCATAACACACTACATGTCCATCCTGGGATAGTACTCCTCCCACTCCTTCTTTACTAGCATCCATACAAACCGTGTATCCCTTACACGAGTCCGCTACTTTTAGAACAGGTGCTTTGGTCAGTAAATCTTTGAGTCATTCAAAACTTTCCTGACACTTGCAGGACCAAACAAACTTAATCCCCTTTTTCTGTAGTGAAGTAATGGGATAGGCGATCTTTGAGAATCCCTCAATGAACCTCCGATAGTAACCGATGAGTCCCATGAAAGATCTAATATCAGCTACATATTTTGGTACTGGCCAATCTACTATGGCTCTTATTTTCTGTGGGTCGACAGAAATTCCTTCTTCAGAAATAATATCGCCTAAGTATTGAATTTCCTTTTTGAAGAATTCACATTTCTCTAACTTAGCATACAACTGATGATCCCTCAAGGTTTGCAATACAATTCTTATATGCTGTTCATGTTCTTCCTTTGACTTGGAGTATATCAGGATGTCATCGATAAAAATCAATACAAATTGGTCTAGATATTTGTTGAAGATACCATTCATTAGACACATGAATGTGGCAGGGGCATTGGTTAGACCGAAAGGGATCACTACAAATTCGTAGTGTCCGTACCAAGTTCGGAATGCGGTTTTACTTATGTCTTCATTTTTAATTCGAATCTGATGATACCCAGATCGAAGATCCAGTTTGGAAAAGACTTTAGCTCCCCCTACTTGGTCGAACAAATCATTAATTCGTGGTAAGGGGTATTTATTCTTAATAGTTACCTTATTCAATTGCCTATAGTCAATACATAGTCTTAGAGTCCCATCTTTTTTCTTGACAAAAAGGACCGGTGCACCCCAAGGCGAAACACTAGGTCTTATATACCCTTTTTCTAGTAATTCTTGAGTCTGGATTTTTAATTCCGTCAATTCTGGAATACTCATCCTATACAGTACCTTTGACACCGGTGCGGATCCAGGTAACAGTTCAATGGAAAAATCTATTTCTCGTTGAGGGGGTAACCCCGGTATTTCTTCTGGAAATACGTCTAGGAACTTGCCTAAGACAGGGTGCTCTGCTATGGAAGCTTGGCTTCCATTGAGGAGCAAATCAGATACCCGTACAGTGTAAATCTTGCATCCTTTTCTTATGCACTTCTTTAATTGCATAGCAGAAATCTGCCTAACAGAGACAGGTTTTTGTTTTCCATTCACTGTTCTTAGAGTTTGGTCTTCCGCAATGTAGGTAAAGTTTTTGGTAAAGCAGTTTAGTACTACTTTATATCTTTCAAGCCAGTCCATACCTATTATCATGTCGTAAGATCCTAAAGGCAACACATTCAAATTAAGCTTTGTTTTGTGGTCCTGTATTTGAAGCTCACAATCAGATATATATTCCGTTACCTTCCTCTTTGCTCCTGTAGCTAACTGAACTAACCAGGGTTTTGGGTGCTTTACCCTGGTGAGTTGACAGTGCTCCATCATCTTGGGAGTGATGTAGCTTAAAGTTTCCCCAGGGTCAATTAAAATAGTACAAGTATGGTCAGAAATTTTACCTTCAATTTCCACAATTGCAGATTGATGATCTGCCTGTCGGTCTTCCAAGGATGCATTAATTCGGTGATAACTTTTCCCAATGTCTCCCACCGTGGATGCTTCTTGCATATTATGCAATACCCTATTTGTTTCATTGTATCGGGGACAATTCCTGCGTAAATGGGCTTCACCACATTCCCAACACTTCAGGGGTTCTTTAGGGATACCGTCACTTCCTTTCATTCCCATGTTAGGGGTTTTAAAAGTTTTCTACTGTAACTGTTCATTCTTGGGAAATGAATTTCCTTGGAAGTTTTTGGGCATGTTCCTGAAGGGCGGGGATTTGAAAACTTTCTTCTACTGGTTAAACTTTTCCTGTTTCTTATCCTTCCATGCCTTAGTAGTATCATTCCTTTGTTTGTATTGCTCAAAACTGTCACATACCCATAAATCCAAGTCAACATATAAGGAAAAAAGGGTAAAAGAATAAAAAGCAATTTATTGCTTCACCGTTTGTACATCCACCATTAGTTTAGCCTTGAAATTAAAGCTATTGCTTATGGCATTGACTGGAGTATGCTAATACCATTCTATCAACCATAGTTTATTGATAAGCCAAAATAAAAGACATCTGCATAGGTTCTTTGTTCTCATAAGGGTCATTTCATGGATTCCTTAATTACTTACAACACCTCAGGACAACTTCATCAATTCTCACATGACTATTCACGAATTTTATGACTCCTTTACTTGCAATGTTAATTTATTCACATACACCACAATATACAATCAAAGCTTTACTTATCTTCCGACCAATTTCAAAGTATTAACTATTTTCTCAATTCATATATTACAACAACCAATAATAAACACCCATTCGCCATGTTAATGAATAATGATAAATACACATATTTACAAGGTATAATTCATACCATAACCCATAAGGTATTTTCTCTTGATCATATATTTCTACATAATTAGACAAATCAAACGAGGAACTCACATTCATCATATACATAGTCACCATTCACATGCTTCAAACAATATAGCAAATGCCAAAATCGTAGGCAACAAGACTTTACCCAATTCTTATTGATGCAGAAACTTCATCTAGAGAAGTAGATGTAAAATGAAAAGCGGTTAGATGCTTATCTATACATGCAGCAACTATGGAACTTATCCTTCTGGCGAAGGTCTGTCCAATTGACATCGAAGGATTTCCCTAGGATCGATCGTAGAAAAACCCCCTTCTTCTTACGGTAGATATTACTACCAGTATTAATTCCCTGGAATAGCATAAATAAGAAATGAAACAACGGATCCAATAAATGCAAGGATCGAGATTGCATTTCCCCAAATGGTATGCGTAGACAGCATAAGGTGTGCATACAATATATAATATAGCTCATTATAACTAACTACAGGGATCCATTGTAGATCTTAAAGGAAATACACACGGATCTCGTATCAAGGTTTCAACATTCAAACATAGAGAAATACTCACCTCTCCCTGAAGCTGTAAGATCGTTCCCTACCAGTTCTTATGCAGAGTTAATCCTCCTCCTAATCACCATCTCTTTGAAAATAGACGAACTCTGTCGAAAATAAATCCAGATACAGATTTTCGGCGACAAAGGAAAGAATCCTATTTCTTAAGCAACAAAACGTTCCATGCCCCTCGATCTATGATGAATTTTCCCCCTTCCTCCAGATGGAAAAATATGCTACTAATATACGCTGTCGGCTTTCGATTACCGAGTAGCTATTCCAGCGCGAGGTCCCTACCTCTCCCCTTCTGACTGTAAATAAAAATTAATAATATTCTCTCTCGAGGAGATCTTTCTCCAAGGGGAAAATCAGAGAAGACAACTGGCAAAAATCCAAGCGACAAATGGCATAGCTGAGGTGACACGATGATCACTTCCTATAGCGAACTGCAGCTAACCAACTACACGGAAAACACATCCCCTCTCTCATAGCCGAGGACAAGATCAAATAGATTCCCGTATTGGGAGGTTTTAAATGCATAAACCCAAAGGATATTCAGCATTCACAATCATTGGAGCTCCATCTCCATGATGGAGACAAAACTTATACAAATAATTTATTGTTTAATATATAAAAACAAACCTTATTCAAAACCATCGGTGCTCCATCTCCATGGTGGAGACAAAACTTATACAAATAAGTTATGGTTTAATATATAAAAACAAACCTTATAAACACTAGTTTATAGGCTAATGTTATAGGCTAATGTCGAACTAGTCTTATTGACTATTTTATTAATTCTTATAAAAATTCCCTTTAAAACATCACCATGTTTTTAAAGAATTATTATTCTTCCCTTTATATATATATATATATATAATGTGAAATCGCTATAAAGGCATATAATTCATTTAAATACCATTATGTCTAAATTTTATTACTTTATGAAAATAATCTTATCTCTTCTTTAATATATATAATAATGGGGCATAAAGGAGGGATATTACAAAAACATAGTCTGGCCTTTCTCAGTGCTTCGTCTAAAGTTCTTGGATTATCGAACTCAATTCGATCTTTATAGGACTGTGTAAGACAGCTTAAGAACCGTTGTACCTTCAATTTTTCTTCCTTGATATATGGAACGAATCGTAACAAGTCTAGGAATTTATTGATAAGATCTTCCATTGTCATTTGACCCAGCTTCAATTTGTAGAATTCCTTGGTTTTTCTTTCATAATAACTTTCTGATAAGTACTGTTTCTTGAAATATTTTTTGAATTCTGACCATTCAAGGTTCTTTTCTTTCAGTCCCTAGGAAATCTTAAGGTCTTGCCACCATATGCTGGCCTTTCCCTTCAGATTGTACACAGCCATTCTTCTGACTTTCATATTGCTGGAGTAATTGTAAATGTGAAAGTATTTTTTTTATGTCCAGCAGCCATGCTTCTGCTTCTTCGCCATGTTTTTGATTCTCCATCGAAGCTGGTAGGTTTTATCTTTTTGAATTCACCCTCCACGTGGTCAACCTTCCTCTTTCCCATGGTCTTGTCTTGATGTTCATATTTCTGGGTCTCATTGGAGGAATCTCCTTTTTTCTCAACACTTTCGTCAGTCTCTTCTTTCCTCTTGGTATCCTCCTTCTGTTTTTTTCCATTATTCCTTTCGTGAAGACTCTGCAACAAAATTTCATTGATTTCTTGCTGCTTTTCCTGAGCTTTCTTTAGTTGCTCATTGTCTGCTTTGAAGCTCTGTATCTCCCCGATCAAGCTTCTCATGGTTTCTAGTACCTGATTTGCTTCATAATGCTCTTCTGTTCTTGCCTATTCATTTCCTTCAGGCTGTTCTCCGTATTCCTTATGTGAAGTCATCTATAAAATCAAACTGGTACATATGCATACAACATCTGAATACATTATTAGAAATTTTTATTTCATGTGCAACAAAAGTTAGGTGTTCCAAGGCGACAGGGTTGAATCTAGCTCTGATACCATATGTCACATCTCCATAAATTTTTTTTTTTATCTTCTTTTGATTTCCTTTATTTCCTTTGTCTTTCCTGAAATGAGCAGTAGTTGGTTCTATGTTAATAAACATTTAAACTAATAATTAACAACATCCGTATGTTGATCATGCTTAACTTCTTACACTGACATTCTTTCTACTGGTTGGAAAAGTATTATGGCTGACATGCTACTTACTTAGCTACGGCTAACATCACCTCGTATGTTGATATGCACGCACACTTATACTATCGGAATGATGCAGAAAGAGAAAATGTAACTTATCATACATGTCTTCTGAATATGCCTAGCTAACAAAAATCAGGTCCTTGTTATTGGATAGATAAAAATTCCCATTAGTTCTTGCAACATGCACGGGCCTTCAGTACATTGTTTACTTCATCATGAAAGTAGGAGTTATGAGGTCAATGAATTCCACTTTGGTATGGATCACTCCATGATTTTGTTATAGAAAAATTATTACCCTATGCAAGGCAATACCACTCAATATCGTGTATCAAGAGGGTCTCTACCCTATGAATGCAAGTATGCTCCAGAACTCCAATAGTCACCTATTACCAAAAGAGTAGCTTGGTGTAATCTCTAAAGCAGGTCCAATGTTGGTCTTTATGCTACGATTATTCAGCATAACACATTAATAGGGTAGTTGACACTTATGGACAAAACTTATATATTCTTTTGGCCACGTAATGAATGACATATCTTGGTAATAAGAAAAATTGGAATACCCCTTCGAATGTCTACCCTTTGAAACTAATCCTATGAATATACAAAGATCCCATCCGGTGGTCATCCCCATGCTAATCTCATGCTATGACTATTCGAAAGTGATAACTTATGCGAAAGTACCTACTATAAAAAATTCGAGTTACAACCTTCCGGCTCAGATCTAAGGTAATATCTTGGAAAATCGTAAGCATATCATCCTATCTTCCGTGTCAAAACTTATGCTGGGATTTGACGTACCAAGCAGTGGTACTTGGTTATTTAACTCAGCCATTAAATCGAGGGTTCACGGTTCTAGATGTGCTCTTCTATGCTGCCAGCAAACTCAGCGTGGTACTGAGCCATGTGACTAAATTAAAACCATTTTAATGCGCAGGTGACAAACATCCCATGCTAGCATTGATTTCCTGAACGAATCAAACTCAACTTTTAAAAATAAAAACCCTTGTTTCCATTTGGCATGGATGTTTGCATCTCCAGTATTGGGCCGAGCTCCATTACTGTAAGTCTATGTAACTACGATGGAAACTAGACAGAAATTACCAGGGAGATCACGCTCTAGTTCTTTTCATGATGGTTTTTGAAGGGATGAAACCCCGTAGTAGAGGCCACTGTTGGAATGGTGGCTCTCATTTATAAAGGAGCCATGGCAACCAACTCTGTCGCAAGGGTAACAGTCCTAACTCAAGACGCAGATCCTTCTTTCTATCCTTTACATAAATGCCAACTATCCCAGATACTAATATCTTTTCTTGTGTTAGTGGTAGGTTTTTTACGAGTCACTCATGTGCTGGGCGATTTGGGTCATTTCAAATGGTAAGCAGCATCGCTCCATAAAATCTCCACCAATGCATGGAAGGAATTCTGAGTGATGATCCTCCTCGGTGATGGCAGAATCAGGGTTTTAGCAGTAGATAGTTTCTTTTTGAAGAACTTATAAGTTCGTTTATGGTTTGGATTCAATGCTGGATTTCAATGTAATAAACTTTGGCATAAGATGTTTACTATTTGAACTAGTCTTTGCTTAATTTCTGGAATTGGGATTCGTCGTTTATTTAATGATTATGTCAATTCGTATATGGTTTGGGCTTCAATATAATAGTATTCGGCAGGAAATGTTTATTATTTGAAATAGTTTTTCCACTGGAATCCTGAACTGGAACTCGCCCTGTCTTTAATGGCTGAAACGGGTCCCTTTTTTTTTTTTTAAAGAGGTTCTATCACTTCTATTGGTGAAAAATGATAATAATTAATTAGCATTTCCTTATACAGTATACAATTTTTGATAATCCCAAACCAAATCAAACGCGAGTTTGCCATCTTCAAATCTCTTGAATTTCGCTTATTAGATGCTAGCCGTTTTGCACAAGAAATTTCTGGAGAAGCTTCGCGTTCAAACCCTAGGTTAGAGACAAAGTCTGGAAGGCCGGTATAAATAGTTTAAGACAGTAATGTAACTTTTGTAGGGTAAAAGATGGGGATTGTCTTATAGAGGAATTCGCCGAACCTATAGATTGAATTTTAATGTCTGAGGTGTTCTTCAAATTTTTAATTAAAAAAAAATCCATTGAGTCTACATGGGAGTTTCTACCTCTAAAGTAATCAACGCTCCATCCATAAACTCACTCATAAGAAAAATTTGTCGTGGAAAGGGATCACTACCCAGATCTACGGATCTGTCAACCTCATGCGGCCATAGCCATAAGGAACAAGATGAATACAAATTTTATAAGAAATAAATTCAAGGTAACAATATGTATTTTAACAAATGCATATAAGGAATCAAGGTGTAAGATATCAATAATAATTTCTATACAGAACGATATGTTGTTCACATAGAGATTAGTTTGTGTTTTCCAGGAAGAAAAAACAGCGATAAAAAGATCAAAATATGAAAACAAAATTTAACTAGGGAACCAACCCAATAGGAGAGAAGCAGAGTTTTCAAATATGAATGTACAAATCTCTAAACAGTAAATTCAACCGAAGTCAATACAAAAAGAACAACGGCTGATTAATATTAAAATCGTAAGGTAACTTTGTCGAGGTCAAGCTTTTCAACAATCCAGCGTAGAAGATTTCAGCTTTTAAACAATATGGCCCAAAACAATACATAATGCAGTTATACAAATATAATGGCAAACAAGGGTTTGGGAAATAAAATCAATTCCATAACTAAAACACCATACATACTCATAAAATAATTTATGCGGAGATCTAAGATAAAACAGTAGAAAAATACTTAATAGTCTGTAATAGCAAAACCTGGAACTTGTAACCGAATGCAGTAGTAATAGCCACGTTCCTCCCAACCGTAGATTAGGTACAAACACCAAGTCTGTCCGTAATCACCCACGAGCCAGATGCATGCATGGAAGGTGTGGACAGTTAACCTCGAAACTCAGTCACGTTTCCGGAATCCCTTGCCTAACACAGAGTGCTCACACAGCAAGTTTAATTCTCTCCAGCATACTCAGTAACATCCTGCCTCTCACATATTCCATCCCTTTATAGTTTTTGCCTAGGTCTTACCATTAGCAGCCAATTCCTCATGGAATTTTCGTAGCTAAGTAAATCCCTGATTTTCAGGGTGTGTCTAGTGTCTTAAATACACTTCTGACACCTGTTCTGATTTCCCAGAGGTTAACTCTAACTTGTCCCCCACTTTTCCATGCATGATCTCCTCATTTAACTTGGTTGTTCCTGCTCATCCCTTTATTAAAAAAAATAATTTAAATAAAAATTGTTTCTTACAGCAGTCCTCCTAGGACTTCTTCGGCAGATTCTTCATCTAGCCCCCTTATTGAAATAAATTTCACAATGATAACAATATATATAATATATATATATTTTTAGAAACAAAATGTCTTATTGTTTTTTGGGGAATGTCACAGATTTAATCGACTCATATACCTGTTTCCATTTTAATTACACCTTAGTTTGTAATTAGCTAATTAACAATCATTAATAAAGATAAGCATAGTCTTGTTAAAATTAATTAACATCATTAACACATAATTAATTTAAGGGATCAAGTTACTATTAACTTATTTAACCTTATAATTACATTTCAACCCTTAGTCCTGGCTAATTAAACTCATTAACAATCAAAAGAAGCATTCTAATCAATTGCATTGGTCACTACCTAGGTTAACCATAGCTTTGTTTATTAATCAACAATAATTAATTATTAATGGACAATTATTAACCATTAATCAACATTATTAACCCTAATCATCATTGTTAACTTTAATCGAAATTATTAACATTGATCAACAATAGTTAATTACTAAACGACAGTAATTAATATTAAGCGACACTAATTGACATTATTACTCTACAAGATTTCATGTAATTCATAATATGTAGGTGAGTTATGTAAGCGTAGCTATTGCTTACATTCCTCACGTAAGTACACTAAAAGTAATAATTCACATACATCAATCATAATCAAGGAACTTATTATTTACCGACACATGTTTTAACATAGTTTGCAAGGTACAATCCATTAGCTTACTGAAAGCCAAGTTACGACAATTCATACATCACTGATTTTGACACATACTAATCAATGGTTTTACACACCTACAGTTAGATCTTGTTTTCACCCGTACTTCATGCTACACCTATCTACCTACATCATCACTAACTTCCACATCCTATCCTGTCCTCTGCTGGACTACCCTGAAATGTCAAGTTGTGACCGGTTCCAGCTAGAACCCGTAAGCACAAGTGTCGACTACATCGATCAAGCTTCCCCAACAGGCAACCACCAGTCATCATCAGACACCTTGGGGAGCGCGCCATAGCACAACCCTCCCATGACTCTAGGTTTCGAGGATAAACGGTGGGTAAAGTCTCCACCCCCCTAATGGAACAAGGGACTATGTTTACTCGACATAACAACAACATTGCACTTGTACTCGGTCTGTCATCGTATAACCAATCTGGGCGGTTGAGTTTCCTGAAACCCTACCCCACCCATGTCATAACATAGATCATAATAAACAACATAATAACTACACGAAAGTAAATAATGCATCACTCGCATACCATTTTATCTTTTGAGGTTCATGTCCCCGAAGCCCTCCCACCTCGTACGGTCCAACTATCACTTAGCCGTTTCAACCTGTAAGTCAGTTCTCGACATACAATATAGAATATCATGCGTAAATCCTTGATATGTACACATATATCTCACCATAACATAACAACAATAAACTCATTCATTCGCCATGCACCTGGCATAACATTCATTATTTCAACATATAACTGTAATGGTATCCACGTACCCATCATTCAATAATTTCCATATATTTGACATAATTAACACATGATACATATCTAAACATGACTACCGATCATAATACTATCCTCACACACACACACACACATATATATATATTAGAAAAATAATAGAACCATATGTCCACAGTGTTGTCAAACCGACGAGGTCTCACAATCAATCAAATACAACATAAAATAGTAGTTCAGGTAGAAATGTCAAAACGGGGTGTTACATACACCCACCCTTCAGGAAACTTCATCCCAAAGTTATGATCAAAATAATGTGGGATAATCACGATGCATAGTCTCTGCATCCTCCCAGGTAGCAGAACCTGGGCTATATCGGTTCCACTGGACCTTAACTTGGTCCACCAAATGGTGCCTCAACTGTTTAACCCTGTGGTCCAATATAAGTAATGGTTCGACCCTGATGGTTCCCTCGTCCTAAACCTGCAGTTCCCTCCAATTTATTTTATGTGACTCATCAGCTACATAATGTCGTAGAACAAATACATGAAAAACATTATGAGTTTTGTGCAAATGGGGTGGCAGCGCAAGACAATACGCGACAGGTCCAACCTTTTCTAAAATTTCAAAGGGTCCTATAAATCGTGGCGACAACTTTGTCCCTTTCCCAAACCTGATGGTACTTTTGCTAGGCCTGATGCGGACGAACAATGCATCACCAACCTTGTAGCTTCGGTCAACCCTATGCGCATCGGCATAACTCTTTTTCCTATCCTGGGCTTCCTTTAACCATTGTCTAATCTGAACAACCTATTCTTCCATCTCCTGAAACAACTCAGGTCCTATAATTATTCGATCCTCTAACCTTTCCCAACTCAATGGTGTCCTGCACGGCCTTCCATATAAAGCTTCATATGGAGGCATCCCAATTGAGCTATGGTAACTGTTGTTGTAAGAAAACTCTACCAAAGGTAAGTTCTTTTCCCAGTGAGTTTGTTGATCCATGACATACATTCTAAGCATGTCCTCCATCACCTGATTCACTCTTTCTGTTTGCCCATCTATCTCTGGATAGTAAGCAGTGCTTACGTTCAACTGAGTACCCAACGATGACTGCAAACTCGTCCAAAACCTGGATGTAAACCTAGAATCTCTATCCGATATAATCTTCTTGGGAAACCCATGGAGACAAACAACTTCATTTATGAACACACATGTTACATCCGTGACATCATAGGTCTCCTTAACTAGAATGAAGTGAGCAGTTTTGGTCAGTTTGTCAACGATGACCATAATTGCATCATGCCTATGAGAGGTAAGAGGCAATCCCACCATGAAGTCCATGGAGATAACCTCCCACTTCGACATAGGAATGTCATGCGGCTGTAACAGTCCTACCGGGTGGTGATGATCAGCATTTACCAGCTGACACTCAAGGCACCTAGTGATGAATTTGACCACGTCGCTTTTCATCCCTGCCCAAAAGAAGAGTTGCTTCATGTCTACATACATCTTCTTTACACTCGGGTGTGCACAATACACTGCTCTGTGGGATTCCTTAAGGATAGTCTCTCTAATATCTCCCTACTCAGGAATATACATCCTCCCTTGATACCGTAACAAACCATCAGCTTCCAACTCATAGCCTTCAAACCTTGGTCCCACCGGTTTCCCATTCTAGAGTGCCGCTGTGACCTTTAGGTACCAACTATCCCCTAGTAGCTGCCCTAAAATTATTTCCCTCAAATCCACCTTCAAAGGTATAAGAGAGAAAAGTCTTGGTTTTCTGCTTAAGGCATCCACTACCACATTCTCCTTCCCTTTGATGTAGGAAATCCCAAAATCATACTCGCTCATGGATTCACTCCATTGCCTTTGCCTAGCATTTAGGTCTCTCTAAGTGAAGATATACCTTAAGATTTGGTGATCAGACTTGAGTTCAAAGATTCATCCAACAAGGTAATGTCTCCAAAGCTTCAAAGCTAACATCACTGTAGCTAACTCTAGGTCATGAGTAGGGTAATTCTCTTCATGTGTTTTTAGCTTCCTCGACGCATAAGCTATTACCCCACCTTCCTGCATCAACACTGCACCCAAACCTTGCCTTGAAGCATCAGTGCAAACTGTGAATTCCTTCTCCATATCTAGAACCCGTAGAATTGTTGCACTCGTCAATAGTCTTTTCAGCTCGGTGAAGGCGGCATCGCATTCATCTGTCAATTCGTACCTAGTGCCCTTACGCTGTAGGGTAGTTATGGGTTTCGCAATTTTTGAGAAACCCTCGACAAACCTTCTATAATACTCGGCTAACCCCATGAAGCTCCTTACCTCATGCGCATTCTTTGGCACGGGCCAATCCATTATGGCCTTCAGCTTTTCAGGGTCCACATAAATTCCCTCACCAGAAATTATATGCCCTAGGTAATGGATCTCCTTCTGATAGAACAAACATTTGGACAACTTACCATACAACGGATGCTCCCTTAAGCATGACAACACTATTCGCAAGTGTTCCTCGTGCTCCTGTTCATTCTTGGAGTAGATGAGGATGTCGTCCAAGAAGTCTTGCACAAACTGATCTAAGTATTTTCGAAATGCGCTATTCATGAGACTTATGAATACAGCTGGGGCATTGGTCAAACCGAAGGGTACCACCACAAACTCATAGTGCCCAAACCTTGTTCGAAAAGCAGTCTTAGATATATCACCTTCCTTAATCCGTAGCTGGTGGTAACTTGATCGTAAGTCGATCTTTGAGAAGACTGTCGCCCCTTTCATTTGATCAAAGAGGTCATCAATTCGAGGTATCGGGTACCTATTCTTCACGGTGGCTCTATTCAAATCTCGGTAATCTATGCAAAGACGCAAGGAACCATCCTTCTTCTTCACAAAGATTACTGGCGCTCCCCACAGTGAAATACTTGGTCTGATGAACCCTAGATCTAACAGTTCCTTCACCTGCATTTGCAACTCACAAAGTTCTGGGGTCGTCATCCTGTAAGGTGTCTTCGAGGTTGGATCTGAACCGGGTTTTCCCTCAATGGTAAAATCAAGTTCCCTCTTAGGAGGTAACCCAGGTAATTCCTTTAGGAATACATCACTGAACTTGGATAACACTGGATAGTCATCAAAGGAGGGTCCCTTCTCACTGTTTACCGCTTCAACAATGTACAACCGGCATCCCTGTCGCATACATCGCTTTACGTTCATCGTTGATATGAACCGTAGGGACACCTTCCATTTGATACCCTGGATCTTGATGGCCTTCCCGTTGTCATTGATGCAAAGAACCGTCTTCCCATAACAGTCCAAGAAAGCTCGATGTTCCTCAAGCCAGTTCATACCTATGATGAGATCATAAGTTCCGAGGGTGGTGACATACACTTTGACTTGTGTAACAAACACCCCGAGATCCACCACACACTTATCGACACTAGGTCCTACTGCTTACTTTACCCCTGAAGCCATTTCGACTAAGCTGAAATCGTCATGCTCATAGGCTGCCAACCCACATTTGTCTAATGCATACAGAGAAATGAAACTATCAGTAGCACCAGGATCAAACAATATTCTAAGCTTGACATTATTGATTGTACCTGATAATTCCACCACAGTGGATTGGTGCTCTGCCTGATGGTTGTTTACTGCAACCGAGATTTGATGCCTACTACCCCCACTCCCCATTGGAGCTTTTCCTTCTTGACGTACTATACCGGATCGTAATTCGGGACAGTCATGCTGGTAATGTGGACCTCCACATCCCCAACAAGCAACTTGTAATGGAGTGGGCAAGATAACCTATTCAGACCTCTAAGAGGGGTTCCTCCCCCTAGGACCCCTTCCCCTACCAGCTGATCCTCTAAAATTCCTCACACCCTGGTGAGTTCCTGTGGCCGACTAGGGCACCGCCCTAGTTTCCACTGATTTGTCTACCACTGCGAATCTTGGTGTGCTCCTGTTCCCATAGGGAGGTGGCCTTGGATATCCTCCCCGAGGGTAGCTTCGAGGGGCCTTCCCCACAAACCCTGACTCCTGAGAGTTGAATGACCTGATGGGCTTTGCACCCAACATCTCCTCAGTGTAACGAGCACAATCTACTGCTTCGGCGACCAAAGTTGGTTTCCACATCCGTACCTGAGCCCTGATCTTGGTATTGAGCCCATACACGAAGCACTTAACCTGGCGTTCGTCATTGTCCAAGTAAGGGACATACTTCACTAATTCCATGAACCTCTCTTCATACTCCTCCACAGATAGATGTCTTTGTACCAAAGCATGAAGAGCCCCTGCTTGTTCTTCCTAGTAGGATGCGGGTAGGTACTTCCCTTTGAATTTTTCTACAAACAGTTCCCATGGAACCGTGTCTGGTGTAAGGTGTAGCTTCCTTTCTTGGTTTCCCCACCAGTTCAAAGTGGCCCCCTTTAGTTGAAATATGGCCAGTTTGGACTTGGACGTGGAGGTGTAGTCCTGCAAGGTCAAGCACCTGGTCATCTCTTCCAACCATGACTCTGCTCGTATCCCTGATTGACCCCCTGAAAATTCTGGGAGCCTTATCTTGTGAAGCTCCCTTTTGATATCTTGATGTGGAGTTCTTGGTACCATATTCACTTCTACCATAGGAACTTCTTCCCTTAGTGGAGGGGCATCCACCTCTACCTCTGAGGTAGCACTTCCTCTCTGTGCTAGTCCCCTGAGTGTTTCGTTTATTGCTTCCAACGAGCGCAGTATAAGGATGGTCTCTGGCGATGGTGCTGGCACATTCGGCTCAGGTAATGTCGTAGCCTAACCTTGCCCCCGACTTGCTCGCATTCTTATCATGTTTATCCCTTCTACATGGAATAATAGGATAATTAGCACACAATGACATCATGACTAATTTACTATCAAACTCAACAATTGACTCAAAAGTGCATCATGTCTAATTTTATGAGCGTTTTACTTTAAGAGCTATAGTTCAGGACGTTTCAATCAGGCCATCTTGAGGCCACTCGGTACTAGACATACTGCAATAGTTCTATGTAGGTTTAGGTATTAGATTCCTCCAAATCCTCATTACGTCACCAACAACTCTTCCAGATATTAAATTAAGGTTTATTGTCTCGTTTTTCCTTCATAATTTATAATTTAATAATAATATTATTAACCTAAGTTTTTTTTGTCTAGAGCTGCATTTATCAAACACTTTGTCATGGAGTATAATCGGTGTCTCGGTGATCAGCTCTTCATGCTGATCCCCGTGGTATCTCATTTTTTAGGATTAGAGTTCGTCTTACCCCTTCGACTATACATCGAAGTTTCGGTAGGAAACTCTCTCTCTCTTTTTTGTACGTGGTAGCTAACATTAATTAATAGTTTAAATAAAATTAATTATTTATAAAATATTTTTTTTTGAATATTATTATTATTTATTATATATATATATTTTTTTATATATATAAAAAAAACTATTAACAAACTATTAAACAAAATATTTTTGAAATTATAATAATAAATTATTATTTTTTTCTTAAATTTTTATATATACATATTTATGTATAATAAAAAATATTAATAAACTTTTAATTAAAACAATTGTTAATAGTTAACAAACTATTAACTTTAACTAAATAAAACTATCAATAGTTAACACTTAAATTAATTTAAAACGAATTAAATTTCAAATTTTATTTATAATAATTTTTTTTTATATAAATAAAATAATAAAAAAAATATAATAATAAAAAAATATATATATATATATATAAACCCTAGTCACGTGGCCTCTCCGGAGGCATCTCACCATGCAACAAATAAACTCTAAAAAGGGTCAAACCCTAAGGACCCTGCCATTTCGCTCTTGGTTCACAAGGAGATCAGCTCTGCAACTCGGCCATAGTTCTGCAGCTCAGCCATGGCGAGCCTCTCGGCCTCTTTCAGGTCTAAATACGTTTAGGTGTGTTATTATTTCCCTTTTTGTAGATTTTCTATATATATATTTTTGTTAGCGGCATGCCTGTATGGACTGCTCACCGCGTTCCTTGGCTGCGCCGGCTATAACTTGGACGCAGACCTTGGTTGCTAGCCATGGCCGCAAGCCTAAAATTTTTTCTTTTTCTTTTGCAGATATATGATTATTTTTCTTTGCCTCTAACAGGTCAGCCGCTCATGGCCGCAGCAGCTCTGCTGCTGGCCAGCCGCACCCAAGCCGCAAGTTTTCGAGCTGCAAGCCGGGCTACCATGGCCGCGGCGATTAACTTTTTGTACGTTTTTAAATTTCAATGTAAATTTTTTTTTAACATTGTATAGTTTTTTTTTTTTTGTGTGTGTGTGTGTTTTGCCCTAGCCGTAGGCCACTGGGCCGCCACTGGCCGGGCCACGAGCCACCTAGGCTGCTAGCCGGGCCGTGCCCTGGCGGCGCGCCCTCTCTGCTGCTGGTCGGGCTGTGCCCTAGCCGCGCGCCCTGTGGGCTGCAGGCCGGGCCGCCCAGGACGCAGCTTGTTGCTGGCCGGGCCGTGCCATGGCCGCACGCCCTGTGGGCCACAAACTGGGCCGCTAAGGCCATAGCACAATCTGCCCGGCCCTGCAAATTTTATTTTATTTTATTTATTCTTTTTTTATTTTTTTTAAATTTCCATAATGAAAAAAAATTTCGATATAATATATATATTTTTTAAATTTTCATAATGAAAAAAAATAAAATAAAAATAGATATAATTATATATATATATATATTTTTCCTCGTTTGCCTAACCTATATGTATGTTATATATATATATATATATATTGTGTTATAGGTTATATTTTTTTTTTATATACTTTATATTGTTTCCAAATTTTCTATATGTATATTTTTTGGTATATTGTTTATATTTATTAAAAAAAATAACCTCTTTTTTTTTATTCTACTCCTATATATACATATAAGCTTTTTTTTTTCTTTTCTTTATAACAACATATAAAGAATAAGGTAATAATTTGTTTTTTCTTCTTATAATCCAATATATATAAAAAATATGCATTTCAGCTACGTCTATTACATATCAATTTTTTTGTTTTCATGGTTATATACATATATTTTTAGATATATATATAAATAGATTTATGCTTAATTTTTTTTTGTTATCTATATGTATAAATATAATTTATCCTATACTCTATATATATATACATTTTTTTTCTGTATATATAAAAAAAATTTAACAAGTTCTTGTATATATAAAAAAATTAACTCTACTTGTTGCTTTGCGGCATCTATTACATTTGTTATCATTATTATTATTTTTTGTAATTTTATGTCTATTATGACATAAACATTTTTTTTTTTTTTTTAACAATTCCAACAATAAGATAATATGAATAATAGGAGGAATCCTTATGACATTTGTTTCATTTTCTACCGACAGGTGTGTTTTTTTTCTTTTGTTACTTGTAATTTTTTCGTTTTTGTTGTGCAGGTTTAAAGCTTATGCCACAGTATATAACTATACTTGTAGTAATTTCTTGCAAATGAGTCATTTTCCTTTTCTTTCAGTAATTTTTTTTTTTTACTGTTTTGTTTAATGTAATGAGCCCTCTGGTTCCAGATTTGGAACCATGGCTCTGATACCATATGTAAGACTCCGTCCTAGATTTTCTAATTTACTTTGATAAAATCTGTGTTTTCTTTGTTTTCACACTGTTTCAAATTTCTGTTTTGATTTTCTACTTATGTCTATTTCTATGCATGTAAATTATATCAAGTTTACATTTAAATTCTAACATCTACTTCTCATGTGCAGGTGCAACAACATATAGCATATAACTGGAAAATACCCAACATAAATACGAATTTGACAAGGTAGAAATGACCAACATACCTGCTGGAAAATACCTGTAGGAAGCTAGTAGATCCACCCTTGTTGCTGCCCCTGTTTGCTGAATGCCTTGCTGATTCCCTTTGATTTTCCCTGTAGCCAAAAGCCTTCCCCACAATTCTGAAACTCAACCAGCCAAAACAGTTTTGCCACCCTACCAATTGGCGAGGTCTCGCTGACCACCCAGCTCCAAAGGTAACCCCTTGGACCCCCGATCCCAAACCGAGTAGAAGCCCAAGCTGTTGTAACCCTTCCAAAAAATCCAACAAGAACTCTCCTTTTCTGCTCTCTCAAACTTCTCCAAAATCCTAAGGTAAAAAGATCCCCCTTCTCCTTTATCCTTACTCCTTCTTATCGCCATGTTTGCCGACCCTTTCTCCCCATTACTACCCCTATCTTCATCATAAATTTCATCCAACCCATTCATGCCTACTCATTCAAGCTACCTCGAACCAATTCCTAGAAATATTATTAATTTAATAATTCCATCATTTAATATTTACCCCTCTTTATGAGGTTTTACCGACACACTTACAACAATAATTTTTTTAACATTTGTTTCTTATTCAAATACAATTTTAATTAATAATAAATGTTATATTATTTTTATAATGTCGATTGGGGTTGGGGTTGGTTCACCCACCCCCCCATAAGAGTTTTAAACTTACACGCTTCACCAATTCAATTAATTAACAATAATGGTCAATTGATTAACTACTATTAACCTAATCATTTACTTAATGGTTTCTAATGTTTATAATATGTTAATTCCCTCCAATTATAAATTTATCTAATTCAATTTATCAATTATGAACCATAATCCTATCAATGTAATTCATAACATTATCAATGTGTAATTATATTAATTAAATAAAATTCACTAAGATTTAATCGACTCATATACCTGTTTCCATTTTAATTACACCTTAGTTTGTAATTAGCTAATTAACAATCATTACTAAAGATAAGCATAGTCTTGTTAAAATTAATTAACATCATTAACACATAATTAATTTAAGGGATCAAGTTACTATTAACTTATTTAACCTTATAATTACATTTCAACCCTTAGTCCTGGCTAATTAAACTCATTAACAATCAATCAAGCATTCTAATCAATTGCATTAGTAACTACTTAGGTTAACCATAGCTTTGTTTATTAATCAACAATAATTAATTATTAATAGACAATAATTAACCATTAATCAACATTATTAACCCTAATCATCATTGTTAACTTTAATCGACATTATTAACATTGATCAACAATAGTTAATTACTAAACGACAGTAATTAATATTAAGCGACATTAATTGACATTATTACTCAACAATATTTCATGTAATTCATAATATGTAGGCGAGTTATGTAAGCATAGCTACTGCTTACATTCCTCATGTAAGTACACAAAAAGTAATAATTCACATACATCAATCATAATCAAGGAACTTATTATTTACCGACACATGTTTTAACATAGTTTGCAAGGTACAATCCATTAGCTTACTGAAAGCCAAGTTACGACAATTCATACATCACTGATTTTGACACATACTAATCAAGGGTTTTACACACCTACAGTTAGATCTTGTTTTCACCCCTACTTCACGCTACACCTATCTACCTACATCATCACTAACTTCCACATCCTATCCTGTCCTCTGCTGGACTACCCTAAAATGTCAAGTCGTGATTGGTTCCAGCTAGAACCCGTAAGTGGAAGTGTCAACTACATTGACCAAGCTTCCCCAGCAGGCAGCCACCAGTCATCATCACACACCTTGGGGAGCGTGCTGTAGCACAACCCTCCCATGACTCTGGGTTTCGAGGATAAGTGGTGGGTAAAGCCTCCACCCCCCTAATGGAACAAGGGACTATGTCTACTCGACATAACAACAGCGTTGCACTTGTACTCGGTCTGTCATCGTATAACCAATCTAGGCGATAGAGTTTCCTGAAAACCTACCCCACCCATGTCATAACATACATCATAATCAATAGCATAATAACTACATGAAAGTAAATAATGCATCACTCGCATTCCATTTTATCTTTCGAGGTTCATGTCCCCGAGGCCCTCCCACCTCGTACGATCCAGCTATCACTTAGCCGTTTCAACCTGTAAGTCAGTCCTTGACATACAATATAGAATATCATGCGTAAATCCTTGATATGTACACATATATCTCATAATAACATAACAACAATAAACTCATTCATTCGCCATGCACCTAGCATAACATTCATTATTTCAACATATAACTGTAACGGTATCCATGTACCCATCATTCAATAATTTCCATATATTTGACATAATTAACACATGATACATATCTAAACATGACTACCGATCATAATACTATCCTCACACACACACATATATATATATCGGAAAAATAATAGAACCATATGTCCACAGTGTCGTCAAACCGACGAGGTCTCACAATCAAACAAATACAACAGAAAATAGTAGTTCAGGTAGAAATGTCAAAACGGGGTGTTACAATATAAGTGCTTTGCCATTCCTAACATGATTGAAGTGTGTCTTCCCATGGCTATGGATATAAGTGCGATGCCATTATCGCATGGTTGAAGTGTGTCTTCCCATGGCATAGATATAAGTGCTGAGCCTTTCACGGATGGTTGAAGTGTGTCTTCCCATGCCGGTGAATGTAAGTACTGTGTGATGTGCATTTGGGTTGTGCTTCGTGAACGATGTTATGATCAGTATGATCATGACTATCAGGATGTTACTCTTTGGCCATGGATAGGTTGTGTAGTGGCATGTAAAAGGTCCTGGGAGATCCGATAGGTTGAGCAGTATGCTTGTAATCAGTCCTGGGATGCTCTTTCGAGGTTTTGTAATGCATGTAATAAGTCCTAAGGATTCCACAGTATGGCCAGTGATGATGAATACCTACAGGTGGTGGGCCTACATCCAGCATGAAAAAGGGTTGGCTTTGTAGAAATTCCTATGACGAGTAGATTGGAGATTGATTGAGATAGCAACAACAACGATGATCATGATTCGATGACGATGATCCAGTGACGATGGTCCAGAGAAGAAGACTTGTGCTAGAAGATCTATTTTGAGAAATACCTTCCTAGTTAAGAGGGAGTGTTGATGTATATGTAACTTCAGAATGTATTTCACATATGTATATTGTATTCCTATAGAGATGTTATTATTCCTCTAGACATAAGTGTCGTCATTTATATTGTAAGTGTCGTAACTTATACTTGATGGGTTATTAGACCACCTTGATGGGGTCGGCCTTGTATGAGTCTTGTGGGTTAAAGGGGTATTAGACCACCCTATTGGGGGTTGGCCCTGTCAGCATTATGTTATGTGTTTAAGTTGAGGCTGACCTAGTAAGGTTATTAGGCAAGTCAAGTCATGTATAAATAGAGTGCGGGAGGCACTCTATTTGATCATTCATACTCTCATTGGAGAGTGGCGCACTAGTGGAGGAGGAGAAGCTGCTACTAGGAGACTATCTCTTATGCTTGGGTTTTGTATCATTTCTCTATCTATCTATGAGGAAGTTATTGGGGTTTTTCACCTTTATGGTTTTCCCCAAGGAAACTCTGTGTGTCTGTTGTCTCATGTGATTGCTTGTTGTGATTGATATGCTTGATATGATGTACATGTTATTCTCTCAGTAAAGATCATAGAGTATGTTGAATTAATGCTCAAAAATTAATAGCAACGGTAAAAAAATAAATATCTGGAAGGACAAATATGGCAATTGTAACTTTGTGAAAATCCCTGATCTTCGAGATCTGAGATATTGGATGGAGTAGGCTATCTCCATACCCTTTTCGAGCTATCCATCTGGTCCACTCAAGGCAATTGGTTGGGCTGGATTCAGCCTGAACTCCCTGAACACTTGCAGTACAACTATAAGACCCTTCTTTCCTGTCTTCATGGTGCCATACCCATCCACATCTCGGTGAAAGATAATCGCTGCTGGGAAAATCGGGGGTATTACACCATAAAATAAGGATACTCCTTGTAAAATTAGTCACAACAGATCTAATGAACAAGTAAATCAATCACAACAGATGAACATAGAAAATATGGTGCAAAACTGTGCAAAACATGCAGCAGTGCTCAATATCCCAGAAAGGGTGAATGAATTACAATACAAATTGTCACTGAGCAATTCGAATTGACTAAGTAGGCCATTCGAACCACTGAATGGAGTAGCTTGACTCCAACTAGGAGTCCTCATCATCAATCGGTGGTGGTCATCAATGCACAAGAACTAGTCATCCAGGTGTCAATCTGAGTCTAACTGAGTGTAATAAGTGTAACTGAAGTGTGTAGCATTGATTAAGGAGAAGGAGGCTCAGTGGGGGCGCATGGGAGGCTAACTGAAGTCAGAACAAGTCATCTAGTCAATCTGGAGGTCCAATGGAAGTGAAACAGTCAGTCGGGAGTGAAACTAGCCTCAAATCAGGGAGAATCAGAGCTAACTGAATGTAACTGAAGTGGAACTGCAGTGGTAGGTGAACAAGTGCGCCCTTCTCTGGCAGTAGGTGAGAAGTGGGCGCCTTTCATCCTAGGAGGGATAAAACTCTGTAGTAAGTGGCTCCCGGGTGCTAGAATGAGGTGGCTAAGGTGCTGGAGGCATCAAACTGGTGACTGGAATGCATGCAAGTGCACGCAGGTGCATGCAAACCCTAGATTCTGCATGCAAACCCTAATTGCATGCAAGATCCTGAAAAAGATGATGTGGATATCCGAAAACCCCCCCTCAAGCTAGACTATGATGTGCCAACAAGAATAATGTGGGGCCCTGGTAACTAAGACCAAAGGTCACCCCAATACAATAATCCAAAAAATGCTGAAAATAAACTAAGTGAGGAAAGAGGGAAAACCCAGTGGGAAGAAAGCCCCCCCCTCAAGCTAAAGCATAATAATGAATCAATATGTCTCCACCATGATGGAACTCACCCCCAACAGTGAACGGAGGTAAGAGAACTTCTTCTCAGTGAAGCTCTTGGTGAAGATGTCTGCAATTTGCTCATCAGTAGAGCAATATTGCAGAATGATGGTGCGGTCATGCACCAACTGTCGAATGTAATGCATATGAATCTCAATGTGTTTGTTCCTCTACCGCTGAACTGGATCTGTGGAGATCTTGATATCACTTTGATTGTCACAAAATAGGACAGTCGAAGTAGTGCCACCAAAACCAAACTCGAAAAGAATACCCTGCAACCAAACTGCCTGAATGCAGGCATTGACTGCCCCTCGATACTCTGCCTCTGCTGAAGAAAGTGCAATGGCTGCTTGCTTTTTGCTAGACCAGCAAATAGCACCATGACCAATCATGAAAACATAACCGGAAGTGGACTTCCGATCAATGCTGTCACCTTCCCAATCTGAATCAGTAAAACCAATGAAATCTAGCTGAGAATCTGCAACATAATGTATGCCAAACTGTCTCGTACCTTGCACATATTGCAAGATCTGCTTGGCTGCTCGCCAATGAAGCTCATGTGGCTGCTGCATATATCTTTACACGGCACTCACGACATATGAGATATCAGGTTGTGAGTATGTCAAATAAAGTAGTGAACCAATCAACTGTCGATACATACTGCAATCTGCAAGCGGTGTGGAATCTCCCTCCTCAAGACTGATTCCTGAGAGGAATGGGAATGGGGCTGCCTTACATTCAGCCATATTAAACTTCAATAACAGGTCGGAAGCATATTTTTGCTGAGATATAGTGATCCCATCAAAATTTTGAGCTATCTCCAAGCCCAAAAAATGACTCAGCAAGCCCAAATCGCTCATGTCAAAAGCTAGATTTAAGGCAGATTTTAGCTTGTTTATTGAAGTAAGTGTGCTACCAGTAATGAGCAGATCATCAACATAAAGTACAATAACCAACAAATTACCTTTAAATTGCTGAAGATACACATTCGGATCAGATTCGCACCTTTGGAAATTCTGAGAAAGAAGGAAGGAGTCCATCTTTGCGTACCAAGCTCTTGGGGCCTGTTTTAACCCGTACAAAGATTTCTTCAATCTACAAACCAATGATGGATCTGATGTATAACCCTCTGGCTGCTACATATAGACCTCTTTAGCAAGGTCTCCATGTAAAAATGCACTCTTCACATCCATGTGGTGCACTTCCCAGTGCTTGGATGCGGCAATAGCTAAAACAAGGCGGATGGAATCCATCTTTGCAACCGGTGCAAAGGTCTCAGTGTAGTCCACTCCTTGGACTTGGGAGAAACCTTTTGCCACCAACCTTGCTTTATATTTTCTAATAGTGCCATCAGCAGCAACTTTAGTACGGTAGACCCATTTACACTTCACTAATTTTCTTCCAGGTGGAAGAGAAACTAGTTCCCATGTGTTGTTCTTTTGAAGAGAACTGTACTCTTCGTCCATGGCACTTTTCCATCTCGGATCTCGATGAGCTGAATAGTATGATGTAGGATATGAACCAGCCATCAAATAACAAATCTCAGGAAGAAATGGATCAGCAATATAAAGAGCCATACCTGCTCTTTGAAAGTCTCCTCTTGTTCGTCTCGGATCAGCAGGATTTCCAAGATTCGAACCAGCAGAATGTAGAGTGTTTTGGGCCCACTTTGGTAACCGAGGAGGATCATAATGGTCGGATTCCGAACCTGATATGTTATCATCATCATATGCTGCTACAATATCAGAAATATTAGAACTCATACCTTCATTATCGCTGCTCAGATCTTCTTCTGGTGAAGGCGGTGAATCGGCAGTCTTCTCCTCGACTAGTTGCAATTCTTGAAGCGGTTCTTCAAATTGCACACTGCGCTCGATGAATATCTTTTTAAGTCTGATATCCATGAGTTTATATGCTTTTGATTCTTCCCCATATCCTATCAATATGCACTCGATACTTTGTGGATCCAAAGCTCGTCTCTTCTCAGAAGGAATTCTAGCCCATGCAGTAGAGCCAAAAAATCTCAAATTTGACACATTCGGTTTGTGACCAAAGAATGCTTCGAAAGGAGTCATACCTTTCACGGATGAATGTGGAACATGGTTCTGTATATATGTAGCAACATTGATTGCTTCAGCCCAAAGATTTGCAGCCAAACCTTTCGATTCAATCATGCATGTAGCCATCTCTTTCAGTGACCGATTTTTCCTTTCCGCTACACCGTTCTGCTGGGGTGTGTAGGAAACTGTATGTTGGATCTTAATTCCGCTTTGGGCACAAAGTTGCAGCAACTCGGACTTGATATATTTCCCACCATTATCAGATCTAAGAGCTTTGATCTTGCTCTCAGTGGTGGTCTCAACAGAAGCCTTAAAATCCTTGAATTTTCCAAGCACTTCTAACTTGTTTTTGAGAAAGAATACCCATGTAAAGCGGGAAAAATCATCAATAAATGTCAAAACATACCTTGAACCATTTAATGACATATGGGGCAGCGGACCACTGATATCAGAATGGATCAATCCCAAAATAGTAGAAGCTCTGCTAACTTTGCCGCGGTCGAATCTGTGCTCGGGGTGCTTCCCAATGATGCAACCAGTGCATATTCCCTTCGAGGAACGGAGTTGTGGAAGCCCATCTACGATGGATTTGTTTGATAACAGTAGCAAATACTTATAATTAAGATGTCCAAATCTTTCATGCCAAAGCCTACTAACCTCATTACCATGTGTGCGAAGAGCAGTGGGCTTTGCAAGCGGAATAAAGTGTGAAAACTCATAGCATTTTGCAGTGTGATTTGCCTTTCCGACTGCAACTAGTCTTCCACTTTTGATATCAGAAATTTCAACTGTATTAGGTCTGAATGTAACTTGATTTGGTTCACCAGTGTGTGTCATTTGATACACAGAAAGGAGATTTGAAGCTAAGGAAGGCACATAGAGAACATTCTGAAAGCTTCCATGTTCTACATGAATCGTACCTTTGCCCTTTGAAGAAATTTTTGAGTCATCTCCCAAATGGATGGGGATGGAGCTGTTTGGATCGAATGAAGAAAAAGAATCAATATTTGCAGCCATATGATTTGATGCACCCGAATCTATCAAGAGAGTAGTGGGCTTCGAAACCATTGCCATGAGTGCTTGTCCTCTTTCATGATCATCATTCCTATCCTTCTTCCTTGCACCGTCGGGAAGAGTTATGTTGTTCTTTTCCAAAAGGAGGGCCATTTGATCTATAGTATTCTTCATACATGAACTTTCGGGATGAAAGCCACGGTTGCAATAAGTACATTTAGATTTTTGGTTACCTTCTTTGCCCTTTTGCTTGAACTTCGAACTGGATGGTGCATCCGTTTGTTTGCCTTTATCTTTTTGCTTGTGAGGCTCGAATTTGGGCTTCTCCTTCTTTCGCTTTCCTTTACCATTCGAGATATTGGGTCCTTGAACATATAGGGCTGAATCTTTGGAGCTTATGGACCCCATTTGAATCAACTTGTCATGCTCTTTTGTGACGGACTCAATGAAGGCATTCAAGGTAGGCATCTTCCAATTCGGGGTAGTTAGCCGACCGGAATTGAAAGTAGAGACAAATACCAAATAATCTTTCCCAAGCTTGCTTAGAATGGAGAGGATCAATTGTTTATCCTCTTTGATAACTCCACTGTTCTTCAATTGCAAGTTCAAGTTCTTGAATTTTGTGAAGAATTCATTGATGGTCTCGAAATTCTCAGGATTAAGGCCAATCAATTCATTCTCTAATTGAAAAGCCCTAAGCTCATCCTGCTTGCCGAATAGTGTTTCAAGTTGCTCCCATATGGATTTTGGAGTCTTCAATCCACTGAGATGGAAGTGAAGATCTTTGGAGATGGAGAGACAAAGAAGACCATAAGCTTCATCAAGCTTGTTGTAGTGTTTGGTTCGATCTGACACATTGTTTGGCTCCAATTCAAGACCAAGAGTGACTCGGTAGTAACCTTTTGAACGTAATATGATCTCCATATCATCTTTCCAATCAAAATAGTTGAATGGGGTGAGGATAGGCTTTGAAGAAGAGTATTCCATTGCTAGGAGCGAGTCAAACTGATGTAGATGAGCTTGCATGCAGAGAGTAGCGAATGCAAAAGAGGAGTTTGCATGCACAGTATAGCGAATGCAAAAGAGGAGCTTTATAACCTACAAATCACAATCAAACCAAGAACCGTAAGGTCGAACAATCCACCCTTTTAGAGTTGCATCACACCTGGGATTGGAGATCAAACAATGTTGAATGGGTCCAATGCATCAGATCCAGGAATTATGTGGGAACTCAAGCTTCTGGAGTGGTATTGGAAGTATTTTTAAGCTTTCCATGCATAGGAGCGAATGCCCTTGAGATATCTCATGCCAAAACTTTTTGCAATTTGAGCAATTTAGTCAAATCTTCTTGTAGAAACACCTGTAGAAAAGAGATATTGTCCCTGCAATGGCTCTGATACCATGTAAAATTAGTCACAGCAGATCTAATGAACAAGTAAATCAATCACAACAGATGAACATAGAAAATATGGTGCAAAATTGTGCAAAACATGCAGCAGTGCTCAATATCTCAGAAAGGGTGAATGAATTACAATACAAATTGTCACTGAGCAATTCGAATTGACTAAGTAGGCCATTCGAATCACTGAATGGAGTATCTTGACTCCAACTAGGAGTCCTCATCATCAATCGGTGGTGGTCATCAATGCACAAGAACCAGTCATCCAGGTGTCAATCTGAGTCTAACTGAGTGTAATAAGTGTAACTGAAGTGTGTAGCACTGATTAAGGAGAATGAGGCTCAGTGGGGAGGCATGGGAGGCTAACTGAAGTCAGAACAAGTCATCTAGTCAATCTGGAGGTCCAACGGAAGTGAAACAGTCAGTCGGGAGTGAAACTAGCCTCAAATCAGGGAGAATCGGAGCTAACTGAATGTAACTGAAGTGGAACTGCAGTGGTAGGTGAACAAGTGCGCCCTTCTCTGGCAGTAGGTGAGAAGTGGGCGCCTTTCAGCCTAGGAGGGATAAAACTCTGTAGTAAGTGGCTCCCGGGTGCTAGAATGAGGTGGCTAAGGTGCTGGAGGCATCAAACTGGTGACTGGGATGCATGCAAGTGCATGCAAACCCTAGATTCTGCATGCAAACCCTAATTGCATGCAAGATCCTGAAAAAGATGATGTGGATATCCGAACACTCCTACCATAAAAGTTATAATTATTTAGCTACTTTCTTTGAGATAAAAGTTAGTACTCAAACGTCAAAAGCTATAAGGAGCATCTTTTCTATATTTACGATTGAGATAATATGTTTATTTCAAAAAGTGTATACGTTCATTCTTTCATAGATCCAATAGAATCAAGTTCATGTAGAATATAATTTAAAGAAATATTTATTTATCCCAAGTATTGATAGCTAGAAAGGATGTAACCTACTAGGTTACATGATTAAATACATGTAATAATTCATGTGATTAAATGACCAATTTGTTTTGAATATTATTCTTGTTTATGAAAAATCATCATTTGTATATCATTACAGAATGTCTTACCCTTATTAAAAGTATTTTATAGCAGTATTTCCTAGGAGTTTGAGTGAATTTATTTTATAATGCATTTGAAATTCAATTATTTCCTCATAGATAGACTATTGGTAGGAATTATTATATATTTTAAAGATGGTAATGCATTAAGTTAGAAAGGTCTTGTAAATAATAGGAGTTTGATTATCGGAAAAGAAGAATTCTAATCTTGTTATGTGTAACATCTCCATAAAAACTGAGTTAGTAATCTTGGGGATTTTCCTTTTTAAAGTATTTTCAATTGAGCGAAAAGAGAGAAACAAAATAGATATACAGCATGCATATACATTCGTTTCGATTTTACCTTAATTTCTTACAAATATCCTTTGATTATTTCCTAACTTCTCATACTGTAACAATTAGTTCATTTAAAGTTTAAGTAATAACCACTTAAAACATAAGACTTCATGAGATACACTATTAACATCTTCACTTAACGAACTCATGGGATTCAACCATCTTATAGTTTTCATCCTACCATTCACAGAATGAAACACTAGCATGAAGATGGTGCATTCCCTATAAAGAAGAATCTCTTTAAAATAATAAACCTAACCGATTCAAATTAATGCCCTTATAACTAGCTTACCTACACAAGGATTTTAGTCAGTAATTCCGAAACATTTTCCCAACAAATAATCATCCAACCTGTCCTATCCACATCTAACAACTTACCTTATTTCCCTTCGGTTGCTAATACATCTTTATGAACACATTACATTGTACCCCAGCATCTAACCAATTACTTACTCCAGGAAACCGATCAATATATAAGTTGAATACTGCAT
Source organism: Larix kaempferi (assembly GCA_027924585.1). Lineage (NCBI taxonomy): Eukaryota > Viridiplantae > Streptophyta > Pinopsida > Pinales > Pinaceae > Larix > Larix kaempferi. The sequence goes on along the minus strand of BSBM01000622.1, from coordinate 30,848,937 downwards.
ATAAAATAAAAGCTCATTGCCACAAAATCATGAGTTTACTTGCGAACATAAAAGCTTGTCTTCAACATCAAAAATCATGATTTTACTTGCTAACATAACAATTTATAATTTAATATCACCATTCATGAATTTCACTCCCCATTGTAGACCACGATTCTCAAGAAGAAGAAAACACACAATTACACAAAAGAGAGAGGCAAGATATACACGTGGTTCACCCAAAACGTTTGGGCTACGTCCACAAGGAAAGGTCGCATCATGTATTATTTTTCAAACATAGGGAGAAATTACATCCTGCCACCAATGGCTACATTACAGATATCAATTTCTCTAAACTTGTCTCATAAAGAGTCCTTTCACAACATTCAACACTACCCCAACGCTGTTTGAGGGGAACTATTTCTGGTAAAACATAAAAGAACTTAACATAGTTCTGCTACTTTAAAACCATTACCGAGGATTTATTCTCTGATTGAAATTTAACTTAACCTATTAGAACCATCTCTATTTGGGTATTGGCGTAACATAGCTCTTCGATATTATGACCACCTCTGGATTAAATATATTCCTTAACCTAAATCCATATAAAAACCATCTCTGGTTTAAAGTTATTTTTTAACATAGTACCTCTACAATAAGATCATTACAGAGATCTATCCTATGTCTGAATACTAACTTAAATTTATAGCGATGTACAAAACAGAGGAAGATCTCCACCGATCAAAATGTGGAATGCATTCAGATGAAAATAAAATAAAATGTTGGAGATCGATTCCATCGATCCATATACCAAACGCTGACATGCACATATCCGAACACAGAGGCCAACGCTGGCATAATACATACTGAAAACAACAGTCGAACACTAGAATAAAATAAATTGAAGACAGAGGAAGATTTCCCTTGATTAAGACTGTAGATCACAACCAACACAAAGGATGCTTATCCGGATCAGTACGGGATGTATACCCACATTCAACACCGAATGTAGGTCAGGAAAACCTTTTAGAATGCCAACGCATTCCACACAGGAAAATAAAACTGATGAGATCAAACGGAATGCACCGTGTTCAACAAGGATGTAAGCTAAGATGATTATTTCAAACAACACAGGCTTTAAGCTGAGTCGCTCGTTTCAGAATGCCAACGTATTCAACACCGCACGAAGCTAACCGGATCAGTCTAGAAACTACACACACCTTCGACACGGGATATACAACCACTGTACTTCTCCTAACAAAACCCTATATCGCAACACTTGTGGGATCAAAAAGGTTCTAAGGTGATCCATTCGCTGGCCACAATAACATATAAAAGAAAAAACCAACCCATTGATGCATAATGTGGCAGAAGAAGTATTTCTCGTACAAGAAACCTATACCCGATGCTAGTCAGAACTAAAACAATATGAGAACCCCGTTCTAAGGTGATCCAATCAATGGCCTTAATACACACCTAAAAGAAACAAACACGCTGATGCAAAGACACGGTATTTATCCTACACGGATCAATAATACTTGATCATCCCATCCTCGATTTACTGGTAGCTGTTACTATCGCTGAGATTAATGGGGCTTCTACAAGGAACACAAATCCCAGTGGTACAATGCACATAATGCAACTGGATTTCCCAGTAATTTATTACTCAAGAGGACCCCGATTTTCCAGGCATCACATAATATAAACAGGAACATATATTATAAAATAAAACTACAGGGATCGGGCTTGCAGAGAAGCCATCCCTTCCCATATGAGCAACACATAATACTTGATCATCCCATCCTCGATTTACTGGTAGCTGTTACTATCGTTGAGATTAATGGGGCTTCTACAAGGAACACAAATCCCAGCGGTACAATGCACATACTGCAACTGGATTTCCCAGTAATTTATTACTCAAGAGGACCTCGATTTTCCAGGAATCACATAATATAAACAGGAACATATATTATAAAATAAAACTACACGGATCGGGCTTGCAGAGAAGCTGTCCCTTCCCATATGAGCAACACATAATACATCCTTCCAAAAACTATTTTTCTAGAAAAAAAAACCACTGCCCTCCTTTCTCAGGAAGAATACCCTCGCCGCCTAAAAGCTGTGGCCGCGATTCCCTTAAAAACGCCCTTTGCGTAGGGCTCTATGTTCTCCTTGAGAGCTCCGTCCGCCTCTGAACTCAACACATAAGTGGAGTGCTCTTGCCAAGTGGAGACACTAGAAGACGTAGCTAACCTGGCCTCACCTTGATAGATAGTGTCTCTTTCCAAGGTCAAGTTCATGTATACTTAAGGTGGATCTTGAAGTAAGGTATATTGCTTGCTTAATTATTCTTTTTAAGAAATAAATGTAATATTTTCCCTTATTCCTAGAGAAATCTATTCTTGTAATAGTTCACATTAATAAATTAATCACATATATATATATATATATTTATATTTATATTTCAAAGATGTTTAAATCCAACAAGTGTTTTAACTTTAAATATTTACAATATTTAAAAGAAGACCATGCCCCTTGCATAATATAAGTAGGTGCGTGTTATTCCTAACTATGCAACATACCAACACATAAAGGTATAGAACATGTTACATATCTATCGTTTAATTATACTCTTGTATATGTTCATATAAAGATAATACTTAGTTCATATAAGTATTTATATATGTAAGCAAACCCATCTTATTATGGATAAGTCCTATGACTTACATGAGTGGTCCTACACACTATCAAAACACATACTCTCACATACCCTCGGTATGTCTAGAAGGTTTTTACTACAACCTTTAACATTTTGTTAAAGTAGTGGCTTGTCTAGGCCGGAATCATATATATAAGCACATATTCTTAGTTAGGTGTTGATCTCCAAATACTTGATGAGTAACATAGGTGTGATTTTACTGTTTTCCTAAGATTTCATTCTTTCTTGTTTATTCTCAAGGATTATCCTATTGCTTATAAGATAGTATTCTATTTTAAGCATATAGGTGGATATTAACTTTCCACCTTTCATCTAATCTTGATTGGTTGATGACCTACGACCATCCACCGTCTTGCATAGTTTTCTCACCATTCATGTCTCCCCCTAGTCTATAGGATGTTATTTCATTTAGTAAAATAATACAAATGTTTGTACAGTTGTCTGGTGGGGCCTTGGCCTTGAGCTCCTCACCAAAAACCTCATACCATTTACATTTTCAAATTACATAAAGGTAGGGTAGGAAGAGGGGTGTTACATCCTTTCCCCCTTTAAATATAACATCGTCCTCGATGTTCATGTTTTCAAAATCTTGAGTTCCATTGTGCATTGTCCCTTCTCTTGCTTCGTTATCTTCCTTCAATCTTTCCGTACGTCGTTATTGCTGATAATATGCACTTTCATGAAATAAAACCGGGACTCCAAAGTTTATCCGGTAAAATATATCATATATTTCATAATCCAATACAGAACATGACAATTAACACATTTGCAACACAACATTGGTATTTCACAAGTACTCCAGATTTAGTTCATAAAATTTCAAGTAGTAACCTTGAAATTTCATCATTCACCCTCGTCCTTGAGGGATTTTTGCACATTCAAGGTTATATTTCTATGCATAACATTCACAAAATATGACATTCAACCATCTAGTTACTTGTCAATTCGTTAGTATGTGTTCTATTGTTACCTCATGAAAATGAAAATATTCAACAATAATTTGTTGATCACCAAAATCTACTTTGAAACTTCATCAAGTATCTACTGAACACAAAACTCTCCCTCGATTTTTGTCACCAATTTTCCATGTGGACTTACAGGCTAACTTTGAGGTTACTCTCCCTTTTGATTGCTAGTCAAAAATTTTCCCCTCAAAAACATCAAACAGTGTCATGTCTTCTAGATGTCAAAATTTGTGCCTAGGTCTTGCCATTGATATCCCCGACTCCTTCACAATTCCCCTCAAGCTTCCTTGCTTGAGTCCAGGAAAAGCTACCTTAGCAAGGTAGAGTTGGATCATCAATTTTTGCCACCTCATTTGCCTAGCACCAATGTGCTCACACAACAATCATTTGCCTAACACCATTGTGCTCCCACAGCAATCATTTTCCTAACACCATCATGCTCACACGGAAAATCACTTCACTCCTATATCATGCTTTATGCATAATTATGTATAATGTTCTTGTATTTCAACAAGTCCTGTAGATATTAACAATCTACCTAAAACACATGATCATATCAATATATTTATTATTTAATTTGTCTGCACTTACTGTCCATTACAACCTTTAACTTCTTGCGACAAACAGACTTGGTATTGGTCGTGAATTTACCTGCATAATATATCATGCTCCTGTCTCCCAACAAGTCCAACAAGTTTTGACAATCTACCAAAATCACTAGTTAGTACCACTTTATATAACAAAGTTGAATTTTTTTGTAGGGAACCATTACGGAAATCATCACCCTACAACATCCATACACGATCAACATCTTTATTTGGGGTTTATTAATTTCATCAATCGTACCTTACAACACGGAATTGCAATGTTAGCACATCTTGAGGGATTTTTTTTTTTTTTTTTTAACCTTTCCAATAATTCCAATGGTCATCTAATTCACCAAATTCTAACTCCGTTAGAATAAAATATCCCCATAAATTCAGGTCATTTGTGTTACAAGGTCTACCATCCTTCCATCAATTAGATGAAGATTAGTTGGAGAAGTATTCGACCTCATTTATTTCTTCAATCAATATTCTTGTATATTTATACAAAAAATTTAATCAATTTTCCAACCATGTCATTAACTATAAGTCTTCCTCGGGACAACTTTGTGCAAGAGAAAACATGACAACTGTATATAGTGGTAGTCACTTACCTTAACAGAAACACATCTATCAAAAATTAAACACTGCCTTTAAACTCTTAGTTCATATAATGCTCTATTTACCATGGACATCTTTATGGAATTCTTTTCCATTAATAATAAACATAAATATGTTGAAACAAGAATTATAGTTATATGGTTGCCACATGTTCCACTTGAGAATCCAAAGGATCATCGTTTACCAAAAATTACACCTATACGATAAGCCATCATAGAAGTGGAAGAGGTTAAACACATGAGGTATATCGAAAGAAACATCATAATCCCACTTCTAGTTTTGGTGAGTTGACAAAGTATATGATAGCATATCTCGTCATAACTTCTCATCATATCTCATCATAACTTCTCATATCTTTATGAAGAGAAATGGGCTATAGTATTTTTCATCGATCTTGACACAACCATATCTTTATCAAGGGAAATGGGCTATAGTATTTTTCATCGATCTTGACACAACCAGATATGCTTTAGTAGTCATAGTTATTGTCCCAATATATTCATAAATAAGTTCATTTCGAATGCACTTTTCTCTATATTAAAAATTAAAGGAAACCAATTGTCGACCAATGTTATTGCCTATCACTAGCAGAGAGATAATTACGCTTTATCCATCAGAATTCACAATATCACTAGCAGAGTGCTACTCTTTTAAGTATTACCTTTAAAGTATAACTACTAGGTACAACTAAAAATCGAATTATGGTAGAGTTCATATTTATTTAAACTTCTTTCCCAAGTAATAAAACTACGTAGACCCACCATCACTCATTGTTATTGGGACTTTAATATCATACTCCTTACGGAAATGGAAGATGGTTTATTAATATATCATTATCGACTTTCTTCAAACTTCATTATGCAAGTTGATTGACGATATCACTTATACCCTTATAAACAACTTATGTATCTGCAAAATGATGTCAATTCCTCATCTTTATCTCACACATTTGTTTGTATTTTTCTGAAGATCCAAGAGTTCACTATAATCCTATACATCTTAGGCTATCATCATTCTAAAGAAGTATATAAATATTTCTTGCAGAACATGTTTCCACCCCAAATTTCATTTCTTAGTTTAACACATAATGATTCAACCCCAAATTTCATTTCTTAGTTTAACACATAATGATTCAGGAATGAACATAATGCAACTTACTTACTTGTAACTTACTGGCGTCTTTGTTGGTCACCTCTTGGGGAACCTTTGAAAATGAACTTGTTGCGTCTTGCAAGTAGAGTCCCTTCAACTTATCTCTTCATGTTAAGCCCAATATAGGCCCGAGTGTTGTAACTTGGGCTCTGATACCATATGTAACATCTCCATAAAAACTGAGTTAGTAATCTTGGGGATTTTCCTTTTTAAAGTATTTTCAATTGAGCAAAAAGAGAGAAACAAAATAGATATACAGCATGCATATACATTCGTTTCGATTTTACCTTAATTTCTTACAAATATCCTTTGATTATTTCCTAACTTCTCATACTGTAACAATTAGTTCATTTAAAGTTTAAGTAATAACCACTTAAAACATAAGACTTCATGAGATACACTATTAACATCTTCACTTAACGAACTCATGGGATTCAACCATCTTATAGTTTTCATCCTACCATTCACAGAATGAAACACTAGCATGAAGATGGTGCATTCCCTATAAAGAAGAATCTCTTTAAAATAATAAACCTAACCGATTCAAATTAATGCCCTTATAACTAGCTTACCTACACAAGGATTTTAGTCAGTAATTCCGAAACATTTTCCCAACAAATAATCATCCAACCTGTCCTATCCACATCTAACAACTTACCTTATTTCCATTTGGTTGCTAATACATCTTTATGAACACATTACATTGTACCCCATCATCTAACCAATTACTTACTCCAGGCAACCGATCAATATATAAGTTGAATACTGCATATAAAATAAAAGCTCATTGCCACAAAATCATGAGTTTACTTGCGAACATAAAAGCTTGTCTTCAACATCAAAAATCATGATTTTACTTGCTAACATAACAATTTATAATTTAATATCACCATTCATGAATTTCACTCCCCATTGTAGACCACGATTCTCAAGAAGAAGAAAACACACAATTACACAAAAGAGAGAGGCAAGATATACACGTGGTTCACCCAAAAATTTTGGGCTACGTCCACAAGGAAAGGTCGCATCATGTATTATTTTTCAAACATAGGGAGAAATTACATCTTGCCACCAATGGCTACATTACAGTTATCGATTTCTCTAAACTTGTCTCATAAAGAGTCCTTTCACAACATTCAACACTACCCCAAAGCTGTTTGAGGGGAACTATTTTTGGTAAAACATAAAAGAACTTAACACAGTTCTGCTACTTTAAAACCATTACCGAGGATTTATTCTCTGATTGAAATTTAACTTAACCTATTAGAACCATCTCTGTTTGGGTATTGGTGTAACATAGCTCTTCGGTATTATGACCACCTCTGGATTAAATATATTCCTTAACCTAAATCCATATAAAAACCATCTCTGGTTTAAAGTTATTTTTTCAACATAGTACCTCTACAATAAGATCATTACAGAGATCTATCCTATGTCTGAATACTAACTTAAAGTTATAGCGATGTACAAAACAAAGGAAGATATCCACTGATCAAAATGTGGAATGCATTCAGATGCAAATAAAATAAAATGTTGGAGATCGATTCCATCGATCCATATACCGAACGCTGACATGCACATATCCGAACACAGAGGTCAACGCTGGCATAATACATACTGAAAACAATGGTCGAACACTAGAATAAAATAAATTGAAGACAGAGGAAGATTTCCCTTGATTAAGACTGTAGATCACAACCAACACAAAGGATGCTTAGCTGGAACGGTATAGGATGTATACCCACATTCAACACCGAATGTAGGTCAGGAAAACCTTTTAGAATGCCAACGCATTCCACACAGGAAAATAAAACTGATGAGATCAAACGGAATGCACCGTGTTCAACAAGGATGTAAGCTAAGATGATTATTTCAAACAACACAGGCTTTAAGCTGAGTCGCTCGTTTCAGAATGCCAACGTATTCAACACCACACGAAGCTAACCGGATCAGTCCAGAAACTACACACACCTTCGACACGGGATATACAACCACTGTACTTCTCCTACCAAAACCCTATATCGCAACACTTGTGGGATCAAAAAGGTTCTAAGGTGATCCATTCGCTGGCCACAATAACATATAAAAGAAAAAACCAACCCATTGATGGATAATGTGTCAGAAGAAGTATTTCTCATACAGGAAACCTATACCCGATGCTAGTCAAAACTAAAACAATATGAGAACCCTGTTCTAAGGTGATCCAATCAATGGCCTTAATACACACCTAAAAGAAACAAACACGTTGATGCAGAGACACGGTATTTCTCCTACACGGATCGATAATACTTGATCATCCCATCCTCAATTTACTGGTAGCTGTTACTATCGCTGAGATTAATGGGGCTTCTACAAGGAACACAAATCCCAGCGGTACAATGCACATACTGCAACTGGATTTCCCAGTAATTTATTACTCAAGAGGACCCCGATTTTCTAGGCATCACTTAATATAAACAAGAACATATATTATAAAACAAAACTACAGGGATCGGGCTTGCAGAGAAGCCGTCCCTTCCCATATGAGCAACACATAATACTTGATCATCCCATCCTCGATTTACTGGTAGCTGTTACTATCGCTGAGATTAATGGGGCTTCTACAATGAACACAAATCCCAGCGGTACAATGCACATACTGCAACTGGATTTCCCAGTAATTTATTACTCAAGAGGACCCCGATTTTCCAGGCATCACATAATATAAACAGGAACATATATTATAAAATAAAACTACAGGGATCGGGCTTGCAGAGAAGCCGTCCCTTCCCATATGAGCAACACATAATACATCCTTCCAAAAACTATTTTTCCAGAAAAAAAAACCACTGCCCTCCTTTCTCCGGAAGAATACCCCCGCCCCCTAAAAGTTGTGGCCGCGATTCCCTTAAAAACCCCCTTTGCGCAGGGCTCTATGTTCTCCTTGAGAGCTTCGTCCGCCTCTGAACTCAACATGTAAGTGGAGTGCTCTTGCCAAGTGGAGACACTAGAAGACATAGCTAACCTGGCCTCACCTTGACAGATAGTGTCTCTTTCCAAGGTCGAGTTCATGTATACTTAAGGTGGATCTTGAAGTAAGGTATATTGCTTGCTTAATTATTCTTTTTAAGAAATAAATGTAATATTTTCCCTTATTCCTAGAGAAATCTCTTCTTGTAATAATTCACATTAATAAATTAATCATATATATATATATATATTTATATTTCAAAGATGTTTAAATCCAACAAGTGTTTTAACTTTAAATATTTACAATATTTAAAAGAATACCATGCCCCTTGCATAATATAAGTAGGTGCGTGTTATTCCTAACTATGCAACATACCAACACATAAAGGTATAGAACATGTTACATATCTATCCTTTAATTATACTCTTGTATATGTTCATATAAAGATAATACTTAGTTCATATAAGTATTTATATATGTAAGCAAACCCATCTTATTATGGATAAGTCCTATGACTTACATGAGTGTTCCTACACACTATCAAAACACATACTCTCACATACCCTCGGTATGTATAGAAGGTTTTTACTACAACCTTTAACATTTTGTTAAAGTAGTGGCTTGTCTAGTCCGGAATCATATATATAAACACATATTCTTAGTTAGGTGTTGATCTCCAAATACTTGATGAGTAACATAGGTGTGATTTTACTGTTTTCCTAAGATTTCATTCTTTCTTGTTTATTCTCAAGGATTATCCTATTGCTTATAAGATAGTATTCTATTTTAAGCATATAGGTGGATATTAACTTTCCACCTTTCATCTAATCTTGATTGGTTGATGACCTACCACCATCCACCGTCTTGCATAGTTTTCTCACCATTCATGTCTCCCCCTAGTCTATAGGATGTTATTTCATTTAGTAAAATAATACAAATGTTTGTACAGTTGTCTGGTGGGGCCTTGGCCTTGAGCTCCTCACCAAAAACCTCATACCATTTACATTTTCAAATTACATAAAGGTAGGGTAGGAAGAGGTGTGTTACATTATGATTGATTGAACACATGATGTTGATTTAGTATCCTTTAGTTGAATATTGATAATGCAGAAGAAAAGTTTGAATTTCTGATATGTTTATGATTTTATACTGTTGAAAGAATGTTTATTGACCCACTGGGTGGAATGGAATCCGGGGTAGAAGGCAATGGACAAGTGGCAGCATCATGATGCAGCTAACTAGCTTTTGGTATGGGACAACTCCCTTGAAATGTGGTCATAGTGCCCTGAAAGATGCGACTGGAGCTTGAGGCTCATTTATTCAAAACTGACCACTAAAGACCTAGGCAGTCTATATGATAGCCATCAAATTTTGAACTGAGGTTCATCACTTTTCCTGACGAGGAAATTTACCTTGGGGTTTTGCTGTGTTTGCACCCAAAAGATTTGATGAGGGGATATGCTATGTTGTTGATCATGTTGTTAGTATGCCAAACTCTTATTGAGTTCAGGAGGTTGATGCCGAGTGGAGAAGGCATGTTATTTCAGGAGGTTGATGCTGAGTGGAGAAGGCATTTTGAGTGCCTTGCTTCTACATAGAATCTTCTACCTAGTGGTTCAGTAAACATGTCTCCTTGGGTGTTTTTGTTTCATATTTAAATTTATTTAATACTGTGCAAATTACAGTCATCCTTGGACACTTGTCCAAATATAAAACTATACAATAAAAATTAGTATGATGTTTCCTCCAACATAAAAAGTAATCATCTTGTTACGATGCTGATTTTTCCTAAAAATATGCTATGTTATGAGTTGACTATCATGTTCCTACTGGAAGTATGCAGATGTTATTTCTGATGAGTTTCCAGAGGGCTCATGTTTGTATGCAAGTTTCTATGATTGCGGATATACAAAAGAGCATTATGTATGCAAGTCTTCATGATTTCCGGAAATACATAAAAGTTATGAATGCAAGTCTTCATGATTGCAGGAAAAACATAAGAGTTTTGTATGCAAGTCTCCATGATTGTTGAAGTAGAAAAAGGTTTGGTGATTACAAAGTACGGTTGAAAGAATTGTTTTATGATATGAGCTAAGGATAATGATTGTCTTGTAGCTAGACCCTCACATGTATTTATGCGTGAATGTTATGAATGTTGGAATAAGCAAAATATTTCCTCAAGGAAGAGGAAGAATGATGAATAATTACTATTTTGGAATTTTGTATACTCATGATATACTAAAGAACATTGGGAGATCTTGTACGATCTGTGTAATGTGCAGGATATAAGTGAAGAGGTGTTGTTGAAAATCGCAAAAACGTGAAGACAACCAAAGCATGAGAACAAAAGTAAGCGAAAGATGGGAAAGGATGCAAAAGACAAACCATTGAACACCGAGGACGGTGTTATCTTTATGGAGTGGAGTGTGTAACATCCCTCAATTTTGACCCCTAATAACATTATTTTGAAATGTAATTATGAATTATGTAAACGACCCTGGTGAGGAGCTCAAGGCCAAGGCCCCATAGGTGGACCATGAAACTATTGTAATAAGTGTTATTTTAAACTTAGAGACTTTGAGATGACGCATTTAGACGACAACAACCGAATCCACCGAGGGATGGATAAACGATTTGGGGAAGGCATGAGATTCGGTTAAAAATGATGGATGTCGTCTGGTTACCTTATACGCTAGAAGAAGAAAAAATTCTTATTTCAATGCTTAAAGCTCTAAGGAGATACCCTAAGTTAAGTATTGATAAGACACACATCACTAATTGCTTATTAGCACCATTAACATCATTATTAAATGATAACTTGATTATCACTATAAGCTTAAACAAAGTTTAAAAAAAATACTTTATCCTAAACTAATGCATAAGATTATTATTTAAGCTCAGAGAAGATAAATGATCTCATAAAGAAAATTTTTGGAGATTTTAGTTTATATACAGATATATATATATATATATAAACATATACTTATTGTGCTACAAATATACAAGTGTTAACATATATATATGAGTGAGAGGGAGCAACCAAATAAGTGATATAATGAAGGTATTTAATTATATATATATATGTTATATAAATATATGCGAAGGATTAACAAAACTAAGGGAATACCATGTAATACAATGTTATTATTTAACAAATGTTGTTTATCATTTATTTCTATCTTTATCTGAATGGCAAGAATAAGCGAATGTACACTTATACAAGTAAGGTAACTTCTTGATATAACTCCACAAGAAAATATATTATAAGTGCTAGTAGAAAAAAAAAACCATGGTCTATCCAAATAAGATATTATGTAGGAAAGACATTATAATATTGTATTTATATATATTTGGTTATATATATGGATATGTCTTAGGAAGGTATTCTTCCTTAAATGAAATAGAGAACACCCTTTGATAGTTAACTGATAGTTAGACAGGCACTCACTTAATTGCGGAGATGTCTTTGGGTAGTGTCTCCAGATTTAATCAACACGGAGATGTCTTTGGGTAGTGTCTCCAGATTTAATCAACCACGAGTAATGAAAAGAATCTAAGAGAGTTTTATAGGGATTATGTCTCCCGAGTGGAATGTTGAAATTCACGCTGGACTACCACTTGTCGATTTAACTTTAATGAAGAAACCTCCTTAAAAGAGATCAATGCTACCACATGAAACTACCACGATCTGCACCAAAGTGGCTGTTGAATGGCAAGCCTCGATTTGGGGAAATTGTCTTTCTGTCATATGATTTTATATATTATGTTTACTCTGCCATAAGGGGGAGAGGATAAAAAATGAAAGGGTTTTGACAGCAGCAATGTCTCTGAGAATTCGTTTGAACCCTGGCAAGAACCTTAGGGAATAATCTCGCAACTTTTGGATTTTTCATTGCCTGGAAATCAAGTGACAGAGAGCATTCCCATAGATAGGAGAATGGGGATTCAAATCGGAGAAATAAATCTTTTCTCACGGCATTCGTTGTGCATCAACAAAGGGTGTGGATTCTTCCACAGCTCTACAATGAAGGAAGTGAAGGGAAAACGCTCCAGGAATGTAAGCAATCCTTACGCTATAGTAGCACTGCAATCTTTCTTAGAATTTAATAATATCTTTTCAGAGTCGTAATTAACTGTTTTTGCTGCATTTTTCAAATATATGTGAATTGTGAATACGGTTGCAGTAAATATAAATACTTCTACTATGTATTACGTTTAGATCATAGTGACCTCAGGATGACATGATGATGAGAGAAACCGATCCCAGATATTTATCTTACACCATCGTCTCATAAGACCTACCTCTGTTTGTTTTTATTTGATAGAAGGATTTCAAATCCATGAAACACTTGAACATTTGAGTGACAGTTTATCTCTAATCCCTAGCGATCTGTTCATGCCTTTAATTATACATGCCAATCTCTGTCTCGGAGTCGAGAGTGGCTTAGCTTCCATAAACCCTACTATGTGATATCTTAGTGAATTCACTCTTCCATATAAAGAAATCCATGATCATTAGTACATCAACGATGTTTCGTGATCCCTTTCTTACTGCTCTTTTTTAAGTAATTTATTTATGCTGGGTTTCATATTTGAATTTTTGTTATCGCTTGACCGATGTCCTCTTAGATCCCTGCCATGAAATTTTGTTAACTTTCAAACTTAAGAGGATTTTAGCCTTTGTCTCTAATAAAAATTAAAGGTAGGCTTATGTTTATTTTTTTATAGGATTATAATTCAAAGACTTGTAGTAAGGGTAGTAAAATATATATTTATGTTCCCATTGTAAAAGTTAGCATGGATAAAGCTCTCTATGAGAGAAGCTAGGGGAATTGTAGGAAAGTGGTTGGCAACAATTTGGCTGCTGGATGTAACCTCTTCCTTAACTGACTTAATATAAACAAAACCTTTTGTGGACGTAGCCCAAGATGCGGGTGAACCATGTCAAAATGTTCTCTTGGTATGTATTTTTCTTATGTATATATCTCTTGATGTTGTATCTCAATTATTATCTCAGTTTTGGCTGTTTTAAATTTGGCACCTTAGGCATTCTTATGATTGTGGTTAAGTATAACATTGTTACTAATTTACATGTGTGTATAAGTTGGAAAAATCTATTAGTGGTTGCTTAATATTGATTTATCTATGCATCTATGAGTTAATTTAGAAGTAGATGCAAGTGTATTTAATTCATTGATAGTGGGTTGGTGTCTCTTATCGTCTTCAGTCTGTTATGTTTACATCTCCTTGCTTATGTATTCATCTCTCATTTACATATATGATTATAATGGCGCAGTTAAGCATGTTTGAATATATGTTGAAAGAGGAATTAGTGTGTTATATATTCTGTTGTTACCATCCATGATGAAAAATTTAAATTTTTAACCAATTTTTACTAGTTTAGAAATCTGGGTTCGTGACAAATGGTATCACAGCACTAGGTTAAAACACTCAATCCTATTGGGCTCAACGTGGATTGAGTAAAACATGGAAGTTGACGAACTAATCACTCAGTTGTTTTTGTTTTATTTTGAGTGCATGGGCGAGGAGAAATATTATTCAAAGTACCACTTCAAGTTTCTTCGAAAGCATAAAGATAAGTAAATTTGTATTTCTTACAAAACGTTGAATAAGGTATGTTTTCCTATATTATGGATTTTTCTTTTGCTATATATTGTCATATGGTATTATTATGAAAAGTGATAACTAGTTGAAATGATTTTTGTAGCTTGTGAACCTACGCTTAATTATAATTCAAAAATTTCGTAGAAACGTCATTTTATTTGTCCAAATTTTATTACCTATGGGCATCTATAGTTTCATTAATACACTATTCTGAAGTAAAATTGTTCGTTTTAGCAGAAGTTACTTGAACACCTTTAATGTCTATGCATAGTAATTACGACAAGATGCATATAATGTTTAAAAGATGATCGGATAGAGCATTTATTGATAAAATTTATAATTATTTAGCTACTTTCTTTGGGATAAAAGTTAGTACTCAAACGTCAAAAGCTAGAAGGAGCATCTTTTCTATATTTAGCATTGAGATAATATGTTTATTTCAAAAAGTGTATACGGTCATTCTTTCATAGATCCAATAGAATCAAGTTCATGTAGAATATAGCCTAAAGAAAGATTTATTTATCCCAAGTATTGATGGCTAGAAAGGATGTAACATACTAGGTTACATGATTAAATACATGTAATAATTCATGTGATTAAATGACCAATATGTTTTGAATATTATTCTTGTTTATGAAAAACCATCATTTGTATTTCATTACAGGATGTCTTACCCTTATTAAAAGTATTTTATAGCAGTATTTCCTAGGAGTTTGAGTGAATTTATTTTATAATGCATTTGAAATTCAGTTATTTCCTCATAGATAGACTATTGGTAGGAATTATTATATCTTTTAAAGATGGGAATGCATTAAGTTAAAAAGTTCTTGTAAATAATAGGAGCTTGATTATCGGAAAAGAAGAATTCTAATGTTGTTATGATTGATTGAACACATGATGTTGAGTTAGTATCCTTTAGTTGAATATTGATAATGGAGAAGAAAAAGTTTGAATTTCTGATATGTTTATGATTTTATACTATTGAAAGAATGTTTATTGACCCACTGGGTGGAATGGAATCCGGGGTAGAAGGAAATGGACAAGTGGCAGCATCATGATGCAACTAACTAGCTTTTGGTATGGGACAACTCCCTTGAAATGTGGTCATAGTGCCTTGAAAGATGGGACTACAGAAGATAAGTTTTACAAGCTATCTATCCAAGGGTTTAATGCTTGTTAGCTATGGCTTCATGCTTTCTTAACCTTCGTATCACCAACAGAGGAAGAATAATGTTTACTTGTTTAAAAAATAGTAACGCTCAGGGGTTTGATTACCTTCTTGAGTGAATTAAGTTCTGTAAGGAGATTCAGGGGAATCATAGTTAATACATTTATTATTTTTGTTTTATGTGCTAAACTCATAGGATTCCCACTGCTGTAATAAAAAACGCTTCAAATGCTGTTTAATGTTTTCAATTCAACCCTACGGGTTCTGATCTGTAATGGACTATTCAGTGAAATGAAATTTAGTATAAAATGTGTGAAAAGAAAGGGTATTAACCTATTTGGTGTAATCGACTATCTTCGATTTTATAAAAACTCCAGTTTAAGGGTGTAGATTTGGTATCGGACTGAGATTACTTTTTTTTGCAAGTTATAAAACAACTTATGGTTTTCGAAACTAATCTCGATACTATTTGGAAGGATGATTTACAATTTTTAATTCGTAAACGTATTTGATCTAGCCGTTCTTTCAAATCTATGAACATTTTTAAAAGAAATTTTTTCTAGTGTGATCTGTTCTTTATAGCACGAGGGTGTTATAGGTTTTGTTGTTTAAAAAGAAAAACAAGATTATTTAAATTCTTAGCCTCAGTTGAGGTCTTCGATGATGCTTGGGAACTGTCTGAAAAAGTAAAGTAAATTGAGTATCTTAGTTTTAAATGATCTCAATGGTTTGGTGCGGTAGTATTGATTCAACTTTGTAATTAAATAATAAAGGAAAGCGAAAAGCATTAAGATCAGAACTCGTTGAAACTAAAAACAAAGCCCTTAAATCTGAATGAAAACTTCACATATGTTAATATCAAGAAATATGTTTTAAGTGGACAACCTATGTTCTAAATCCTAGATTTGAGATTGCATTTCGATGCGTCATAATAATGGATCTAAACTTTAGATGTAAAAATATATACTATTCTTTCTGGTTTCGAACATTAGTGGACAACATACATAGGATATATGTATATATATATATACAATTCATACTGATAAACAAAAGGAAATCTACCGAAGATTATTCATAAGAAATTTTATCAAGATGCAGATGTTTGAGATTAACTTAGCAAAAGAGCTGTGTAAATAAAAAGGACTAAGAACCTGCTACTGTAGGTGGCAAAAAAAAGTGAGATAGCCCTTCCTCCCAACCAATTCCTGAAGCAACCAATTTACTTACTCCAATACCCCTGAGCCTGTTCGTTGAACCACAAGAGAAAAAAAACTTTCAATGCACCATCTATTGCATTTCAATTCCAATCCCTATCCAATCCTAGACTCCTGCTGCTCATGGACCTACTAATTTATAGTAGTTTTCCTAGGACTTGGTCATTTATGAGCCTCCTTCTCTTTAGCACTCAACTAGGAGTGGTGACCTGATTTTTAGGGATGATGTCTCCTGCATCTTGCGTTCTCACTCAGTGGCTTTCACCATTCTTCTTTTCCTCTCGCGAGTCAGCAAACACTCAGCAACAACTATATCCATTCTTGCTCCCCTCCTTTATTATATATTATTTAAATAAAAGTATTCTCACTACAAATTGTTCTATTTTTGACTATTCAGTAAAAAATAATAAAAATTGTTTTTAATTATTCTTTTCTAGAAGAAATAAGAATATTTATTATTTTCAGGGGTGTTCCATACACCTCCTGTGACGTTCCCCAAACAACAATAAGACATTATGTTTCTAATATATATATATATATATATATTGTTATCATTGTGAAATTTATTTCAATAAGGGGGCTAGATGAAAAATCTT
Source organism: Larix kaempferi (assembly GCA_027924585.1). Classification (NCBI taxonomy): domain Eukaryota; kingdom Viridiplantae; phylum Streptophyta; class Pinopsida; order Pinales; family Pinaceae; genus Larix; species Larix kaempferi. Next base: position 30,831,364 of record BSBM01000622.1, on the reverse strand, counting down.
CCAAAGAAGTCCTAGGAGGACTGTTGTAAGAAAACAATTTTTATTTAAATTATTTTTTTAATAAAAGGATGAGCAGGAATAGCCAAGTTAAATGAGGAGATCATGCATGAAAAAGTGGGGGACAAGTTAGAGTTAACCTCTGGGAAACCAGAACAGGTGTCAGAAGTGTATTTAAGACACTAGACACACCCTGAAAATCAAGGATTTACTTAGCTACGAAAATTCCATGAGAAATTGGCTGCTAATGGTAAGACCTAGGAAAAAACTATAAAGGAATGGCATATGTGGGAGGCAGGAGGCTGCTGAGTATGCCGGAGAGGATTTGACTTGCCGTGTGAGCACTCTGTGTTATGCAAGGAATTCCGGAAATGAACTGAGTTTCGAGGTTAATTGTCCACACTTTTCATGCATGTATCTAGCTCGGGGGTGATTACGGACAGACTTGGTGTTTGTACCTAATCTACGGTTGGGTGGAACGTGGTTGTTTTGACTTCATTCCGGTTACAAGTTTCAGGTTTTTATAATTACAGACTCTAAGCACTTTTCTGTTAATTTATTATGTCCAGATTATTTGAAAATAGATTTTGTTCCTAAGGAAAGTTGTTGATACATTACTGTCAATAACGTTAGATCTGTTAAAGTTTAGATATTGGGTACTTCCGGGGAAATTCATTCTTGTTAATTTATCCCGAGTTATTCGTTTGCATAATGTAAGTTGATTAAGTCTGGAAATTTTAATCTACAATTGTACTCAGAAAACAACGAGAAGTTGGGATGATTATATTCATAACTTACCCTCAAGTTTGAGTTACAGAAGTTTTGTTTTATTTATTATGTATAAGTTGGATCAAAGGGTAAACCCATCATCAATCTACACTTTGACGGTATAAATCTTATTAAAAGTGGAATCGTCGAATTCGGTATAAAACCCCTTTGGGTAAAAGAACCCTTCCAAATTTATTCTTATATATCTTCAATGTATAATTACTGGGTAAATCGAAGCACGCTTGGCCTGCTAGGCCGCGTTAGCTTAGTGTTTAACCTACCTATGAAATCCTTGACCTCATTTTGATCACCGCCACAGTGTTCCCGTGCTTAAGTTACATTGAAGCACTAATTACTCCTCGCTACCAAACGGTGGATACGAGTAAGTATTAACTGGTTGTTGACTGTCGAAAAATTCCTAATCCTTTTTATGGTGTGCTCAATAATGGTTTTCTGCATTACTTCTTTTATTCTTATAGAACTACTTTAGACAGAGTGACGATTGAAGGGTTACACGAGATAGGCATTCATATTATATGATTCAGATAGTGCCTCGGTTCTTTGGGTTATGGCAATTTTATGCATGTATTTCGATGTCTGGAATTTACCGAGCAAACATCCAGCTTGAATTTATTACTTATACCTCAACCTTTTGAATCGGCGAGTCCTTCTTTAAAAAAAGAATAAACCCATCTTGTATCTCACAAAATAATTTACAGTATTGAATAAAACGGTTAAGTCAGATCTTCGAGGGTTTTAGTTGATTTTTAACCTAGGGTTTGACTGTAAATTCTCTCTTAAGAAAACGTAGAGGGGATGGTACTTAAAGAGAAAACCCCAAAGGATTTTGGGAATGGTGAATCATGGGTAGGGGACGATATTACGAGTCATGTTTTGCTTTAACTTCAAGTGTATTAAAAACCCATATTCCATTCTCTTCAAGTCTAAAATAGAATCATTATGAGTTACATATCTACCATACATACACAGGAGAGAAACGAAACCAGAAATCATACAAAAACCATTTCCTAGTAATCGTATCTGCCCTACATACTCAGGAGGGAATGGAAATAGAATCATACAAAAACTGTACTTCTATCTAGAGCAAGATTTAAAGCATCCAAAACCACAATTCACAATGTTAACCCAGAGGTTATGGAACCCATGGAGACCAAACCCCATTCACTTACAGTATTCTCGAAAATAAAACATTCTGTATTCTTGAAAATTTGGGAATTAGATATGATAATAAAGTCCTTCAAGAAATAGAAAAGAAACGAGAACCCTTGAACATAATTTCAAATAGTTCAACACGCGTTCTCTAAAGTCTAGATCCTCAGGAAGAAAGTATTATAAAAACAATTATTACATCAGATTCGTGGCAGTAAAAACCCCAGGCCACAATGAATCATTGAAGCTTCAAAACAAACTAACCATGTCATGAAACTAAAAACTCCCTATTGTCGTTGAGGAGGTTCTTTCCCAAGTTTTTCCGTCATTGCATGAAGGTGGAAGGAGCAATGCCACTTACCGGGCAGGGAAGGATCCCTCTAGAAGCCTGCGCCTTTCAAGCTGGGAGAACCTACCATCAAGAATACATTACGTCACTATCAAATGGTAGTAGACTACTTAAAAGAACAATAAGAAAATAAGGGAATTCTGAAACATGGCGTTTCAAAAATTACCTCTGAATCATCATAATGAAATAGTTGAGGATTCAAGCAAAGGCATCCTGGAGTACCACGACAGCAAATCTCATCTCCTTCAGACCGCAGAAGGTATTATATGAATTCAAGAGACCTGGATAGTAAGGGTATCGCCATGTTTAGTAGACAAAACTTGGAACCTTAACTCGAATGCTAGCAAGTGAGTATCCAACCGAAGAATAATAAAACAACTTGAGAAGATTAGCGCATTCCCAGACAACCAAAACAGTCATTCCAAGGTGCAGGTGGCACCCATGCATTCGATCATCATTAATGAAACCACATGGCCCGCCCTACAGAGTTATTGCCGGAGGGTATTGAAACACACACCCGGTACGGTGAAAACTTATCCAGCCTATAAAATACTTTGTTTAGTTTGGGAGTACACCTCGTAAGCGATTCTTGTAAATGTTAAACATAACCCTACACAACGCAAGTAAAGGTGAAGGGTTATACACTCGAATTGTCATACATAATAAATTATAAACAAGTATATTCTATGGTTCAAAAACCCAATCCATTGTTTTATGAATTTGGATAACCAGCTTGGTAACCTTATGGTGTTGAGCCCTGTTATATTGCAGGCTTGTGACAACCATTTAGTGCATTAATTTATCCATTTGAAATGTCAACGATGATCAAGGAAAGCATTGTAATTATGTCTTAATTCATTGATAAAATGGCATTGTAATTTTGAGGATTGGGCTGATACAAAAGGGGTCGCTTATAGCCCATATCATCGCAGTGATGGTGGTGTACACTATGTCTATTGCATGACTGAATTTCAGTACCAAACTATAAATAAACTTGAAGGACGTCTAAAATTAATAATTCTTGTTACCTGCGTCATGAGAAAACTCAGAAGGTGTAAGTGAACCTGCATATCCACATATGAAGTAGAGTTAGCCGTAGCTAAGTAAGTGGCATGTCAACCTTAAGACCTTCTAACCAGTAGGAAAAACAAAGGGTAAGAATATAAGCAAGATCAGAGTACAATGTATCATTAATTTAATTATTGAGTAACATAAGACAATCACCGTTCTCTTACAGAAAAGAATTTTTTTTTTATTTTTTATGGAGATGTGACACCTCCCCTTAGAAGGTAGCACTATCCTCGGTGTTACATCCTTGCTTTATTATTCCATAGGATCATCTTGGAACCATCCTGGATATGCCTCCCACATATCGCTTTCTAGATCCCAAGTAGCTTCTTCCGGACTAAGGTGCTTGCATTGCACCTTGACTTGTCCGATGGTACGGTTCCAGAGAAAAAATTCTCGCCTATCGAGAATGTGTTCCGATCCCACTTGGAACTCTTCTTCTGGTTCCACCTGGATTACATTCTAATCAATTACGTGTGAGACATCATGAACATATCTTTTCAGTATAGAAACATGAAATACATTATGCACCTTAATGCTAGGTGGTAAAGCTAATTGATATGCAACTGGATCTATCTTTGCTAAAATTTCAAATGGTTCGCAATACCTGGGTGCCAACTTTGAATACCTGCCCAATCTTAAGGAGCTTTTCTTATGCTAAATACATTTATATATACATGATCACCCACCTGGAACTCTCTAGGAGTTCGTTTTAAATTAGCATAACTTTTCTTCCTGTCTTGGGAAGCCTTTAAGTTCAGTTGTACATGTTGCATGGTTAGTTCCATCTCTCTTAATAGTTTGGGTCCTAACATTAACCTAAATACTGGGCGGCTCCATGATATTGGAGTGTTGCACCTACATCCATATAAAACTTCCAATGGACTCATACTTGCAGAAACTTGAAAATTATTATTGTAAGGAAATTCGACTAAATGTAAATAATCTTCCCATTTATCGGGTCTATCCATGACATACATTCTTAGCATGTCTTCCAAAATTTGATTGACTCTTTAAGTTTTTCCATCTGTTTATGGATGGTATGCAGTGTTGAAATTCAACTGGGTTCCCAAGCCCTTAAACAAAGCCTTCCAGAAATTACTTGTAAACTTTGTGTCTCTATCCAAGACTATTACCTTTGGTATGCCATGTAGCTTGAATATCTCCTTCATGAAAATATCTGCAATGTTAACAGCTTTATAGGTAGACTTCACATGAATAAAGTGAGCAGCTTTGCTTGACTTGTCTACTACAACCATGATGGAATCATGATGTCTGAAACTTTTTGGTAAGCCAGTTATAAAATCCATACTGATCATTTTCCACTTCCATTTCGGAACGAGTAATGGATGCAACAATCTTGCTGTATGTTGGTGTTCAGCCTTGACTTGCTGGCATTCTAAGCAGCCAAACAAGTATTCTGCTACTTCCTTTTTCATGTTTGGCCAAAAGAAATATTTCCTAATCGTGGTAATCATCTTTTGATACCCTAGGTGCCTGGAATAGGGTTGCTTATGTCATTCATTTAAAACAATTAACTTGATTTATGCAGAATTGGGTATGTAAAGTCTGCTTTTAAAAAACAATAATCCTCTTTCATTAATACGGAAGTTAGTTTTTAACTTATTATTTTCGTTTTCAACAGTTTTCTTCTTTAAATTTTGGTATTATTTATCAAAATTTTCCACGTTTAAAATCTATTTTTCCAGATCGGATTCGTAATTACTGCTTGCATATGACAAGTTTGCATGACGGCTTAAAGCGTCTGCAACTTTGTTTTCTTTACCTTTTATATGTTTTATTTCAAAATCATATTGGCTTAAAAAGGACAACCACCTGGCTTGTCTAGCGTTTAAGTTCTATTGGTCAAACAAGTATTTTAGGCTTATGTTATCTCACATAAGTAAAAATCTTCTTCCGATTAAGTAGTGTCGCCACATTTTTAAGGCATGTATAATTGTAGCAAGTTCCAGATCATGCGTAGCATAATTTCTCTCATGTTCTTTTAATTTTCGGGATTCGTAAGCTATGACATGCTTTTCTTGAGTTAGTACTCCGCCTAATCTTTTGTTACATGCATCGGTGCATGCAACGAAATCTTTCAACGGGTTGACAATTTTTAGTATAGGAGTAGTAGTTAAAAGATGTTTTAGTTTATTAAAGCTTTCCATACATTTTTCGTTCCAGTCAAACTTTTTACCTTTCTTTTGTAGTGAGGTTATGGCATAAGTTGTTTTCGAAAATCCCTCAATGAATTTACGATAGTAGCCCGTCATCCCCATAAAAGATCTTATGCCGGTTACATTTTTAGGGACCAACCATTCCATGATAGCCTTAATTTTATCGTGGTCGACCGAGATTCTATATTTAGACACTACGTGTCCTAGACAATGAATTTTGTCCTTATAAAAGTTGGACTTGCTGAACTTAGCAACCAATTTTTGTTCTGTTAAAATTTTCAGTACTATTCTTAAATGTTTTTCGTGCTCCTATTTGTTCTTTGAATCAATCAATATGTCGTCAATGAAGACAACTACAAATTTATCCAAATAGTCATTAAAGATGTTATTCATTAGACTGATGAAGGTTGCAGGTGTGTTTGTTAAACCAAATGGAATTACAATGAACTCGTAATGACCATAATGAGTTCTGAAGGCGGTTTTGAAGATTTCTTCTTTTTTTATTCATACCTGATGGTAATCGAATCTTAAATCTATTTTTGAGAAAAAAATTTCCCCTTGGAGTTGATCGAACAAATCGTCAATCCGGGACAAAGTGTATCATTTCTTTATAGTCATTTTATTCAACTTCCTGTAATCTATACATAATCTTAAGGTTCCATCCTTTTTCTTTACAAATAATACCGGTGCTCCCCAAGGGGAAACACTGGGTCTAATGTATTTCTTATCTAAAATTTCTTGTAACTGTGTTTTTAACTCCGCAAGTTCAATGACATTCATTCTGTATGGAGCCTTGGATGCTGGTACTGCTCCTAGTATTAGATCAATTGTGAAATCTATATCTCTTTTAGGAGGCAGTTCTTGAATTTCTTCTGGAAATATGTCTTTAAATTCTTGTAAAATTGGTATATCATCTAAATTAAGTTTACTTTTTGATTCCCTGCTATCCATTATATAGACAGCGAATACCTTACATCCTTTTCTCATAGATATTTTCATATGTAGAGCTGTTATTCTTGTAAGAGTTGTTTTTCTGGGAATTCCTCTCACCTTAACTATATTTCCTAATTTATTTGTGCAGGTGAAAGTTTTATCAAAACAATTTAATATAACTTTGTGCTCCCCTAACCAATCCATTCCAATGAACAAATCATATGAACCTAAAGGTAAAATATTGAGATTTGCACTTGTATTTAACTCATTCATCAAAATTTCACAATTTTTAACATCACTAGTGACCTTGCGTTTAGTACCTGTGGCTAACTGTAACAACCATGATTTTTCGAATTTTTCATGCACTAGTTTACATAGTTCTACAATTCTGGGTTCTACATAACTTAAGCTTGCACCTAGATCAATCAATATAGAAATAGGTTGGTTCTTTAACATACCTTGAATTTCAACCATTGACGCTTGGTGATCTGCCTGCCGATTTTCCATCACAGCGTTCATTTTGGGCATGCTCTTTGTCATATCTCCAACTGTGATTTCCTCTTGAAGAGAGTGAACCTTATTAAAAGTTTTGTTTCTTTTAGGGCAGTCCTTAAAATAATGTGGTTCACCACATTCCCAACATTTTAATGGTTCTTTCTAAGCAACATTTTTATTAAAGGGTTCTCTTTCTCTTATGGTAGGGGGTTGGGATTTATAATTTTTGTGATTATTATTACACTGATATCCCCTGTAATTACTTCCAGCATTTTAGTGAAATTTATAGTTGTTATTTTTCTTGAAGTTATCACATTTATTTACATTCCAACTTGGCATACTTTCTCTTTTGTTATTAATCTGTTCATAACAGTAGTTCGCCTTCCTCATTGTTTCCTCCAATGCCTTTGGGTTATCAAATTCAATTATTTCTTTGAATGAAGTGGGAAAACATCTGAGGAAATGCTGCATTTTTGGCTTTCCATCTATTATATAAGGCACATAATGGAGTAGACTCAAAAATTTACTGCAGAGCTCTTTCATATTCATGGCTCCTAATTTTAACTCGTATAATTATTTTGCCTTTTCTTCATAAAATTGCTCTGAAAGATATTTCTCTTTAAATAACTTTTTAAAAGTTTTCCAATTTACTCTTCATTCTTTTATGCCTTTCACTTTCTTAATGTCTTGCCACCATATATCATCCTTTCCACTTAGGTTGTATAGAGCCATGTTTCCCTTAAGTTCATTAGAATAGTTGTAGATCTGGAAATATTTCTTCATGCTTGATAACCAGGCTTCAACTTCTTCTCCTTTTTCAATTTCACCATTAAACATGGGTGGTTTGATCTTTTTGAATTCCCCTGAAATTTCCTCATATGGTATGTACTTATTTTTACTTTTATGATGGTCACTACTTTCACTAGAGTCTTGATGTTCTTGTTTCAATGATCCCTCACTAGACATTTCAACCCTGTGGCTGGAAAATTCTAGTTTTCTCCCTTTATGTTTAGAGGGTTTGGCTTCCTTATCCTCCTTAGTGTTTTTATGTTTATCCTTCTGATTACTATGTATTAAATGGCCAGTAAAATAGTATTCAGTTCTTCCTGAGCCTTCATTATTTGTTCATTTTCAGCTAGAGTATTATCTCTTCTCTCATTTAAATGCACCCAAAGTTCGCCTCCTCTTCAGGCATTCCAAATTCTTCCATTTCTCCCTAGACAACACACTTCGTCTTCTAATCCTGGAATTAGTAAGAGTACAAAACAAATACAACAATATATCATTACTTTAAAATCTTTAACAATAGCAGCAGTGTTTTGAGCCAATTCAGGCAAAGTGCTGTAACATTGCTTTGATACCATATGTAACATACCTCAATTTTATGAAAATATAAAAAAAAATTGTGTAAGTGTAAAACATGGAATTAATACCATAAATCATAACCTATTTATGAAATTTGGAAAAACAAACCTAACTAGGAAGGTGAGTGGTTAATATGGAAGGACATATCCATACGCCAATGCTTAGAAACCGAAGAGATGATTTAAATAATAATTAAAACCTCTACCTGTAATCCTAACTAAGCTAAGTTCCGGTCTTAACTTATTTTATTATCCTACCATGCAGCAATTAAAGTTTCGATAAAGTGCAACTTAGTATAAGGTACTATCATCCTATTGAAAACAAAGGTCTCGAACCGATTACAAAAGGCCTGTATCTGGACGCATTTATGATGGAAAATAAATAAACCCCCTGGCTGCGAGTTGGCAGCGCAGCTAGGGTTTATGGCCCACGCCGTGGATGTGATATACAATGTACACTCGGAAAAGGAAGTTTTCTGGAAGGGTTTTGATCGGTGCGAAAGTCTTATCTGCATTAATGCCTGGTCTTTCTCGAATTGTGAGGTGCGTTTACAGCACGAGCGATCTCTGCATCGACTTCATAGTTTTGTTGTGAGCTCTCAGCATGTAAAGTTTTACAAAATTTGTTTGCCAAACCTGGTGCTATGCTGGAGTTTTCGAGCTACGCTAGTGTGGTCTATTAATTTGCTGTGCAAGAATTCTTGATAACCAACTAATCACTGTTATGGTTGTCTTTGAGATAATGGGAAGATGAACGAGCTTAGTGCCATGATTAAAGCTGGAGGGTTAGTCAACTTTAAGCCGAATGTTGTTACAGCATTAGCCGATACAACATTAAGTCAACCATGACCAGGTAAGGAGGAAAGGTTCATACTTAAATTTTTGCTTGAGAATATAATTGGTGCTTTTATTTTTTTATTACATGATGATTATAGCAGTCGAGCTCTTAAGATTTACTGTTTGTTTTGAAACCCTCGCAGGTGGCTGGAGTAATAAGGGATGCCGAGGAGTCGATGACCCGAGGCTCCAAAACTTACACAGAGAAGGTGAGTAGAAGGAAAAAAAACTTGAACCCTGAAATGTTCTGTTTACTAGTGAAATGAAACGATACTAAGGGTTTTCTAGAAAACGAAGGTTCCAGGTTGAAAAGCTAGCTGGACTAGGTCGGGGTCATCATCTCCGATACCCAAGTCGAATGAATGCCAGGTAAGATATTTAATTTTAGTGGTAACAAGTTATTTCTCAAATGAAAAAAATTACAAAGCAGCTTAACGTATTAAAAGAATAAGAGAACGTATCTCTGTCTGCAGGTGAAGAATGGGTTCTCGGCTTCAGCTAGGGGTATCAAGATTTTAAGAAAAACAAGGGGAAAACTTGGCCTCATCAGACATCTACAAAAGATAATTGTTACAGGCTATTTATCCAAGGGTTTAATGCTTATTAGTTATGGCTTCATGCTTTCTTAACCTTCGTATCAGCAACAGAGGAAGGATAATGTTTACTTGTTTAAAAACTAGTACTTCCCGGGGGTTTGATTACCTTCTTGAGTGAATTAAGTTCCGTAAGGAGATTCAAGGGAATCGTAGTTAATACGTTTTTTTTTATGTGCTAAACTCATAGGATTCCCATCGCTGTAATAAAAAATGCTTCAAAATTTGTTTAATGTTTTCAATTCAACCGTACGGGTTCTGATCTGTAATGGACTATTCAATGAAATAAAATTTAGTATAAAATGTGTGAAAAGAAAGGGTATTAACCTTCTTGGTGTAATCGACTGTCTTCGTTTTGATAACAGCTCCGGTTTAAGGGTGTAGATTTGGTATCAGAATGAGATTACTTTTATTTACAAGTTATAAAACAACCTATGGTTTTTGAAACTCATCTTGATACTGTTTGGAAGGATGCTTTACAGTTTTTAATTCGTAAACGTATTTGATTTAGCCGTTCTTTCAAATCTATGAACATTTTTAAAAGAAATTTTTTTCTAGGGTGATCTGGTCTCTATAGCACGAGGGTGTTATAGGTGTTTCTGTTTAAAAAGAAAAACAAGATTATTTAAATTCTTAGCCTAAGTTGAGGTCTTCGATGAACCTTGGGAACTGTCTGAAAAAGTAAAGTAAACTGAGTATCTCGGTTTTAAATGACCGCAATGGTTTTGTGAGGTAGTATTGATTCAACTTTGTAATTAAATAATAAAGGGAAACAAAAAGCATTAAGATCAAAACTAGTTGAAACTAAAAACAAAGCCCTAAAATATGAATGAAAACTTCACATTTGTTAATATCAAGAAATATATTTTAAGTGGACAGCCTATGTTCTAAATCCTCGATCTGAGATTGTCATTTCGGTGCATCATAATAATGGATCTAAACTTTAGATGTAAAAATCTATACTCTTCTTTCTGGTTTCGAACATTAGTGGACAACATACATAGGATATATTAATATACAATTCATACTGATAAACAAAAGGTAATCTACCGAAAATTATTCATAAGAATTTTGACCGAGGTGCAGATGTTTGAGATTAACTGAGCGAACGCAAAACAGAAGTGGTATAGCCGTTCCTCCCAATCAACACTTTGAAACAGACAATTTACTTACTCCAAGACCCCTGAGCGTGTTCGCTGAATCACAAGAGCAAAAAATATTTCAATGCGCTATCTCTTGCATTTCAATTCCAATCCCTGTCCAACGTTAGCCTCCTGCTGCTCATGGACCTTCTAATTTATAGTTTTTTGCCTAGGAATTGGTCATTTATGAGCCTCCTTCTCTTTAGCACTCAACTAGGAGTGGTGACGTGATTTTTATGGATGATGCCTCCTGCATCTTGAGTTCTCACTCAGTAGCTCGCCATTTGTCTTTTCCTCTTGTTGGTCATAAAACACTCAGCAACAACTATATCCATTCTTGTTCCCCTCCTTTATTATATTTTATTTAAACACAAATATTGTCAATACAAATTGTTCTATTTTTTACTTTTGAGTAAAAAATAATAGAAATAATAAAAAATATTTTTAATTATTCTAAGAATATTTATTATTTTCGTGGATGTTACACAAACAAGTTTAGAATTTTTATTAAATCCATAATAATAATCATGGCCATCACACATCAAGCCCTCTATCCTAAATTTTAAATATTATTCCTTAATTACAAAAATATATTATAATTAATTAAAAAATATTTTAATATAATTATTTATTACTTCTTCAAATATAAAATATAATTTTTCATTTTGTTGATTTATTTTTGAATAATTATCAAATTTAAATATTTTATTGCTTATAATTATTAAATTTTATATATCTTTTATATGTGAATATAGATTTTCATTTTGTTAATTTGTTGGTTTACTGATTATTAAGTTTAAATAATTTGTTTTTAATAGTAATTAATTTTTATATATGATATAATGTATCCTTTGGTAAAATAAAATGATTTTAAAATTTTAAATTAAGAGATATTATTAATTAATTGAATCCAATTATAATGAATTAGAATAAAAATAAATAATTTGAATTCACGTAAATTTATTGAATTATATATTAAAACCAAATAATATTTCTTAAAGTTTAAATATTGTTCCTTAATCCCCAAAAAAATTCTCATAACTTTGAATTTTTAGAACATATAACTAATTACATAGTAATGATGTGTATTATTAAAACTTATAACTAATTGTCTAGAAATATTATATATTATGAGAAGTATTCACTTTTAAAATTTATAAAGGTAAAAACTTAAATGCTATCAACTTTTGTTTATAATGAGTTATATTTATATAAATATTTAAAATAATATTATGAGTTTTATTTTTTTAAATAAAAATAAGCATTTCAACATAATATTTGTGAGTAAATGATGATGCATCATACAAAAGCAAATAATTTTATAATTTTTATTAAATTCATAATAATAATTATGGCCATCACACATCAACCCCTCTATCCTAAATTTTAAATATTATTTCTTAATAACAAAAATATTTTATAATTAATTAAAAAATATTCTAATATAATTATTTATTACTTCTTCAAATATAAAATATAATTTTTCATTTTGTTTATTTATTTTTGAATAATTATAAAATTTAAATATTTTATTGCTCATAATTATTAAATTTTATATATTTAATATAGATTTTCATTTTGTTAATTTGTTTGTTTACTTTGAATGATTATTAATCTTAAATAATTTGTTTTTAATAATAATTAATTTTTATATATGTGATATAATGTATCTTTTGGTAAAATAAAATAAAATGATTTTAAAATTTTAAATTAAGAAATATTATTAATTAATTGAATCCAATTATAATAAATTATAATAAAAATAAATAATTTGAATTCATATAATTTTATTAAATTATATATTAAAACAAAATATTATTCCTTAAAGCTTAAAGATTATTGATTAATCTCCCAAAAAATTTCCATAACCTTGAATTTTTAGAACATATAACTAATTACATAAAAATGATGTGTATTATTAAAACTTATAACTAATTGTCTACAAATATTATATATTATGAGAATTATTCACTTTTAAAATTTGTAAAGGTAAAAATTTAAATGCTATCAACTGTTGTTTACATTGAGTTAGATTTATATAAATATTCAAAATAATATTATGAGTTTTCTTTTTTTAAATAAAAATAAGCATTTCAACATACTGTTTGTGAGTAAATTTTGATGCATCATAAAAAATAAAAAAAATTTAGAATTTTTATTAAATCCATAATAATGACCACGGCCCTCACATATCAATCCCTCTTCTAACATCCTTCCTTTAACCCCACTCTTTGTAGCTGAAAATGTAATTATGTACGTGTTTCTGGTGAGGAGCTCAAGGCCAAGGCCCTACCAGTGAACTTTGTAAGAAAGGTTATTTAGTTCCTAAGTTGTAAGTTTGAATTGTAGACTTAGGAAACTAAAGGATTTGACGCAACTAAATGATGGGGGCATGACTCCACTAGTGGAAGAGGTAATGGCTAGTAAGCCATGGGTAGATAGTCGATGTCATCTTAGGGCCTCGACCACTGCAAGAAGAGGGAACCATGGATGTTCACTTAATAACCCAAAGTGTAGGTGATATCCTAATTAAAATTAAATAATGATCTTAACTATTATGATAACCGCTAACGGTACCCAGGATTTACCTTAAGAGCATCTAAAAGAATGAATAAGGGATATATTATAACCACCTTTGAAATAAGGTGAGGAAAAAGAAAATTTATATGTTTTTTTTCTATATGCTTGAGAAAGTATTAAAATGAAAATTTATAATTACTATTGTGTGTATTATCAAATAGAAACCATGGTAAAACTAATACTAGTATATGTATAAAAGAATTAAAAAAAAAATGACATTCACATATAAACGAAGGCACTTGTCTTTTTGCGTATTTCTTTTTGGCTAATTCTTTTAATCATAATTTTCATGGTATGGCACCAATTAAATTTGAAAGAAATTCATATAGAAATAAAAATAAATAAAAATAGATAAATAAAATCCAAAACATTAATTACACTTTAGATATGTTGAAATATTAAATATACTTTTATGAAAATAATGAAGAAAAGAAAACAATAGTCTTTCCCTAACTCAATGACTAATAATGGAAGTTCAAGGTTGGCACTCTTGATTTAGTTTTTTGGTTTCTTCAATAATTTTTTGATAAATAAATATTAAAAATATAGTGAGATGACTAATGATTATAAAAAATGATTTTATTTATATATTAAATTTTATTTATTAAATATAAATATAAATTAATAAATTATAAAAAAATTACGAAAAAAAATATTTTATTTGATATAAACATTTTTATAATTATATTTAATATATCAAAATTATATATAAATATAAATACTATAAATAAAATTGAAAATATTTTAATAATAATTAAAAATTAATTTTACATATAGAATAATAATAGGTGAGTTTTATTATAATCATTCCAAAGTCATTTTAAAAAATAAAAATTTAGACTTCAACATTTTAATAACATCCATATAAACGTCCATATTATGATAATTTAAATTGATTATAATATTTATATTATCTTTCATATTATGATAAATCTAAATTGATTATAATCTAGTATTAGTATTAGTATTAGAAGTTATGATAAATGTTAATATAGTTAAATATAAAATTATTATGATGTGTAATACGTTGTTGATAAAAATATAAAGTATTCATATTCATTCATAATAATAAATGGACTTAACCATTAAAAATATGTGTTTCCTCTTAAAATATTATAAATTTAAATTATTGTAAATTGACCCTCACATCCTTATTATCATCATCATCTTCTATTATTATTATTATTATTATTATTATTTAATTGTAAGCGAGTATTAGAAGTTATAATAAATGTTAATATAATTAAAAATGAAAATATTATGATGTGTAATATTTTGTTGATAAAAATATAAAGCATTCATATTTATTTATGATAATAAGTGGACTTAACCATTAAGAATATGTGTTTCCTCTTAAAAGATTATAAATTTAAATTATTAGAAATTATAATAAATGTTAATATAATTAAAAATAAATTATTATGATGTATAATACTTTGTTGATAAAAATATAAAGCATTCATATTCATTCATGATAATAAGTGAACTTAACCACTAAAAATATATGTGTTTCCTCTTAAAAGATTATAAATTTAAATTACTGTAGCTTGACCACCACCACCATCATAACCCAACGACATTCTACTATAACCCAACGTTAATCTGTTTAACAAAATTGAACCATCATATCAAATTGACAAGATTATACTATCAACCCTCTTCTCTGGGAAAATTTATTTTATATTGACACTTTTAACAAAAATGATTGGTGGTTGCCAACAACCCTATATAATAACACAAGGTATCGAATATGTACCTGCTCTAGTGACACGTCGTGCAATTGGGATGGGAATTGGCAGAATATGCCACACGACCCGTAATACTTACAAAACTTACATAGTATTTTAACGAAAGTGATTGGTGGTTGCGAAATTAGCATATTAGGCCAAACCCTGTATAATAACACCAGGGTATCGAATATGTACCTTCTCTAGTGACACGTCCTGCAATTGGCATGAGAAATTGGCAGAATATGCTACACGACCCGTAATACTTACAAAATGTACATAGTATGTACTTGGGATAATTTATGATCACACGTCCTTCAATTGGGATGCGAAATTGGCAGATTATGTTATTCGACTAGCAAATTTGTAATAGTTACAGAATGTATCTGGTATGTACTAATATTTCACTACTAATTGCGATGGTAGATTGGCCCCTTCTTTTTAAGTTAATATTTACAGAGTTTTGAATGAGTGACCTATCATAGGGAATGCCTTAACACATCTATATGACATATTTTTGTACTAGGTTTTTTATAGACCATAGAATATATACCTGGTATTTACTTGGCCTATGTTAAATATTATTCAACCTCTAATAAATGTTGTATAATATTCAACCTATAATAAATGTAGTATAGTATGTAATAAATGCTTTGTAACCTGAGACATAAAATGTTGAATTTGAAGTTATTTCAGATCCAATTATATATATATTCCAATTTATAACATTTATTACAAAATTGCAAGGTTAATATTTTATTTATCATATTATAAGTCTAGCAATTGGTTCTAATCCTCTTTTGGCTCGGAAATTTCATCTTGAGGATCCAACAAAAAAATCCAAATGGAACATAGTTTTAACCATCTTTATGCCTGGAAATTTCATTTTTGAGTATCTAACTAAAAAATAAATCCAAATGGAACATAGTTTCAAATAATCCCTTGCGGTGTGGAAAATAATTAATAAATTTATGTCCAATTTTTTTTCAAAATTTTAAGTACCTTCAAAGATCCTCATCATTCTAAATAGTTTTTATCAATATAGAGATCGTTCTAAATAATTTTTATCCTCTTTCCTTTGAGACTTTGCTCACCCATCAAACATTCTATTTGGCCCACATGCATATTTGCAACAATGAACCCTATATGATATATATATATATTTTTTAATTTTTTAAATTTAATTTTTATTGTAAAATGGATTTAAGGTTTTTAAATTTTTATATATAATTTAAATCTTAATTTATAAATCTAATTTCAATAAATTAAATTTAATATAAAAAAGTAATAAATAAATAAAAGGATTAAAATGACTATATTGATTAAGTTATTCTTTTAATTATTGTTTTAAGATTTATTTATTTTTAATTAAAAGAGATTTATTCTTTTAGATAAATAGATTTATCATTTTTTTATGAATTTTTTTATTTTAATTAAATAGATTTATCTTGTTTAATTAAAATACATTTATCTTTTTAATCAAACTTTATGTTTTTCACCTCTGTAAAAATTATTTAAATAAAGTGAAAGATGTGATGATATATTTTTTTTCAATCAAACATTTTCTTTTACACATTTGTAAAATTTATATTAAACAAGGGAAATAGAAGAAAAGCTAAGTCCCTACCAAAGTCATAGGTATAAATATTTTTTTATGAGACATAATTTAACATTCAAGAATGCACTATAAATGGTACTCATGTTTACAAATATAAAGATATAGACAATGAAATATGGTGAATTTGATGAACATATACATAGATGTAGACAATATAGATGCATATAAAGAAAATACTACTCCTATATAGCATTTGTTTCCATTGGCAATAACATGTAAATGTTATTATTTTTGTATAAAATTGAAATCCAAAACCAAATAATCATGTTGATGCCCCGATAGAGATGCAAAATGCAAAATTTTATTGACATCTTCTGATCTTGTTCGAAGACATAAGATTCCTACAATTATAAAATATAAAATGCGAAGTAGCATTAATAGAGGTAGTACTTAAAAAACAAGACATTACAAACATCTATGGAAAAGTGTACACAGAAGATCCATGATGCGATTAATGCTTAGAAAGCCATATTGAAGAGTTCAACACATTCGAGGATGTTGTTATCCAATAAATCTATGGACTTAACTTTTTTTTACAAATGAGATGTAGAACCCAACTTGTAGATGAATTGGAAGGTGTGGTCAAGGAATTGTTTTGGAATCTTAGGGTTTCAGGCATGTTAACATTTTACAAGATGTTGGGCTTCAAGATGGTGATGAGTCTCAGAGTAGAAGACAGGGTGGATGGTGCCACAAATTTAAGATGCTGGAATACTAGGATATTCGATCATGGAATACAAGGATACTCTTCATCTTGGATTAAAATGAGATTCATATAATAGTACTTGGGAGTTTCTATATGAAAGGGCGGAGGGAAAGCAATGGTGAACTGCTTTTCAGTAGGTTCAATGTTTTTGAATAATAGGAAGGGTGATGAAGTTGGTGAAATGCTTTCTTTTGCAACAATAATAGGGGTCGCCGAGGGCCAAAGAGAAGAGACAAGACCTCCTTCACCCCTATGGGCCATAGCATAGGTATAAGGAGATTGGAGGAGAGAGGAAGAGTGTGATTGGGATGATCCTCCATCTATTCTTCATGATGAGGTGGTTAAACTCGGGAACAATCTTCTTGGCCATTGTTATCTATAAGGTCCCTTCATTGAGTCAAGCTTATGGCATATCATAGGAAGAGCTTGCTAGAGCACAGACGGGTAGAGCATTGGGAAAGAAAGTCTCCCTTTTTCTTTCTGCTAGTATGATGTACACTTTAATCCCGTATGCACCACTCTCCTCACCCTATTCCGTTCCCCAATATGATGATTTCATGAAATGTTATTTTTTTTATTCTATGTGCCACATATCTCATACTTAGGATTGTGTTCTTGGATAGCTTTACCATTTTAATTACTTGATATAGTGTCATTTTTTGGAAATTTTGTTATTGAGCTTGGGATTGCTACATGCTTTCCATCACATGCAATTTTGAATAATGCATTTTCTGTACATAATGACAATTTGTTGAACTACTGCACAGTCAATGCAATCAAACCATATAATTCTTGGTTCAGTATCTTTATTTATGGGTGATGAATGTTGTTATGTTTGTGTGTTTATGCACATGTATGTGAATGGGAATAATTAAATGGTCTATACATTGGATTCTGCATTTCTCTTTAGCCCTGCATATTACCATATATCACCTGAATCTAAATCCATCTCCAAATAATCAAGATCGTTACGAACAGCTACCTGGTGTTGCTGGAACATGCGGTGGAATATTTAAGGGGATTTTTTATCATGTAATTGGGTCAAAGATAGAATTGGATCCAGATTACATTGCATTCAATGAACCCGAAGTGAGACTAAATTGTAATGGAAATGGTAGTGAAGAATTACGTGAACCCATCCAAGGCAATCATCCAGATATTGTTAATTCCAGTTCTCATAACGCTGCGCAACAACTGACTGTCATTTCACACCCATTAATGGAAGTCGAAGATTATTCTTCCCGTTTGTTTCTTCATCTTACACTAACATGTGTGCCTCGGTATGAATGTGTGTCTCTCGATATCCTGGGGGATAATCTCTACTGGTGACATATTCTCCAAGATGTGGAGGTGAATACATTGGAGTTACGATGGGCATTTTACAAAGGTACACAGAGATTTCCATTTGAATATTCTGAAAATGACATCGATGTGTCGAGAATAGTTGAATAATTTGAAGTCAAGGAATATGATTAGAGTAATGTACATTCTGCATCTAAGTCAACAATAGAGAACATGCCTACACACACATTCTGTCGTGACCAAGAGAGAGAAAATTGTTCCATATGCAAATTCGAGATGGTTGTTGATCGAGAAGTGAAAGAAATACCATGTACACATCTCCATCATATCGAATGCATCATTAAGTAGCTTAATAGCCCTAATACTTGTCCATTGTGTCGTTTTAAGCTGCCATAGATGATCTAAACCCCCATCAGTAAAATATGCAGGGATCTATGGTGATTTTTTAATCCAATATTTGTTCATTATTACAATCACACTACTGAGAAAATAAGGCACTTATCATTTTGTTACTTTCTGATTGCAAAAGTTTACAAATGGATATATAAAATGTGTAACAATTTATAAATGATTGATAAAAAAAATCATTTTGATCCATTAGACATTTCATTAAAAGACAATCATAAATGATTTTGTATGTAAAAGTGATCAAATTCCAATTCAATCTAAAAATTTAATAGTGATAATGACAATTACTTGCTGTGATCAATAAGTGATTGAGTAAATAAAAAACTTCGAAGCAATTTAAGTTCACCTCATTAACAATGACAATCTCCCTTGACTTAAGTGTCCATGAAATTACAGAAAGATATCTTTATAGTTATGGAAATAATAGTTATGCAAATAAGAGGTTATTGACAAATTTATGTAAATATTTTGAGAAATATCTAAATCAAATAAAAATGGAAAAATAAAGATCAAAGGATTTTAGAGTGTGTATTTATCTCTACTAGGTTTCATTTGATGACTGGGGAAATAGATACTTAGTGGTTTTTTTTAGAGGTTCAAGCCATTAAAATTTAATGTATAATATTGTAAAATATTGTAAGTTAATAAAACTTTACATAAATTTGATATTGATAATAATATTTCACATTTTTTTGTCAACATTTTTATAACAAAATATAACATTTCTTACGAAAATTTTTACATACAAAGTTTTTGGTATGTTGTAGTTTGTATAAACATCATCTCCAAACCGAGTTATATGCCAAAATGTCTACTTCATTTATGTTAGTTTGATTTTGATCTTGAGCAAGACTAAAATATCCATAGGTACGCTAGAAACAACAAAACCCTTATATAATTTAAGAACACATATACGTATCATGCAAACAAAATGTTTCAATGCTCTTATTCAAAAAATTTAACCTTAGGATTCTAAAATAACCTACATCATTTAACATACAAATAAATCCATATTTGAGCTTGTTTCCAATGGTTTGGGTTTAGGAAGACCATTTTTTTTAAACTAATTTCAATCCCAAAATGTGGGAATTCTTTATTTTTCAAAAATCCTAATCTACTATGTCAAAAACACCTACCGGGATGGTTTTTAATAAGAAACCCCCTTACATTCCATTGCACATCATTTTTCTCATACATATCCTGTTTGAAAGCAACCTCAACACCCTTTTCAGCTACAAAATTTACAAAACCATTGCACACCATCCAAAACCTTTTCTCAGTTTTCAAAGCATTGGTAAAAATGGCAGTGATGAGGGTGGGCTTGGTGGAGTTGGAGGTACCAATGCCCATACTGCAGACAGTAATTCATTTCGCTTATTCATACCATGTAATATGGATAACTCCTGGAATGTATAACTCCTCCATGTCTCCACAGCAAGATTTAAAATTTATTAATGCTTCACACTAACAATACTTCCAATTTTACAAATTCTTTGCTACACAACTTTGCAGCTACAAGATTAAAGATTTCAAGTTGATGTAGTCATTTGTAGTATAGATTTTTTTGGAATAATTACATTGTCTTATTTTGTAAATCAATGTTTTAGGTCACTCTTCTTTTACCATTAGAATGTGATTTGAAATGTCAATCTTAATAATATTAACAAAGAGTGACAAAAAAATGTTGATTTTAAAAATAATCCAATGCACATATTAAAAAAAAAACTCCTATTAGTGATAGAATTGGTAACAAATACTTAATTCTGGGTGAATCCATGAAGATGGGTGTCTATTTTGGGGGGTCTTATGAGAAAATAAATCTGATTTTTTCATGTTTTTCAACTTTGGGCGAACAAAAGTGATATTTTTGTTTATAATTTCACTTTTCAGTAAAAATAAAACTTTTAGAGAATTATGTTAGCTTTCTATTCATAATTTTTTCAATTTGTTTTATTGATATTTGATATGTCGATTTGGCAAATGTTTGACAGTGTGTTCTTATAAAATGAAAGGACTAAAAAATAGTCATGTTTTGTTGCTCCCCTAAAATCATTGTTAAATTTATTTTTTGCAAAAACAAAATATACTATGACAATATACATACAATATACAACTTCATGACTATAAGTTTGTAACCAATGGATCTATATACAAATTATTATATTTTTCTGAATTCGATCAATGGGGAAACCTTGTTGAATTTCAACATGTTTTTTGTTGCTCCACTTTTCTCTCAATTGACTATAAAACTAAAACATCTATGACTAAGCCTTTTAAGTAGACACTCCAATTAAAGGCACCATATTTTTTTCAATTTTTTTGGTGGTGTATTTTTAAAGTTACGGATTTTTCATTTCACCGCATTTTGAAAGAGATGAGACCAAACTTGACACATGTTAAGAAAAAAAATAATTAAAAATATTAGATCTCACCTATACACAACACAATCTATACTTACGAAAAGTAGATTCAATGATGAAACTAATGTATCAAGTCTGACAATCGATTTGTAGTGTAAGAGGTTGTTTTAACCTTCCGAAAATGGAGAAACCTGAAAACTGTGCAGAATCGTGAAGTTTTCAGGTCTCAGAGATTATTCGACTGAATAATTATGCGGCCGAATAATATTTTTCTGTTACGGAACCGTTATCTATAACAAAGGTTGTTCGGCTGAAAAACCAAATGCAAAAATTTTTTCGTCGACCGGAAAAAAAATAAAAAATTTACATTATCTATATTTGTATAAATAAAACTAAATAGATTCATTATTTTCGCACATTTTGTTTTCCAATATGTCTGGTCAAAATATTTTTGAAGGGTTTTTCAAAGGAGATTTCTTTTGCAAAATGAGTTTTTTTTCCAAGGTATTTTTCTTCTTATTTCTTTCCAAGGGGTACATTCAAAGAGTTTTTTTTTCAAGGCATTTTTGCAAAGGAGTTTTTATTTCAAGGTATTTTTGCAAAGAATTTTTTATTCCAAAGTATTTTTCCTTCTTATTTCTTTGCAAAGGGTTTTTTCAAATAACTTTTTTTCCAATGTATTTTTCAAAGAAGTTATTTCTTTGCAAGTGTTTTTTCAAAGTTTTTTTTTTCCAGGATATTTTTGCAAAGGAGTTTTTTTTCCAATGTATTTTTCCAAGTGGTTTTTTCAAAGAAGGTTTTTTTCTAAGGGGTGCATTTAAAAAGTTGTTTTTCCAAGGTATTTTTGCAAATGAGTTTTTATTCCAAGGAAATTTTCCTTCTTCTTTCTTTGCAAGGGGTTTTTTCAAAGAGTTTTTTTCCAAGGTATTTTTGCAAAGGAGTTTTTTTTTCCAAAGTATTCACCCAAGTGGTTTTTTCAAAGAAGGTTGTTTTCCAAGGTATTTTTTCGAAGAAGTTTTTTTTTCCAGTGGTTTTTACAAAGAAGATTTCTTTACAAGGTGTTCTTATTTTTTTCCATTGGGTTTTTTCAAAGGAGATTTATTGTCAATGAGTTCTTATTTCTTTTCAGGAAGGTTTTTTCAAAGAAGATTTCTTTTCAAGGGTGTTTTTCAAAATAAATTTCTTTCCAAAGAGTTTTTCTTCAAAGGACTCTTACAATATTTTGATAAGGTGAAGTAAATTTCAGTTCATGTTTTTATAAATTTTGTAACTATTTTTAAATCTTAAATTTTTATTTTTTTACTATAAAGTGATGATTCTTTAATTTATCATCTATAGATTAAAAAATCATGGGCAATAAGAGAAATCGTAAAAAAAGAAGTGATCGTAAACGTGATGATGATGCTAATAGGGAAAAACAAAACCTCAGATATCGTGCCAAAAAAGCAAAGGTTGTAGAAACACAAGAGACAATTATTGAATATATAAATACAGATTTACATGATAATGTTGATGAAATGGAAATTGAAAATAGAGTACAAGAAGAACAAATTGAAGTTGAAGAGACCATTGTTGAAGATGTAAATAGTGATTTACATGCTAATGACAATGAAGTCAATATTGAAGATCAAGTTCAAGATCCAGAAATTGGACTTGGTATGTATATATCATGTATTTTTCAAATTCATTTTTTATAATGAATTGTATTTTTGGATATATGTTAAATTAAATTTAACTTGATGTATAGGTACTTTCACCATTGATGATGAAATGTTACAAGACATTGACTGCGACAAATATGGAGAAAAAATACCCATACATGTTGCATGATATCGTGTTACAAACATTTATGATGATATTCTGAAAGATTATTCAATAGCAGGACAAGCTCAAATTTTGATATGTTTATTAGTGTCCAAAAAGTTAGAAGGTGCTACGTCATTATTGGGTATTCACAAGGAGGAAAAAGAGTCGAAATTGAAACATAATGTGATAGAAAATATAGGTGATGCAATAAAAAAATTTGGAAAATCTAGAAAGAAAGATACTAGTGCTTCACGTAGAGCAATTCAGAAAACAATTGTTTCAGCTAGTACTAGACAAAATCATTTGACAAAACAACTAGCAAAAGCAATTTCTTAATCAAACGTTACGTTACTTGGATTAGTGTAATACCATGCCATGCTGGAGAAGGAGAGCTCGATCGCTGGAGAAGGAGAGCTCGATCGATTCAAATGCAAGCTAGTGTGGGAGTGTTTACAAAGATGACCCTCTTATGGACTGGAGAGAGCTCTATGCCGCAAGAGGCTCTCCTCGAGACGTCGCTGCGTGGCCTTCCCAACCACCACAAATGAGGTAAGTAGTTCTCTACTGTATTGTTCAGTAAATTATAAAATCAAACCCTAAAAAACCTTGGTTTTTGTTATTCTTCTATTTTCATCCAAGCATTGGCAGATTATAGCGATGCAATGATAGAATTGTGGAGAGTTTTGCTAGAGCTGATCTCTGGAATTCTTGGACTGGAGAATAAGGGTTTGTTACCTGCACCCAAATGGAAAATAAAATTGTTGGAACTTCGTGGGGCATCTGGAACTAAATGTTAATCCTTCATAAATTTGGTTATTTGTTTTATATTGTATATTTTAATCATTGGTTCAATTTTTTATGTGGCGAGGGGTTGGAGAGTCCCAAACGGATCCATTTACCAAACTTAATCCATCTATTAACAATCCTCACTTTCTATCCATATTCCAACAAGCCGGATCCCTTACTATGTAAAAGCTTAAGCTCTGCTCCCTACCCTCTTTGCCCTTGAAATCCAAAGAGATGATGTCAACTATGCCCAAAAGATGATGCAAGATATACCCCTCCTTCGTATATCCCCGATTATCAGAAGCTACTGAAAACGTTGTGTAGGAAGAAGGAAAAATAAAGAATACAACACACGGCCACTGGGAGATTAATGAAGTAGCGAGAGCCAAAATAATAAACCAAATTTTGATGGTGATGGTCAAGAGAAAAAAGAGAGAAACTGTTCTGTCAGGTTGGGAATGAATGATAGGCTGTATGTAAATGGGGATGTTGTTCATACTCATTTTTCGCCTATAGGCGCTACAATGAGAATTGTAGTGGGAGGGGATCGCAACCTTTTAATCACTAATTAGTAATGGATAACCCAAATTTAATATCAAGCGGATATTCCATAATTAGATTCGTCGAGCACATCAATTAGAAGGATTTGATTGAATTAGCATTTGGAGGTCAATTTCTTAATCAAATGTTACGTTACTTGGATTAGTGTAATACCATGGAAGGATTTGATTGAATTAGCATTTGGAGGTCAATTTCTTAATCAAATGTTACGTTACTTGGATTAGTGTAATACCATGCCACGCTGGAGGAGGAGAGCTCGATCGCTGGAGAAGGAGAGCTCGATCGATTCAAATGAAAGCTGGCGTGGGAGTGGGAGTGTTTAGAAAGAAGACCCTCTTATGGACTGGAGAGAGCTCTACACCGCAAGAGGCTCTCCTCGAGACGTCACTACGTGGCCTTCCCAACCACCACAGATGCGGTAAGCAGTTCTCTACTGTATTGTTAAGTAAATTATCAAATCAAACCCTAAAAAACCTTGGCTTTTGTTACTCTTCTGTTTTCAGCAAAGTATTGGCAGATTATATCGATGCAATGATAGAATTGTGGAGAGTTTTGCTAGAGCTGATCTCTGGAATTCTTGGACTGGAGAATAAGGGTTTGTTACCTGCACCCAAATGGAGAATAAAATTGCTGGAACTTCATGGGACATCTGGAACTAAATGTTATTCCTTCATAAATTTGGTTATTTGTTTTATATTGTGTATTTTAATCATTGGTTCAATTTTTTATGTGGCCAGGGGCTGGAGAGCCCCAAACGGATCCATTTACCAAACTTAATCCATCTATTAACAATCCTCACCTTCTATCCATATTCCAACAAGCCGAATCCCTTACTATGTAAAAGCTGAAGCTCGGCTCCCTACCCTCTTTGCCCTTAAAATCCAAAGAGATGATGTCAACTATGCCCAACAGATGATGGAAGCTATACCCTTTCCTTCGTATATTCCCGATTATCAGAAGCTATTGAAAACGTTGTGTAGGAAGAAGGAAAAATAAAGAATACAACACACGGCCGCTGGGAGATTAATGAAGCAGCGAGAGCCAAAATAATAAACCAAATTTTGATGGTGATGGTCAAGAGAAAAAAAGAGAGAAAGTGTTCTGTCGGGTTGGGAATGAATGATAGACTGTATGTAAATGGAGATGTTGTTCATACCCGTTTATCTGTATAGCTCTTTTGAATTTAAGGAATTATGTTATTTTTAAAAATAACGAAATAATACTACATAATCTTCATCTATTCGCCTATGCATATACTGTCATTTTCATATCCTCGCTCTTTCTCTAAAAATCCTTAACACTCTCCCGAAATTTCCATGAAAGTTTGGGACGAAGCTTTATTCGTGCTAGGGTTGTGTTTCCTTGGAACTATGTTTAGTGGCCGGAATATAATGGTGTGCATCACACAACAGTTGGAATGCCACTACTCGGTGTTAAATTGGATTGAAGCAAGCTTATTGTAGGAAAATATTTGTAGCAATGTTCCTCAAGTTTTTTTATGCATAGGTATTACAATATTGTGGGAATACTTGTAATTATGTAGCAGGCCTCTTGCTGGACACAATAAAATATTTGTATCAATAATTCTTCAAGTTTTTTTGTGCATAGGTATTACTCAGGTTTTTTTGTGAATAGTTATTACAATAGTGTGTTTTGTGCATAGTTATTACAATAGTGTGGGAATATTTATTACAATAGTTTTTTTTATGCATAGGTATTACTTGGTTTTGATTAGTAATTAATATAGCTAGTTCCACTTTTTAATACCCATATTCAATCAATTGAGCGTTCACAAAGATGGAATTAACTTGAGATTTAATGCCAACAACTGTCAGTTTACCTAAATCGATCCATTTACCATGAGTTGGATGTTATGCATAAGTTTATTTCCACGTAATCCCTGTAAGAGGAGGATAATCGTTATGCATACATTTCTTTTCATTACCCATCCTACAAATGGGAGCCTGTAACGGTGTGTATCGGTTTCACATTAATGGCCTCTCAGTTCACTCACCGCTACTGTTTCAATTTTCCGTTATGTTTTTTTTGTATACTAATGGGATTGAAGAGCACGTGGCTGAGACGACTGTTATGAAACGACGCCGAGAGGAGATCTAAAATATGGGATCGAAGAGGGCGTGGCCTAAGGAGTGACTGTGATGAAATGACGAGGATAGGAGATCAAGAAATGGTTGTTGATTGAAGTGCACGCTCAGAATGGTGGTGAAAGGATTTAGTACATCGATATTAAATACCAGAAGATTGGGAAGAAATCAAGGCATGCATTGAAAACTTTGTGGTGATGTTTGCAGATTTTTATCTCTATATTGATCATCCATTCCGTGCTTTGGATTAAGGTGCAGAATGGATTATGAGTTCGAGCATGATGTACAGACTGACGAACAAGAAGACGAGCCATGTAAATGGTTATAATGAACGAATTTGCTTTTCTCACTTATTATAAATCCATATTAATGGCTCTAACTCACTATCAAAAATGTGGTTGCGAGATTGATCGGAATTAATGCATGATTTGTAAAAAATATTTCCAATCTCATTCATAATTTCTATCTGTAAAAAATACTTTAGATCTTATTCATGATCTATAAAACATAGTTTCCATCTTAGAAAATAGTTCTGTCTTCAAACTTAGTATCAAAATTGTGGTAGCCATATTGCTCTGAATTGTTGGAAATATCATAATTAATGAGCTGATAGGGTATTTATCTATGCTTCTTAGGTAGAATTTATTACAGTCTTTAATGACATCATGTAGCTTCCAAGTGAAGCGAACTTGAGTCGGTTGATATGAAACTCTATAAGTAGAAGAAGATAATTTCAGAGATGTAGAGATGAAGGGATAGAGATAAGAGTGAAGAAGAGAAGAAGTGAAGATCTGTGAAGTGTATAAAGAGCCAAAGCTCTGTGAATGTAAAAGATTGAAGTAAAATCTCATCTCTCTGTAGTGCTACAATGTTGCAGTCAATCCGGCTCACTACAAGTAAGTATTTAAGGATCCGCGTGTTTGTAGTTCCCTGCATCATAACTTCTTAGGTAGAATTTATTACAGTCTTTAATAAAATCGTGTAGCTTCCAAGTGAAGTGATCTTGAGTAGGTTGATATGAAACTCTATAAGTAGAAGAAGATCATTTCAGAGATGTTGAGATGAAGGGATAGAGATAAGAGTGAAGAAGAGAAGAAGTGAAGATCCCTGAAGTGTATAAAGAGCCAAAGCTCTGCGAATGTAAAAGATTGAAGTTATATTTCGGTTCTTATGTTAAGATTTGGACATTTACCCCAAGTTCAACTGCGCAGTAGAAAGTGGAATCGCGTAGAAAGTGGATTTGGCACAGTTAATCTGTGCCCGGTAAAAGGTGAATTGTGGGCAGTTAATTTATGAAGTGGAGTGTTCGGCAAAAAGTGCATGATCTGTAATAAATAGTTATTATGAATTAGTGCATGATCTTTAATAAATAGTTATTATGGATTCATCTTATTCGTATTTTTCTGCAAATTCAGTATCAAAATTGTGGTTTCTAGATTGCTCAAAAACATTGCATGCAATTGAATTTGATGTTGATAGGTAAAAAAAATAGAATTATGCAAAATGGCAAGAGCGAGATCACCATAAATTCTATTTGTTTAATAAAAATGTGTCGCCTACATTAATAAAAAAGGACCTTTAAGCTTGAAATGGCCATTGTACTGTTTAAAATTTCCTTTAAAATATTTTACCGCCAATGGTGAAAGGCTTTATACTCGCCCCACCGAATCTCTTATTCAAAGTTCAGAAAAACCTTTTCTATATTGAATGTTGGGCAGAGCCTTAAAAAATTCATGGTGCCTCCACCATTTTATATTTTCTATGACCTAGAAGAAATAGGGTTTCTCTACTCGGTCAAAATATGGTTCTTTGCATCCTCACTTATCACTGCAATTTTTCATTTTTAACTTTTGAATATGCAGTGTAATTTCGTTTACATATTGAAATTGAACATTAATGAACCATTACTATTACGTTTACATATTGAAATTAAACATTAATGAACCATTACTATTAGATATTTAAATTAGCGATCAATAAACCATGAAAGATTTACATTAATATTTAATTTTTAAATTTACATAATTTTTAAATTTTTAAGTTTACATAATTTATAAATTTTACATTTCAAACCCAAGCGATATTTACATTTTACAGAATTTACATTTCAATTTTTTTTACATATTTAAAATAACTGTTATTAAACCATTAATATTAAATTAACTAGTGGCAACCACTCATATGGATTAATAATTAAGACAACTATTAATATAAATTAATAATTAAGAGAGGATTTTACATATTTAAATTAAACGTTAATAAACTATTAATATTAAATTAGGCAATTGTAACCTACAGGCATTAATATGGATTAATAATTGAGAGAGAGAGAGAATTAGTTGATTATAACCATTAATCAACTAAATAGGATAGGTTTTACAGTAACAAGATCAACATATGTATGGTTGACATACTTGATACCCAAAGAGGTTGCGCCGAACATGACTGTCCACAGGCTTGTCTTGAACAGGCAAATGTGAATTGGTCTTTTTGTTATTTGTTTTGGATGAATAATTAACTTGTCCTAATTTTTTAGGGTTATGCTTATATTTCATACTTTAAAATATAATCACAAACGGTCCACCTTCTTTGTCAATAAATTCAATCTAAACATATGACTTGAATTTAATATAATTTCAATATGATACATATAAAAATATTGATAAATATATATATAGCATTAAACTTTATTATTTATTTCATTTTAATTTATAAATATAGGATTTAAAATTTCAATTATATTAATAAAATTTATATATATATATATATATTTAAATTGCACATTATAGCATTGCTTATTTATAGTTTTCTTATATATTAAAAACTAAGATTCTATATTATAATGATTAACAATGTTTAGCATTTATAAATGAAAATTAATATTTTATATTATAATGATTGAATAATGTTTAAAGTTTATATGTAAGTAAGTATTGATATAAGTATTACATATATTTAATATAATTAAATTTTTAACATGAAATACTTTTTTTCTTTTTAAATATATATTTTTTTCTTTTTTAAAGTATTATATTTATAATTGTTTTTAACAATATTAATTATGAAAAAGAAGATATAATATCAATCACATGTATTATTATTTCATATATAATTTATTATAATAAAATATTATGATTATCTTTACACTCATACTTATGAAAAAGATGATATAATATCCATAATATTTAGTTGATTATCATTTTATATAAGTTTTATTAAATATATTTTCTATAAATATGATTTAATTTTTTAAAATTAAAATAATTATTTATAATACTATATTAAAGAATCATAAAAAAAAATTTAATTTTCTAAAGTTTTAACTCAATTAAAATAAATTAGACAAAATAATTATCACAAACATTAAAAGATAGATATGCATAGAATGATATATATTTCTCTCCCAACACAATGCATAACACAATGCAGCATTAAATATTCATTCTTCAAACTTGGTTCTTGGGTTTAATTTATGAACTTACATTTATATTATTTAGTTTATACTTCTATTATATCTCAAAACATACATACCACGCGTTTATGATTTAATTATGTGATAATGCTATATGATGCTTTCTATCTAATTTGGATTTATGATTTAATTGTGCGGTAATGTTATATGATCCTTTATATTTAATTTGGATAAAAAATAGGTATGCAAATTTTTTAATGTTTTTCAATTTAAAAAAATAGAACATTTCCTCATAAAATTCATAAAGATTATAGACCAAATCTTAATTCTTAGACCATTAACATTAATGTTAATGGATTAATAATATTAATATTAGAAAAAATTAACATTAATGTTTATATTTAATCTTAAACATAACCTTATAACCTTATAAAATAATTAACTCTTAAAAAAATCTTATAAAATTATTATTCATGGTTTTCCCATTTCGACATAATATTGAAACATTATTTCTACATCATTACTTGTTAAATGTTTTATTACTACACTATTACTTCTTAATTATGCCTATATGAGATATGAATAACATTAATATTAAATCTAATGTTATGAACATTAAATTCAAAGTTAATAATATCATTAATATTAATAATAACACTAATACCATTATTATTAACATTAATGTTAAGAACATTGAAATAAACAATAGTCAAAACATAACTCAATCATAACTAAAGCATGACAAAGAGTATTAAAGTCAACCATGCGAAACCAAATTCATGGTTCCATGGTTAACAATATTACTAAATTCAACCACATTTTTAATTTAATTTATTTCTTTTTTGTTTAATTTAATTTAGTTTGATTTAATATGTTTTAACTTTTTTATTTAATTTTTTTAAAACTTAATATGTATTTCTTTTCATTTTAATTTCCAAATAAAAATTTTATTAATATTTTCACAATATTACCAAAAGTAAACTAAAGTCATGGTTCCATGGTTAACAATATTACCAAAAGTAAACTAAAGTCAACCATGGTCAACCATAGTCAACCTTGGTGAAGCATGGTCAAGCAAAGCCAACCAAACGCAGCCATGGTCAATTAACTCCAATCATGGTGAACCAAAGTAAACGAAAGTCAACCCTCATCAACCATGGTGAACCATAGTCAATTAGTCTACCAAAGTCAACCATAATCAACTGAAGTCAACCAAATTCAATGATGGTTAACTAAAATCACAACCATACTCAACCATTGTTAACCATACTCAAAAGTCAGACAAGGTAAACCATTGTTAACAATTGTAATATTATTGTCACTCATTTAATAATAAAAGAAATTAGGGTTATTTGAACCATCCTATATCACCTCTGGTATGGCTGCTATTTAATCGAATACAATAGGTGGTTTAGGTTAGCTATACCTCTTTCCTTCTTGCGAACTACTACAAGTCTCCAAATCCAGTTTCTGGAAAGCAAAATTATACCTATATTGATGCTGTGAGAGTTAATCTAGGTACGTATGGCTCCCTCACACTGTCAATAAAAGCTGAAACTTGGTGCTTATATGCTTCTTTAGAAACTTAAAATTATGATTTGTTCCCATACTCTCTCAGAGGGCTACCAGGTATGGATATGCGGTTTTGCTCAATACACCAACCTATTCGGAACTATAATTGGCTATACAATAGCTACATCCATCAGTATGATGTGATTTAAATACAATTTGGCTGAATTAATTATAATTGTTCATGAAAACTCGGAAACATTAGTAATACCAATCATGTTGGGCCCAATTATATAATTTTGCACTAAATTATATTGTTAACGACAAGGAAATTGAGAGGTCAAATTGCATAGTCTTTGGAGTACTCGAGATCTACTTTCATAGATACCAGACTTCGACCAAATAGGATGGCTCTCCATAGTTGCTGCATTCATGTCATTTACCTATTCTACCATTAGACTTGGCCTCGGTATTGCCAAAGTAGCAGGTGTGTCCATCAAATTAACCTAAAATCCTTACTCACAATGTCCCTCATCTAGTGACTCTGTGGGCTATGTAATTCTTTAAACAGAACACGTTCAATGTAGGAAATGTGTATAGAAATGAATGGCATGTCACGAAACCTTCTTTATTGCATGATCTTTTCCCATATTTGTTTTTTGAAATAAACCAAGACCCAGTTTCTCTTTTCTCTGAGGATTCCAACGGTGATTTATGCAAACTTCTTGATGGTGAGGGCTTGAATAAAATCACCATTAAATCCCTCGTGTCCTCCTCTCTTTGACTTTTGCTAAAACTAATTTATTTGCCGATAGGAGACTATGATGAACATTGCACCCTATATCTGACCGCGCTCTTCTAATCAAGGATTAAGGATGGGCAATGGAGATCCAATAAAATGGTATATACTTCATCAAGCAAAGAGATCCAAGAGTACACATTTCGTGAGGGTGCACAAGCTACCCAAAGGTCATTTCTTAATCCACCATTTTTTTTTTAATCAACTCGTCTGCCACGGGGAACGATTCAATTCAATCCACTTCACTCCACGTGGTTGGCCACTTCTTCCAGCACAGCGGTGATAGGGAAGTTCAATGGTTGAATCTAACACTCGCTCATTTAATAATGAATTAGAAATTAGGTTTATTTGAACCGACCTATATCACCTTTGGTCCAACTACTGTTTAATCCAATACAATAGGTGGTTTGGGTTAGCTATACCTCTTTCCTTCTTGCGAATTGCTACAGGTATCCAAATCTAGTTTCTGGAAACCATAAATATACCTATATTGATGCTGTGAGAGCCAATCTAGGTGCGTATGGATCCCTCCTGCAAATAAAAGTCTGAAACTTGGTGCTTATATGCTTCCTTAGAAACTTAAAATTCTGATTTGTTCCCATACTCTCTCAGAGGCCTACCAAGTTTGGATATGCGGTTTCACTCAATACGCCGACCTATTCGGAACTGCAATTAGCTATACAATAGTTGCATCCATTAGTATGACGTGTTTTAAACATAATTTGGATGAATTAATTATAATTGTTCATGAAAACTAGGAAACATTAGTAATACCAATCATGTTGGGCCCAATTATATAAGTTTGCACTAAATTATATTATTATCTATGTGAATTCAACAATGCAATGAAGTCACCCATGAAATATTATTGTCTATGGTTTGAATTTAGCCATTGTTCAAAGTCAACCTTGCCTAAAATTCAACCATGGTTTGAATTAAACCATCTCTTGAATTCAACCATGGTTCCAAGTTACCTTCCTTAAAATTCAACTACGGCTTGAAGTCAACCTTGCTTAAAATTCAACCTTGCATTGAAGTAAACCATGGTTCAAATTTAATCAACCGTGAATTGAATTCAACATTAAAAGAAACCATGGTAAACCACATTTAACCATGGTTAACCAAAGTAAAATGTTGTCACCCATGCTCTACCATAGTCATCCATTTACAACTAAAGTCAACTCAAGTCTACCAAAAGTTAACCGTGGTCAAATAAACTCAACGATGGGAAACCAATGCCAACCAAAAGTCAACCTTTGTTAGCGAAAGTCAACCATAGTCAACCATTTTCAACCAAAAAATTTAAGCAAAAGTCAACCATGGTCAACCAAAGTCAACATTGCCAACTAAAGTCAACCAACGTCAACCATATTAAACGATGGTCAACAAAAGTCAACCATGGTCAACCAAAGTTAGTGATTGTTAACCATGTTTTGAAATAGTCAACCAAATCTAACAATGGTTAAAAATGGTCAACCAAAAGTCAACCATGGTTAAACAAAGTCAACCATGGTAAACCATAGTGCACCAAAGTCAAGCAAAGTAAACCAAATTCAACCATGGTTAACCAAAGTTGACCAAATTCAACAAGCCAAAGTCAACCATGTTCAAGCAAAAGTTAACCAAAGTCAACCATGTTCAAGCAAAAGTTAACCAAAGCCAACCATAGTTAACCTTAGTAACAGAAAGTCAACCATGGTCAACCAAAGTAAAGTTAATTCGACTATGGTCAACTAAAGTCAACTATGGTGCACCATGGTCATCCAAAATCAACCAAATTCAACCATGGTAAACTATGGTCCACTGAACTCAATCATAGGCAAACAAAGTCAACTAAATTCAACAATAGTAAATGAAAGCGCTAAAAAACCTGAAGGGAAACAAATATATCATTATATTAAAAGTTGATAAAGGGAAGGCAACGATGATATTAGATAGAGAAGACTATCACTGAAAAATGGTGGAGCACCTACATTCCAGTGGAAGATAGAGAACCATAGAGAAAGACCCAGGCGACAAAATCTTGAGAGAGGTAAATAAAATAATAAAAAACTCTTCCTTGGATGAGATAACAAAGAATAAGATCGCTCCCAAGACAATGATAATGCCAAGAATATATGGCGCTCCCAAGATTCACAAAGAAGGTGTCCCCCTCAAGCCGATAGTAAATATTATAGGATCCCCAACCTATTCACTAGCAAAATTCCTAGCAAATAAAATTTGTACACTGTCACGCAACACATCGTCATATGTAAAATACTCGTCTTCATTTGTACAATGGATCAAAGATCAAGAAATAACAGGAGAAGATATATTGGTAAGCTTTGACATCACATCACTCTACACTAATATCTCGGTAGATGAAGCCATTAGTGTGATCAAAAGCATCACGGACCCTGAGACTGCAGGACTAATTAAAATATGTCTGAAGTCCACATATTTCAGCTATAAGGGCATTATTTATGAACAAACACATGACGTGGAAATAGGTTCCCCATTATCACCCATAGTAGCCAACATTTGCATGGAGCATTTCGAACAAAAGGCCCTCAACTTATCCCCCTTAACCCCCAAAGTTTGAAAAAGATATCTAGATGACATATTCGCAAAATTGAGACATGGAAAGGAGAAGCTTGAGGAATTATTATCCCATCTCAATAACCTCTCTGAACACATCAAGTTCACCATTAAACTAGAAAAATACAATCAATTACCTTTCCTAGACGTACTCCTCACTAAAAAAGACGGAAGACTTGGGCACCAAGTTTTTAGGAAGGAAAATCACATTGACAGATACCTTCATGCAAGCTCCCACCACCACCCAAGCCAGAAGATTGGGGTCATTAAAACACTAGCAACTAGGGCATCAAGGATATCAGACCCTGACCACATAAAAGAGGAACTAGACCACCTCCAACAAGTCTTCACATCCAACGGATACCACAAACAAGAGATTAGAAAAGCCCTTCAACAATCCCAAAAAAGACAACAACCCAAACACTCAAACATTGTCCCCAAATCCTCCCTACCATACATCAAAGGAACAACAAACCAAATTGCTAGCATCCTCATAAAACATAACATTCAAGTAGCTTTCACACCACTCACAACCATTAAAAAGATGGTCGACTCTGCAGAAGACGCTCTCGAGCCAAATCTACAAAAAGGAGTTTACATGGTGCCATGTTCATGCGAACAAGAGTATATAGGAGAGACATGGAGATCATTAAAGACAATACTTAAAAAGCACGCAGTAGACATTTAAACAAAGAAAGAGCCTCGAGATCATCTCTAGCACAGCATGCACGCAAAACCTCTCATCACATTTGCATCGAAAAGGAACGGTTAATCAACAAAGAAGAGCAATATATAAAAAGGAAGGTAAAAGAGGCCATAGAGATAGAAAAATGCAACAACACCCTAAACCGAGACGATAAGTTAAAACTAATTGACTCATGGAAACCAATGATCAAACAAATGAAAAAAACACGAACTTCATAAAGACACAAAACTATCAACATTATCACATTATAACCTTGAATCACTCACATAAGTTAGCCTAATTATTAAAAAATGTTATATCTTTAACACACAATTAAAATCACTGTTTTAAAAAAAAATTGATCTTTAAAATAATCAAATTTACAAATAATAATAATAATACTTTTATATCCTTATAATATTTAAGAACGCAATTTAAAGGACATCACTATTCTAAAATCAAAACCCTAAATTATTCACACAAGTAATCCTCATTATCTTTCAACATAATTAAACCATAACCTTAAATTATAAATTTATCCTTAAATTAACCAAATATTTTTATACATTTATAATTTAACTAATTAAACTATATATTCATTATAATGTAAACTACTTTATTAAATTCCTTCCTCATTCTAGACCATAATTCAATTAAAAATATTTTTAATAATGAAGATTACATTGTAAATTTCAAATCTAACTTAGCCGACTCTCTCACAAACCAAACATCGCACATCCCCTATACCTATAACTACTCTCTCACACTTATTCTCAGAATGGTACTAAGTTCACCCTTGATGATGCACTCATTTGGAAGTTCGAAAAGTTGGGTTTAATAAACCTTAAATAGGTCTCTTCCAACCTACTGTATAACTCATAAATCTATAAACTGGATTATCTTTTCAAAAATAAAAAATTGGTGGAAATATAATCAACCATATGATTTTAAAGTAAACCATAATCAACCATGGTGAATTTTTTTCTAATAAGTAAATATAATTACTAATATTAATATATTTAATATTTTTTTAATTTACATTAAATTACATTTAATAAGAATTATTAAATTTATTTTAATTCTTATTTAATATATTTTAATGTAAATTACATTTTTCTTTACTTACATTTATTTAATTAATTTTAATATCACTTATTTTCTTCTTGATTTATATTTAATATTTATTATTTCACTTATTTTTAATATCAATCATTTTATTATTAATTTACATTTAACATCAACTAATTTAATATCTATTATTTTAAGGTGTTTTTTAATAATAATTATTTTACTTTTATTTATTTAAGTTAATTTTTTTTTTAAACTTTATTTACTATACTTTACTTTTTTTACTCTATTTACGTTACTTTACTTTTATTTAATTTAATTTATTTTTATTATATTTTTAATTTACTTTATTTACTTTACTTTTAATTTAGTTTAGTTTATTTTTACTTTACTTTACTTTTATTCTATTTCTTTATTTCTTTATTTATTTAATTTATTTCTTTTTTGTTTAATTTAATTTAGTTTCATTTAATATGTTTTAATATTTTTATTTAATTTTTTTAAAACTTAATATGTATTTCTTTTCATTTTTATTTCCAAATAAAATTTTTATTAATATTTTAATTTAGCTATTTCTTTTGTAGGCTGTCTACTAGCAACAATCACATTTTTAAATGTGGTTGATATTTACTGATCGATAAATATCAACCACTTTTAAATATGTGATTATGGCTGATATATATTAATTGGTTGCAATTTATGGATTCAATATCTCCATCCCTAAAGCACTTAGATTATACAATTCCAACATCCCAAACCAAAATTTCAACAATTTTGACCTAATTTTAATAAAAAAAAAATTCCTCAATCTAAATACAAATCATCTGTAATTCAGCTCACGCCCATTCAATTATTCAATTATCGAAAGGAGTTAGGCTCAAGCATTTGCGATATCTTGTGTCATGGAAGCGACAACGAGGATGCTCAAAATCCAATCCGGAGTTTGGACATGAGAGTAAGTGAAAATAAATAATCTTTAGTTAATAAACTCTTCACAATGTTAATCTGTCAATGCCAGCATAATATATTGTTATTTTTCTTTCCTTTTCATTATTCATTATGTCTTGGAAGTTCCGTGAAAAGAAACGCATAACGCTGAGTGCATCCGGAGAGCTATGTGTGGTGCGGAGGCAGACTCAACACATTAATGCAGAACACAAACACCGATTCAACGAACGCCGGTGGCAACACGGAGGACACTTAAAAAACTTGATAAAACAGGAAAAGCAGTTGAATAAATAATCAATATACAGCCACACATTTGCATTTAGTGTCAACAATACTGCAGGGGGAGGTCCGTGATTGACTAGGAGACGCTGGCCAACCCCTCCCAGTAGCAGCAGAAGAGGGTTAATCGATAGCCGCTGCCGACACCATGATCGTGATGATGGGGAGCACGAGTCAAGAGATGAATAATACGCGCCACAACCGACGGGTCGCAAGGAAGAGTCAACCGACCGTTGCGATAATTGAAGGCAAACTCGTCTTCGGCCTTCTGGAGGAGCTTCAAGAAGAAGGGATGCTTCAAATAACCCACCGGGATTACAAAGCGCTCGACCCGCTCCTCATCCTTCACTGCATACACTGCCAGGTGGCCTTCCGATACATCGCCAGGGATGGACGTCTTTAGATCATGACTACTCCGTAATAATAATTCCTCCTCTTCCTCAATTTGATCATCGTAATCATAATGGCAGGAAAATCTGCGGTGCTGCCGTTTCATCGACATGGCATGCTTTATGCCACTGATTACTGTAGGAATAGCTGCCAGTCTTTGCAATGGTCGAGCTATTTGCTTTGTTTTGATTATTCGGCTGATCTTGCATATTATTGCCGATCTACTACCACTCATTCTCTCCATCACTCTTCCGTCGACCTTCCACAGATCCCAATTCGGACTGAGCAATACAAGTTAGTGGAGAATATAGTGCAGTGAACGGACTTGTAGCGATATTATGGATGACGGCTTGCAACATTTTTTGGGGATAGGGTTGAGATAACAGCATGTGATAGGTCAGGTAGCTCTCCTTATTTCACGGGATTCCAGCATAAACTTGTGGATTTGTCTTTCAATTAGCAATGCCAGCACATAACATCGTTAACATGCTAATTTTTTCGACTACGACTTGAACTCAGTGTCTGCATTGTAACTGAAGAAGATAATCCTGCTCGTTTTATCGCCAACAACTGTTATGTTAGATCTTGGATTTTGAAATACTATCTGCTTTAAATTGTATCCAAAGGTTCCGTGTTTATTTCGAAGATAATATCCGACATCCGTCTAAATTGTATCTGAAGATTCCCAGTTTATTGGCAAGGATATCCGACATTCTTTTAAACTGTATCTAAAGATTTCAGGTTTATTGTCTAAGATATCCGACATCCGTCAAATCAAGACAGTTCATGCGGAAGTCTTTCTCCTTTTTCAAACATTGAAACGGCTCTTCACACAATTTAAAAGGCACAGAAGATAAGAGAGTTATTTACGTAGGTAAAATGTGAAATCGTGGAACATTTACGACTCCTTCAATATGGACATATTCTTTAGACTCCTTCAATATGGACATATTCTTTCCATCTGAGTCTAAATTGTCGACAATTTTCCTGGTCCAGCAAAGTTTTGAACAGAATCCGGTCAAAAAAATTCACCAGATTCTAAAACTATTGATTTAAACAACACAAAAATCTGATTTTTAGAAAAACTTTAGCCATATTCCAATTAAAAACTCTTCATATGGGCTGAATTGCAGAAGGTTTGGACTCTTTCAATGTACATAACCTAAACATTCGACAATCTTTAAACTTGTTTAATTTAGATTTCCTAAAATATTCGAGAGTGTTAAATCCATATTTTATACATTCAAAACAGTAACTTAAACAACACAGAAATCAGATTTTTAAAAAAACTTTCACTGAATTATAACTCTTAGATTCCCTCCACTACCAACCAGTTGAAGAAAAACATAAAACGCAACTGTATAAACAAATTTGATACCCTTATGTTTAGATGATATTGTTTGACCTCTCAAAAGCTATGAATTACAGATGCACTTACGCAATGTAACAACCCACTTTTTAACATCGAGTATGTCCTATCACCATTTAAACTTTTCTTCCACAATGCTTAGCATCAGTTTCTTTGCGATCCACCAATTTCTGAACTACAATGGCATTCACTCAATGCCAATGTTCTTACCATTTACAAAGTAGTTATAAGGTAATTTTGTAAATGTATTTTCCATAAATTATTTACGTTTGTATATGTAACTAAATGATTTTACCCTAAGGTAATTCTGTATTTACATGGTAGAATCAAAATTTTAAACCTTGTTACGGGGAATATAGGAGTATTTATTTCAATACATGGAATCAAAATTTTAAACATTGTTAAGCTGAATATAGACGTATTTATTTCAATACACGGAGGATGGTTGCATGCTTTTAATTAAAATCAACCATTCTACCGTCACGATTACAACATAGAGAATATTCATAGTCGTCTGCCGTCACGATTACATCATAGAAAATATTCATAGTCGTCTGCAGTAATTGATGGCATGGATTAGATGTGATAACTACCTTGCTGTTATTAGAGGTAGAATGTGCGTTACTCTCATTTAATTAAATTTGATCAGTGAATAATCAAGCAGCTCCAGTGTATGAATTAAATGGGTTAAATTTCCCTTGCATCTCCCCTCAGTGGTCGTTTCAATTTACAGCCATGATGAGGGCGTTTCAAATTTCAATCAAGACATCCTTGGGATCGCAAAAACCGCCTACTCGATCTGTGGGTGAATCTAGGATGTCTTCAAGGCTCCCACCCTTTTCCTTCTCAGAGGACGCACAGGCCACTGTAAGTCAAAATGTATAGACAATGAATGTTTTAGTTATATGATACATAATCGCTGGTAATCACAGGAATTGAACCATATGTTACTCTCTACCACTTTGATCTGCCTCACTGTTTGCAAGATGTGTATGGAGGTTGGCTAAGTCGACATATGGTGTAATTTCTTCTTACTACTTTATCATATTATCAATTTAAAGCAAATGGTCGATCATTATGGTGTATCATGTTTGGTCTGCATACTGTGACACTGGACTTAATGCACGGATGATTTTGTAGCATTTGCAAACGTCTGCTTCCTGCAATTCGGCAATCGAATGAAGAATTGGATGACTTTCACTGAACTTCTTTTCAACGGCTGGTTATGGTTCTGACGTTTTCGCCCCTCAAAGATGTTCCTACCAGTTTGGAAACTCTAGCTATGGGAATTCTCCAGTGGAACCGTATATTGTCAAGGGGAAACCGCGCAGCTTGAGGTTACTGCATGATCTCTAATTGCTTCTGCACAAGTCTGGGAACTGGGCAGCTTTCCTTTGGGCTGCCCAGAAAATATATATTTTCTTTTTGCTTTGAGACTTCGCTGGACATACAACAAAATCCCCATTCTTTTATTTCACCAAGGATTTCACCTCACCTGAGGTAAACTTAGCTTTGACGGGCATTTACTTTGCAGACTTTGCTTCCTTCCGGAACATTTACTTTGGGGAAGGCAGGCTTAACTTCGCATATTAATTGTGCATTTCAACCATTTACTGCTCGGAGTTTAACTGCACATTTCGACCTTTTACTGCGCAGTTTGAGCTAAACTTTACAATATAAAAATATAAAAAGGATATAAAGTATGTTATTCATTTCGATGTGAACAACCCTTTTCACTGCGGGTAACTTCTTACTTTTACCAACACATTTTTACTTTGTACTTTACGGACTTTTTTAACTTAAACAACGCAGTAAATACTTGAGATTAGCTGTGCAATAAAACTATCATAAAACTTGAGTTGCGCACTCCGCTCAATAACCAAGTACTTCAATAATTCTATTTAAAAACAATAACTCCACTTTCAAGATATAAGTTATTTACCACGCAGTTTGTGGGAAAAAAAAGTTATTTACCATGCAGTCACAAAGTAAATCCCTTTTGCAAAACTTTATGGTCCAAGAAACTTAAAACTTAATTAACTTCAGACTTCACTTTTCACCGCAATACTTGAAAATAGACTTCCGCACAATATTAAGACTTTCATAAAGTAAATCAAAAAATGCTATTTATCTTTCATGAAAGTAAATGTGAGTCTCATTCACTTGAGAGAATATGAGGAAAGTGCACACATAAGATAATTTCTTGAATAACACATGGAGACACTTCAATATATATTACTGAAGCATAAAAATTACGGATGCATATATCGTTTGAGTTCTTCACATACATTGAGCTTGAGCTCTTAGCTAATTCTCCACTTAGCACTTCCTCTTCAACTTCACAACTTATGTTCTTGCACTTCTTCTACATCAGTAGACTTCTGCGTTGTATACAGAGCTTGAGCTCCTTATAATTTTCACATACACAACTTGTGCTCCAGCCTTCTATTCCACTCTCATATAAAGAGATTGAGCTCCTCTCCTCTTTTAATCTTCTAATTCTCTCTTTTCTCTCTGTGCTTCTTTCACTAATGCAGATCTACATATATAAAAAAATTTCATATTGGCTTCCAGCAATTAATTTCCATCTGAATTCTACCTAATAGCTTGACTTGCAAAACAATACACGGTTGATTAAATACAAGGAGACGTGCGCCGGACTGCTTGCAAGCTGACTGACTGACTGACTGTCTGACATTGCAGACTGACAAAGTGACTGATAGAGCCAGTGCAGAGTTGATAGTCATCAACTCGTAATTAATATCTCCAACACTCCCCCTCAATTATGAGCAGATGGGGATCATTAACAAAAATTTATCAAAAACATTTCTGAGTTGAAACTTTGCTCTGTGAATAATAAAATTCATTTCTGTGAGTATGCTTGGTTTTCTTGTGAAACAATGCAATGGCTGAACTGTTGTCGCTATACATTAGTGTGAGTTCTTTTCTGGTTCTGTGCACATCCTTCAACATACTGAGCATTCTTACTGTAACTATATACTTCTGCTATGGCAGCATTCTTCAACACCTATAGGTGGCTTGCTTTCAAAAAACAACAATGGCTTCTAAGACCATTTCATCTTCATTTTCATTAAAAACAAACTCTGCTTGTACAGTTTGATACAACATATTGGTTTTAATTTCTTCATAGGCTGTTTAGACCTGACTTTACCATCATTCATAAAACTTGGCATATCTTCATTAGTTGTAGCTTCAGTGCTCCAAACCATTATGTTTTTTTTTTTCTCTGCGACTTTAGTGATGAATCCATAATTAATCTTACCTTTGATAGGTTTTTTTCTTCAATCACGAGCCTTTGATGGCAGCTCTTACTTCAACTCAAACTTCTCTGTTGCGAGTGAGCTGCTGCTCTCATTTTTTATGAGAAACATGAAAATATCAGTAGCATTAATTTCAAAAAGAAATTATGTATCAGATAAACACAACAATGCTCATTTCTTCTTTCTTCGGTGATGCCACACTTTAAATTCTGCACTCTTCTTTGTCTTCATTAGCTTCATCTTCACCTTCTTCTTCTCCTTCAATGTTTTCTTTGGTTGCTTGAATCTGCTATCAACAGCTTCTGCTGCAAATTCTTCTTCAATCTTCTGGTCATTACCCAAAATCTGAATGTCCTCCATGCTAAGGACTCTTATCC
This sequence comes from Larix kaempferi, assembly GCA_027924585.1. Lineage (NCBI taxonomy): Eukaryota > Viridiplantae > Streptophyta > Pinopsida > Pinales > Pinaceae > Larix > Larix kaempferi. The sequence goes on along the minus strand of BSBM01000622.1, from coordinate 30,787,815 downwards.
ATAAATTTTTCTTAAAACATGATAATGTGGTTATACTGTAATCCCACAATATGCCTTCTACTTCACCAACACTAATCTGCAAAGTGTCCATCTTTGAACACATTAACTGGCAGTAGTGCATAATTTCTTGAAAGATCCATGACAAGAAATCCTTCTCATTTGATTCTTCAACTAGTGTGTCTTTTGCGCAACTTCCTTCAACCTTATCTTTTGTATCTCTGTTTTCAATTTCTTCTTCATCAGCTTCAGCTGGATGCTCAACTGTGCACTCAAACATTTTGTTAGAATTATATAAAACATTATAATCAGAACCATATTGGTTCTTTTCATTTTGCTCTTCTACGAGAGCATTTTCTATCTCTTCATTCAAATTTTCCTTTGCTTCTACTAGAAGGTAATCAACCTTTGCCATCTCTACTTCTGCATCAAGACTAGCATCTTCATCATCATATCTTGGATTTTCAAGCCATTCTTCCAAGAATTCTAACTCTTTGTTAAGAACATCATTCTCTACTTCAGCTGCTCTGAATGCAGCAAAACATAGAGCATTTGAGTGCTGTCATCATGCAAACTTTTTTCTATCACTACTTCTGCAATCACCAAATCATCCACCTCTTTAGCATCCTCATAGATGCATTTTTCTTGTACTCTATATCCTCCAATTGCTGCAACTTCTGCGTATTCTGTAACAATCATGTCAAATTCTTCAACAAAATTGAAATCCTTAGTATTTTAAAAAACTCCACAAACCCATGTCTGACACACAGGTTTAAGCACTTTGACACAGTGCTCTTTATCTTTCTCATCTTTTGATGTTGCTTCAAATACCACTGCTATGGTATTTTTCATTTCATCATCATGATCATCATTATATCTCACTGCTTCTTGGGAAATTTCACAAATATTGGCTGCTTCTTCATAATTGTCATCAGCAATAGACATTGTTGGATTATCCAAAGAACAAACTGCTACACTTGCAGTTATACAGTCATCATCAACACATGACTGCACAGTGTGGAATTTACCATCATCATGTGCATACTCTGTTTTATAGACAGAGTCTTCACACCCTTTACTTTCTTTAGATCTATCTACCTTAGCAGATTCTGTGTCAACATCCTCAAGATCTATTGTTGTTGCTGCTATATGTGATGCAAAAACTCAACAAATTCAATTTCAATTTCTGGCTTACAAGCCAAAACCTCAAAGAGTTTGCAATATACAATATTTTCTTCATCTGCTGCAGCAAATTCTTCATCGAATTCAACTTTTACTATAGCATTGATTCCATAATCTATCACATCATCCTCTTTTGACATATGTATCATGAGATGTCGCTCATCTTCAACTTCAAACATATTATCATCATCCACTGTTGTATCAACATAGTGGGGTTCAATGAAATTTTGACTATCTTCTACTGCTTTTGCAGGATTGCTTGCTAAAATGTTAATAGGCTGTGACTTAGCCATATATATTTCCCCCTTACATCAAATTCTCTTTTCAGACTTTCCCAGGATTCTCTAGTCGTGTTTGCTTTAGCAACCACATAAGAAATATTAACATCCATAGTTTGCTGGATGAGGGAGAGAGCTAATGCATCTTCATTAGAATCAATACATCTATTCTCTATGCAATTTTGCAGACCATTATAATGAAGAAATGACTGCATCTTAATAGACCAACATTCATAATATTTACCAATAAAAGGAGGAGGAGATCCAACACTAACACTTCTCATATAAATTATTGATTCTTCAGCTTCAGCTGAGACTTCACAAAATTCTTCATATTTCTTGGCTCCTGCCCTGTTCTTCATTCTTCTAGTTTGTTTGAGTCTTTTCTGATGACCCATTTCTTCTTTACACAAATGATAATTTTTTTTTAAAATGCGATTTCATAAAAATACGCTAGTACCTGAGGGAATATGCAGCTTTGGATGGCTTCCTTTTCTTGATGGCTTGTCCTCGGCTCAAACTTACGATTGCTCTTTTCTCCGCAGCAAAGGAAAAGACTCTCCTCGACATTGGTGTTCTTTTCTTCCTCTATGAAATTCAACTCCACTGAAAATATGGACTTTGCCTCTTCAAAAATACTATGAGCTTAAGCTCAGCAACTTCTCCAGCAACCTCAACTCCTTTTTTTTAAAATCGAGCTTCTGCTCCTGCTCTTTAACTAACACTGTTATAGGCTGCCCTTCTTCTTAACCTGCTATGATAGAGAAAATACTGAAACCTTCTCTTTTAAAACTAGAATTTTGATAACAAGACTCTTATACCAGATCAAGGGGAAACCGCGCAGCTTGAGGTTATTGCATGATCTCTAATTGCTTATGCACAAGTATGGGAACTGCGCAGCTTTCTTTCGGTGTGGGCTGCGCAGTAAATATATATTTTCTTTTTGTTTTGAGACTTTGTTGGACATACAACAAAAAAACCCATTCTTTTACTCACCAAGGATTTCACCTCGTAAGAGGTAAACTTCACTTTGACTGGCATTTACTTTGCAGACTTTGCTTCCGAGATTATACTTTGCGAACACATTAACTTTGTGGAATGAAAGCTTAACTTCGCAGATTAACTGGGCATTTCAACCTTTTACTGTGCGGAGATTAACTACCCATTTCAACGTTTTATTGCCCAATTCGAACTTTGCATAAATGTACTCTGCCCTATACTTTAGAATATGAAGAGGATATAAAGTATGTTATTCACTTGGATGTGAACAACCCTTTTCACTTCGCATAACTTCTTACTTTTACCAACACATTTTTACTTCATACTTTGTGGACTTCTTTAACTTAAACAACACAGTAAATACTTGAGATTAGCTGCGCAGTAAAACTTTTCATAGTAAATACTTGAGATTAGCTTTGCAGTAAAACTTTCATAAAACTCGAGTAGCGCACTCCGCCCAATAACCAATAACTCCACTTTCAAGATATCAAGATATGAGTTATTTACCACAATGCTAAGACAATGTCCTAAATTTGTGCCCGTAACTTTAGACTTCACTTTTCACTGCAATACTTGAAAATAGACTTTCATAAAGTAAATCACAAAATGCTATTTATCTTTCATATATCGCTTGAGTTCTTCACATACATAGAGCTTGAGCTCTTAGTTAATTCTCCACTTAGCACTTTCTCTCCAACTTCACAGCTTGTGTTCTTGCACTTCTTCTACATCAGTAGACTTCTGGGTTGTATACAGAGCTTGAGTTCCTTACAATTTTCACATACAGAGCTTGTGCTCCAGCTTTTTATTCGACTGTCATATACAGAGCTTGAGCTCCTCTCCTCTTCTCCTCTTCTAATTCTCTCTTTTCTCTCTTTCTCTACTTCTTTCATTAATGCAGATCTACATACATACAAAAACTTCATATTGGCTTCTCTCATAAGCTACCAAGAAACATTAAAGACCAGCATTTAATTTCCATCTGAATTCCACCTAATAGCTTGACTTGCAAAACAATACACGGCTGATTAAATACAAGGAGACATACAAGGAGACGTGTGCAGGACTGCTTGCAAGTTGACTGACTAACTGTCTGACATTGCAGACTAACAGAATGACTGATAGAGCCTGCGCAGAGTTGATAGCCATCAGCTTGTAATTAATATTTCCAACATATTGTTGGCAACAATGGTTTGCTAGCACACGAGGCAATGGTTGAGCTCTATCGAGAGAAATACCAGGTTTATTTCTGCAACTATATTCCCTAAACTTGACTCAGAACTTAATGATCTTGAAGAAATTTATTAGAGAAATATCAAAATGTTGTTCCTGAGGCGGGCAAAGCAAGATGACTCTATTGGTTTGACAATTGTTTCTCAATGGTTTGATCCCCTCTCAAACGAATCTAAAGACCTAATTGCAACTCAAAGGATGTTCGATTTCCAAATTGGATGGTAGGTTTCTTACCTTAATTCTATAAACCTAATAAATTTGTCCGTGTTTACATTTCATGGCCTTTTTGGCACTGATACATTGATTCTGCGCACAAAATATGTAGAATTACTGGTTACATTTGGAATGCAGGTTCGTAGATCCACTCTGTTTGGGGACTACCCTGCTTCGATAAAGGAAAAGGTTGGCACTAGTTTTGCTTCATTCACGAGGGAGCACTGTAAAGAATTAAAGGGCTCTTGTGATAACAACAAGTGATAGTTATATCGATATGAAATATATAGACTTTCTTCATTGAATTAAACCTTGAAATATCGTTGGCTTCTTTATTAAAAAACATGAAATATATTGAGATTCTTTTTTAAAAATTAATAAAATATACTTGATAAATGATAAATAAACCGAAAAGCTTATATTAATATAGAAAGACGGCATGGGAGGTACTGCCTTCACCACATGTTTGGACATTGCTCCCAAAATAATTGGAAATGCTCCCAAAATAATTGGAAATCTAGGAAGCCACATGTTTTGACATTGCTCCCAAAATAATTAGTGGGCGGTTTCTCTCGAATAGATTAATGAACTCTTACGAGCAGATTAATGATCTCTCTATTATATATTCATTTTAGTGTTTTAAGGTTTATATATATAGTTATATATTCATTTTACGATATTTAGTACATGATGATATATATCTATCAGCGTTTTTCATCTGCAAGTAATAATCATTTTAGTGTTCTAAAGTTTATATATATAGTTATATATTTATTTTACGATATTTAGTACATGATGATATATATTTATGGGCTTTTTTCATCTGTAAGTAATAATGTAAATGTGTTAGTTTATGAGTATGATATCATAATAGCATAATTCGAGTACGAATACTGATTCACGATTCGATACGAAAAATATGTAATGAAAATATCTAGTACAGTTAAAATACGGAAGTAGCTTGCTTATATATAATATTTTTAATCAAATATTTACAAATATATCCTAAATATACATAGACATTTATATAATAAAATTTAATCTATATTTAAAAAACAAAAATATGAAATCTCAACAACTTCGGATATGGAAGTGTAAGAGTCGGCAACTACTTATTCATAGTTATTTTAATAAGAAAGTATGAAATTGAATGGTATTTCTATTTTAAAGTGTTTAAATAATTAAAAGAAAATTATTTTGTTTTTAATTTGGTTTTCAAAATTTAATTGTTTACAAACAATCTGTATTGACGAATTCGAATTTGTTCCGAATTTCGGTACCAATACAGCCAAATTATGCTACTATGTATGATACTACACATGTTTGACTGAAAATCCATATATGCTTTAAAAAACATCAAATGATGGACATGATTTTGGTTTCTCAACGATATCAAAGAAATCAAAGAAATTGAAGATTTGTTAAAAGACAACATAGTTTGCAAGAAGAACGGAAAACATTATTTTCTACATTAATATCAAATATCAAAGGGAAAAACATTATTCTCGACAATCATATCATATAATGAATCAATGAAACATATATTGAATCAATGAAATTTCAGATATATGGATATATCGAAAAAAAACGGAAGGCATTATTTTCCACAATAATATCAGAGATCGAAACGGGAAACATTATTCTCCAGTCATATCACATATTGAATCAATTACATGTATATATAATTTATGAGTTTATTATGGATAAATATAAAAAGTCAAAACGAAAAAGAAAAAAGTTAATTTATAATTAGATATGATATTTTAAGAATTTAACAAATAAATATATTTAATTATAATTTAATTGAGTTTATATTGGATATTTAAAATTAATGGTTGTTATGTTTTTCATTTAGACTCAATTTCTCAATTAATTAATATATATGGTAAGTAAATAACAAATTTTATCATTAAAAACAATAAAACATTAACATTTAAATTTAAAAAAAACAGTAAAAATAACTTTAAAAAATAGAAATAAAAGAAAATTAAAATATTATAAATATACGATTAATTAATAAACTTAATGTTACATTAAGGACACTTAAATATAGTTTTCCACGCCTTTCAACATAGTCATGGTCACTTAACTAACTACCCTGTTTACAAAACCTTAAAAATTATTGTACGTATCTCCTTACAAATAATTGAATAAATTAATTATTAAAAAAATTAAAACAAATCATTGAATAAATTATTTATCAGAAAAATATTAGAAAACATAAAATAAAACAACAAGTTGTTAATATCTCTTGATCAAGTTACTCTTCAGAAAACTTACAAACTGTCATAATGGTGAATCCTGTTTTGGATTCATAACTACTGTGGTTTTTCCAGACATAACATGAAAACAAGTTGTTAAACAAAGAAGTAAATATTCTGACCCATAATTAGTCTCTACAAATTTATACATGCTGAAGCCACTGAACAAACTGCAATACAACCATCACGACATCCTCGACATCCTCGCTTATCGGAAGTGCACCCAGCAGACGACAAATGGCACAAAGACGGAGGCCCAATCACCAAGGAACCAATGCAATGGGCATTGGGGTTGCAGCCATCAGGATTGCTGTCAATTATCTGCATGCCACAGTTTGTGTGATTGGCCGAGGCTCGATACAAAGATCCCAACCACTGTGGATCTGATAGCACAGATTACCGGTTTACCCAAGGCAAGGGTAGATCAATCGCAGTACTTCCAAGGAAAATATAACCACAAAAAGCAAGATGCAAAGATGAAAGCCAAGTATGGGGTGGAGTGAAATAAGGGTTTGAATGGATCTACGCAAGTCCATGGCCAGTCTCGACGCCGTGGTAATCATTGCCGTTATGTCTAACGACGTCAATGATAGAAGCCAACACGGTTAGATCGCATGGAATCGTAAGACGATCGTTGGGATAATTGAAGGCAAACTCCTCTTCGGCATTGCGGAGGAGTTTCAAGAAGAGCGGATGCTTCAAATAAGCCACTGGAATAACAAAGCGCTCCAGCCGTTCCTCCTCCTCCCCGGCATAGAAAGCCACGTGCCCTTCCGATACATCGCCAGGGACGCCCCCGGACGCGCTCTCTAAATCGGCACTTATTTTATACTCCTTACCTTGATCGTAGAGGTAAGAAAATCTCACCAACAGCGCCTGCTTCATGCCGGTGATTCTTGCAGGAATAGCCGCCAATTTGCGCCATCGTCGAGATATCTGATTTGTTTTGACGGTTTGTCTGATCTTGTATATTATTGCTAAACTTGTACTGCCCATTATCTCCATCGTTCTTGCTTTTCCTTCCACAGAGCCCAAGATCCTTATCCTGCCCATGGAGCAACAGGAGAGGGAGGGTAATGCATAGACTATGAGTATGAGTTTGATGGAACCAAATATATAGAGAGAAAATATGAACGTCAGCTCGCAGTGTCGCAGACAGTGCCATGTGATGGTCCATGTGGGTCTCTTTATTTTACGAGATGGTCCATGCAACTAGTTACGCTGGTTTGTTCCTCCCATCGTCCTTCCCCATTTCTCTCATTCACATCAACACTATCCGACATTGTACGAAATTAAGGTACTCCTGTAGAAGCATTTCATCATTCGATATTCCACAACGTTTGTTTTAAATCTCAATAAAAGCAAGTTGGATGCATATGCCCTGTCACAAGTCCTGATTCACGTGGCGAAGAAGAGGAAGACAACAAGTACAGAAGAGGATAAGCTTCGTCACTCTGTTAAGTTGGCCATTGGATCCCATTCTTGTTTTACCTATTTCTTACAGAAGAGGATAAGCTTTGTCACTCTGTTAAGTTTGTGATTGGATTCCATTCTTGTTTTATTTATTTCTTTTTATTAGCCGTTCAAATTGTGATTTTAATGTATAAATAAGATTTAGCATCCGAACACCTACTACATTTATATTCTAAAAATTTAAACATTATTTGAAATTACTACATCCATAATATTTAAAATTACTAATCCATAATCTGAAAATTTAAACACTATTATTTAAAATTCCTTCAAAAATTCTAACCAATTCCATCAAAATAAAAAAAAAAGCCATAGAAAATTATTAAAGTCATCCTGGGTTTACATTAACGTTTCTTTCGGTAGTGTGAACGAGTAAGAGGACAAATTCTCCTTTTCTTTTATTTTTTTCTTACCATGTGCGTTCCTGCTGTTCCCCATTCACCCATTCACGAGGCGAGGAAGAGGAAGCCGACAACTACAGAAGAGGATAACCAGCATGTCATCACTGTGTTAAATGCCCCGATTGGACCGATCTCTCCGTCTTACCTCTGTTGCCTTTTCAGTGGGTAATCTGACAACTTATCTATAAAATTTCAACAGTTCCAACGAAATTAATCTGACAACTTATCTATTATGATTTACTATCTTACGAAATTAATCTGACAACTTATGTATATTTCGTTCTCTTATGATTTACTATCTTAAATAATATTTTATTTCCTTCACATGGAAATGAATATTTTATATTTTAATTTCAGTTCATATTAAAACATATTCAATTTTCTCTTTCATTGCAATTCATCGTTAACAAAAAATTGAAATGTTTGGATTTAGAAAATTAATTGTTGAGATTTGTACATGACGGATAATATCTAAACTCGAAAACAGAGTATGAGTGACATAAAAAAAAATCTTACCATCCTTAACTTCCATGTCCATTCATCCTCTGTCTTGGGCTTTGGCAGAGGTCTAGACGCGTTACTGACATCAAAAAGTTTCCTTGTCTAGACCTTTAATTACATCCAAGTCGGAGAATTAACGAATCAAAAAGATTCTTTTCTAGAGTTTTTATTACATCCAAGTCAGAGTTTGTCTCGAGTTTTAATTACATCCGAGTCATAGCACGAAGCACCATGTGAGTTCATGTTCTGAGGTAGTTGTTTGTTTAGTCGTTTTGTTTGGCATTTTATATTGATGGTTGTTTATTTCTTAGAATTGAGGTAGTTGTTTGTTTAGTCGTTTTGTTTGGTATTTTATATTAATGGTTGTTTATTTTTTAGAATTTGTGGTGGTGTTTATAATTTTTCTAAATTGTAAGGGGATGAGACAAGTGTATTAATTTTATGATGTGCCAAATATTGATAGCGTAAATTGAAAACATACTATAGAGAAAAACAATAATATGAAAAGTATGTCCCCAATTTAGGTATTCGAACACATTAATATTATTAATGTAGTTATTGCTAGTAATGGATGGTGCAGACACATATAACCAAAGTATTAATAAATTAATATTGTTTAATTAATTTAATTAATTATAATATAATAATTTATTAAAAATAATATCATTTAATTAAATCGTATGATAAAATGATATTAATGTGTAAAGCATTACATGTCTCCAAAGTATTAATAAAAGTAACATTGTTTAATTAATTAATGTATAATAATTAAATATAATATTTAATTATCTCCAAACTATTAATAATTAACATTGTTTAAATAAATATTTATAATAATAAAATTAATTATCTATATTATAATATATTGATGAAATATAGAAATATAATTAATTTAAGGATTATTTTATTAAATTATAATATTATATTGTAATTTAAAAATAAGACGATACTAAAATAAACATTAATATAGAAATAAAAAATTATTACATTAATATAGAAATAAAAAATTATTATATTTATAATACATAGAAATATAAAAAATATTAATAATTAACATTGTTTAAATAAATATTTATAATAATAAAATTAATTATCTATATAAATATTTATAATAATAAAATTAATTATCTATATTATAATATATTGATGAAATATAGAAATATAATTAATTTAAGGATTATTTTATTAAATTATAATATTATATTGTAATTTAAAAATAAGACGATACTAAAATAAACATTAATATAGAAATAAAAAATTATTACATTAATATAGAAATAAAAAATTATTATATTTATAATACATAGAAATATAAAAAATTAAAATAACTAATATATAAAGTAATATATGTTGATAACATATATGAATATTAAAAACTAAAATATTGTTAAAATTTAATTAATATATGTTAATAATACATATGAATATTAAAATCTAAAATATTATTATAATTTAAGTAAAAAGTTCAATAATATTATCATTTAATTAAAAAATATTATTAAATTATGATATTAGAAGTATATATTATAAGAATGTGGTAAATGATTAAGATATTATAATGATTGTATTAATAAAATATTAATATTTAATAATAATAATTTTTTATTTTAATATTATATAATAGTTATTATATTTAATAATCATTTTATTTTATAATTAAAGTTGTATTATTCTGACATTCCTCAAACATTATTGAAATAATATCATTCAAAATTATAATATTTCATTATATTTTAATAAGTAAAATTGATATAATGATGGTACATAAATATATTAGAAACCAAAGTATTAATAAAACAATATTAATTAATTAATTATAAGATAATAATTATTTTAAAAATAATATAATGATAATATTTTCTAATTAATTATATTATATTATACTAAATATGGTATTTAATTAAAATGTTATTATCAAAGCAATAATAAAATATTATTATTTAATTTAAATATTATTATTTAATTAAAAATATTAATCATGGAAGAATGTTGTTTTATTATTATTGACTAGTGAACCATGTGGTCATAGTTTACCATAGTAAATTATTGTTTGACAATGTTTGTCTTTACTTAACCATTATTGACTTGTATGAACCATGAGTTTGGTTAGACACAGTTCACTTTAATGAACCATAGTTGACTTTGGTTGACATTAGTCAACTAAGATTAAGTTATGGTTGACTATTATTTGAACACGATTGACTTTAGTGAACCATGTTTGACTTTGGTTAACCATGCTTGACTTTATTTACCATGGTTGACTATGTTTAAAATTACTGTTCAATATATTTACTATCGTATTTATTGCTCAACCATAGTGAACTTGATTGACTTTGGCTAACAATGTTTGAATTTAGTTAACCATGATTGAGTGTATTTTCTATGGTTTACTATGTTTGTTGAATATATTTACTATTGTTGGCTAAGTTTGACCATAGTTAATCATGGTTGACTATTGTTTGACCACAATTGATTTTAGTGAACCATGTGGCCATAGTTTATTATGGTTAATTATGGTTTAACCATATTTGAATACATGATTGACTAACTTTCACTGTATTAAACCATGGTTGACTTTAAGGACCCATGGTTGACTATTGTTGACCATAGTTAACTATGTTTGACTTTATTGTTCCATGTTTGACTTCAGTTAAGGATAGTTGACTATATTTACTAATGTTGAATTTAGTTACCAAGCTTGACTTTAGTTAGTTTCACCATACTAAACCATGGTTGACTATTGCTTGACCATAGTTAACTATGTTTGAATTTATTGGTCTATTTTTACTTTAGTTAACCATAGTTGACTTTATTTACCATGGTTGTCTATATTTACCAAGGTTAACTTTAGTGGACAATGTTTCCATGTTGGCCCATGACAAAATACAAATTGTTTTGGAATTTTATTAAACCCATAACTTTAATCATGATCATTAAACACTAATCCTTCTATCTTAAAGATTAAATATTATTCCTTAATCCCCCCAAAAAAATCCCATAACCTTGAATTTTTAGAACATATAACTGATTACATAGAAATGATGTGTATTATTAAAACTTATAACTAATTATCTAGAAGTATTATATATGATGAGAATTATTCACTTTTAAAATTTATAAAGGTAAAAACTTAAATGGTATGAAATATTGTTTACCATGAGTTATATATAATAATTTTCAAAATAATATAATGAATTTTATTTTTTAAATAAAAATAAACATTCCAACATAATGTTTGTGAGTAAATGATGATGCATCATACAAAAGAAAACAATTTTGAATTTTTATTAAATCCATAATAACAATGCCTAGCTGCTCTGCGCCATGATGACTGCGTACCTACCTGCGGGCTCCTGCAGAGCCCTGCCATGGATCCGTCGCCGACTCCATCCCCTGAGGAGTGCAAACGCTTCTTGGAGGCTACCTTCCGATCCTTGGTTGCCAACACCCCCCATCCCCCTAGTCCTTTTGATCAAACGGATTTCATCAAGCGAGTGGCCGCCCCTGGCATTCAGATCTTGTCGACAGATTCAATGTTAAAAGCCCTAGCCTTGAGCGAACGTGGGTTGATTAGACAATTTACCAGAATCTGGTCGTCCCCCAAATTGATGGATGCCTGGATAACCAAGAACTGGATGCTCCTGATCATTGGTGGCTTGCAGCACTGTTTCTGTGGTAAGGGATACTTCATCTTTCTTTTTGAAAACAAATCTTATAAGGATCTAATTTTTAGAAGCGGCCCATATTTTATGGGCTCTCGTTCGGCTGTTCCATCTGCTGTTCCAATCTGGGTTCGGCTGCCTAACTTACCCCTGCACTGCTGGGATGATGAAACTCTCCATGCTATTGGGAACTCGCTAGGCAAATACATTGATAAAGTTGAGCCAAAGGGCCCGCTGTTTGCTTGTGCCAGAATTTGTGTTGAGGTAGATCTTTAAAAAGGCCTACCAGAGGAAGTAAACATGCAGATGGATGGGTGGGAACACATGCAGAAAGTGGATTACGAACAACTACCTTTTAAATGCAAAAAATTCCATGAATATGGTCATTTTGTTAAAAACTGCCCCAAGAATGTCTAGGACAATGTTGAACAAGTCCAGGAGGAAGGCTGAAAACAAGTCAAAAAGGAAAAGGTCATTCCCCAAACCAACAAAAGCTCTTAGCCCCTTCTCGTCAGTCGATCAAGCTTGAAAACCAAGGATACCACACACAATAACAGCTTCCAGAACCTACAAAGTGAAGAAGGAGCAATTGCTGATATGGAGGAAAGCCCAATAGAACCAACAAGGGCAGAAAATACGATTCTTGATATTCCAAAAAAAGATCCACTCGAGGAAATCCCTGGTGGATCCACCACACCAGGTGGCTCGTGGGATGATAAGGTCAAAAGCAAGTTTGTGCCCTCTTCGTCATCCCTAGAGATTTCCTTGGATTCATTTGAGGACAGAGACTTAGTGCAACCCCCAAACACCAGAGGCAGAAAGTCCTAAAGGTATCATAGGGAAATTGAAACTGAAAGAGAAATAGAACTAGGGAGACAAAAAAGTTTAGAAGACATGAAGATCCTTCAAGAATCGAAATCTCAAAGTGGTTTGAAAGAAGGTAGGTCCCGAGCAAGACCAAGCCCAGCTAAGAAGTAATGTTAGCAGTCTCTTAGAACTGCAGGGGTCTTCGTGGACAGAACAAAGTTGAAGCACTGAAAAACATTCTCAAGTCTGAAAAGTCGGATCTAATATTACTCCAAGAGACTAAAATGCAGAGCACTGAGAATCTAGCTATCTCAGGCTCCATTTGGAAAGACAGTTAAGGAATTGCTATCAATGCTCGTGGAGCGTCGGGAGGTATTGCAACTCTGATCTCATCAAACTTCTTATTCCTCTCATCAGTAGAAAACAGCCACTGGCTCCTTACTGAAATAAGATCGAAAGACAACAACCATTCCATATATATCTGCAATGTCTATGGACCCTTACACCACAGGGATAAACTCAATTTTTGGAAAGACCTCAGCAACCTCAAAGATAGCCTGCACGGTGAAATTTTTATCATAGCAGGAGACTTTAATGTCACTATGAATTAGCAAGAAAAGCATGGTGGAAATATAGTCCGGGACACCTTTGGGGAAAAACTCGAGGATCTTCTACTCAAGCTAGACCTTATGGATATTTCTCTCAAAAATGCCAAGTTCACTTGGAACAACAAGAGATGTGGCGCCGGGCACATTGCTGCAAGGATGGACCGTTTTCTGGCGAGTTCTTCTTTCTTTAAATCAGATTTTTTAATCAGCTCCTTCACTCTCCTTTGTGCCTCTTCTGATCACAAGCCCGTCTGCCTCTCTATCACAACACCTAAAAACTTGGGCCCCATTCCCTTCCGCTTTAACCCACTCTGGATCCATTCCCCTGACTTTCTCAATATAATATCTCTTGCTTGGAATTCAAGATTTTCGGGTTCTCCCAGTTTCATCTGGTAATCAAAACTTAGAGTGGTTAAATCCGAGTTAAAAAAGTGGGCCAAGCTTTCCTTCAAATATCCCTCTAGCTCTAAAATCCTTCTTAAATCCAATCTCTCCAATCTGCATCTTAGGATGGAAACGGAGGATGTCACACCCTCAATCATCAACAAAGAAAAAGCTCTCGAACTGGATATTCTCAGAGCTGCCGCTCAGGAAGAGGAAAGTTGGAGAGTTAAGTCAAGACAACTTTGGCTAAAAGGTGGTGATAGTAACACCAAATACTTCCACAATCAGGGAAAAGCTCGGCGTAGCCAAAATGATATTAGAGAACTTAAAAACAATAATGGTGAAAGGATTAGTGGGCAAGCGAATCTTGAAGCTCTGGCTCATAACCACTTCAAAGACCTCTTCTCAGACAGTGGTGAAACCGACCCAGCAGCTCAGGCTGATGTTTTAGATGGGATCCCCAGCTTAGTCACAGATAGTGCAAATCGCGAGTTGGCCAAACCAATCCTGGAGTATGAAATTGAGCAAGCCATCTGGTCTCTCCAAATGGACAAAGCTCTTGGGCCAGATGGTTTCACTATAAACTTCTATCGGCCCCCCCAGGAGATTATTAAAGATGACTTGAAACGCATGTTGTACTGGACAAGGAAAAAAGATAAAATTGGCGGAGCTACCAATTCCTCTTTCCTCGCTCTCATTCCCAAAGAGAAAGCCCCTAACTCCATGAACCGATTCAGGCCCATATCCCTTTGCAACACATCTTATAAAACCCTTGCCAAAATCCTAGCTACTAGAATGAAACGAGTCACGGGGAAACTAATCTCTCACTCCCAAGGGGGTTTTATTGTTGGCCAACAAATCTTAGACAATATAGTCATCGTTCAGGAAGCAGTTCACTCTAGCATGGAAAAAAACCATCAAGGCATGGCTATTAAGCTCGATATGGAAAATGCATTCGATAGAGTAAATCCCAACTTTCTCTACGCCATCATGGAAAAATTTGGTTTCTCTAGTCGCTTTATTTGTTGGATTAGAGCCTGTGTCAACTCTCCTTGGATCACCCCTTTAGTAAATGGAAGGCCCTCAACCTTCTTTTTGGCCACTAGAGGCCTACGCCAAGGCTTTCCTTTATTTACTTGTTGCTGAATCCCTAAGCAGAAAGCTCCAATCCCTCCAAGACTCTGGTGAGCTAAAAGGAATTAAAATTGTTCAAGTCAAACCTGCGAACCACTCCCAATTTGCCGATGACACTGTTTTCTTGGGGAGAGCTTCCACCCCAATTGCGTCCAAGTTCAATCTTGTCCTCAACACTTTCTTAAAGGCTTCAGATGGCAAAGTGAATCTCGAAAAATACAAAATCTATTGTTGGAACTGCACTCAGGGGATGATCTCAAGAATTGCAAGGATCCTAGGCTTTCAAGGTGTAAAATATTGGAACTCCTTCACTTACCTTAGTGTCCCCATTTTCAAAGGTAGGAAAAGAGTGGCTGATTGGCAAGGATTAATCTGCAGAATAAAAAAAAAAATCAGCTCGTGGGGCTCTCGCTGGTTGAACCCTGCAGGGAAAGTGGTCCTCATCAACTCTATTCTCTCGGCCTATCCCTTATATTCGTGCTCCATATCTCTCTCCCCAAAAATAGTCATGCTTGAAATCTCTAAAGCACTCCACAACTTCCTCTGTCAGGGTGGGAAAACCAATGGCACAAAGAAATTTCACCTGATCAGTTGGGAAATAGTTTTTAGGCCTAAAGCTTATGGAGGGGTTGGGGTCAAAGATCTCTCCTTAATGAACCTTTCCCTCGGTGCCAAAATCCTATGGAGGCTTATCTCAGGAAAGAATGCTTGGTGGAAAGAAATATTATATAAAAAATACATGCAGGGCAGTAGGACCAGATGCGTGGAGCACATTGATGATGAAAAGAAAGGAATGTCTATATGGAACTTATGCAAAAAATCGACCTTCATCATCCAGGAAAATCTCTCCTGGACCCCTGGCAACTGTTGATGTATATGTAACATTGGAATGTATTTCACATATGTATATTGTATTCCTATAGAGATGTTATTATTCCTCTATACGTAAGTGTCGTCATTTATATTGTAAGTGTCGTAACTTATACTTGATGGGTTATTAGACCACCTTGATGGGGTCGCCCCTGTATGAGTCTTGTGGGTTAAAGTGTTATTAGACCACCCTATTGGAGGTCGGCCCTGTCAGCGTTATTTTATGTGTTTAAGTTGAGGCCGACCTAGTAAGGTTATTAGGCAAGTCAATTCATGTATAAATAGAGTGCGGGAGGCACTCTATTTGATCATTCACTTTATCACTCATACTATCATTGGAGAGTGGCGCACTAGTGGAGGAGGAGAAGCTGCTGCTAGGAGAGTATCTCTTATGCTTGGGTTTTGTATCATTGCTCTATCTATCTTTGAGGAATTTATTGGGGTTTTTCACCTTTATGGTTTTCCCCAAGGAATCTTTGTGTGTCTATCGTCTCATGTGATTGCTTGTTGTGATTGATATGCTGTACATGTTATTCTCTCAGTAAATATCCTAGTGTATGTTGAATTAATGCTAAAAAATTAACATGGTATCAGAGCTAACCTGAGAAGAAGACACTGTGCAGTTGCAGAAGCCAGGGCTTCTTGTTTTTGTCTTTCTCTCCACATATTTTGGAAAGGTAGTAGGGTAGATTGACTCTCCTCAGCAAGGCGCATCTTTCTGTCCAATCAGAATTCAATTCTGGGCACTTTCATTTTTGGACCTAAAAATTAGGGTTTCCACAAAAATAAGAATTTTTGAAATCTGAGATCATGGCTAGAAGCTCCTTGGAAAAATTGAATTTTAGAGCTTTGGATTGAACTTTTTGGTTGGGTGAAGCTCCAAGAAAATGAAACCCTAGTTTGGGGTCTTGTCTAGTGAAGCCAGAAATTAGGGCTTCTGCAAAAGTTGGAATTTCTGAAATCTGAGACCATGGCTGGAAGCTCCTCTGAAAAATTGAAGTTTAGAGATCAAGATCAAACTTTTTGGATGGATAAAGCTCCAAGAAAATCAAACCCTAATTCAGGGCCCTCCCTAATGAATCCAGATGTTTGAAAAACAATATTGAGGGGTGAAACTTTGTAGTTTTCAAATTCTGAGTATACTAGCTTGATCATCTCATCAAGGCACATATTTCTATATTTTCAGAAGTTTGAAATTCAAAGTTTGAATTTTTAGGGTTTCTCTGACAAACCCTAATCCAGCTCCAAATCCATATTTCTGCAAATCAAGTGGTAAGACCTAAATATTTTCTATTTCATTTGAAGTTCTCACCACACCAATCTTGAGGATAAGCTTGAAGGGGCTAATAACTTCTGAGCATGGAAGTATAAGATTGGGTTAATTCTAGAAGAGAGTGAGTTGGACACCTACATAAGTGAAGGGGTTCCTGTCCCAGAGGGAGAAGAGACTAAGGCCTTACACAAGAGGAACTTAGTCAAGGATAAAAGGATCATTGTTGATTCTATCAAAAACCATCTCATGCCACATGTGTCATCTCTGAAGGACACCTAAGGAGATGTTAGATTCCTTGACCAAGCTATTTGAAGGGAAGAATATAAATCGGAAGATGACCTTAAGGAATCAATTGAAGAATATCAATTTCCAGAATGCAGAGACTATGCAGTCTTGTTTCTCAAGGGTCTCCCAGATAAAATAACAACTTGAAGCTGTGGGAGAAGTTATAGAGAATGGAGAAGTGGTAATGACCACTCTTAATGGCCTTCCTAGGTCATGGGATTCCTTCATCCAAGGAATTTGTGCTAGGAGGAAACTTATCTCTTTCAGTAAGTTGTGGGAAGAATGCTCATAGGAAGAAGCTCGGATTGTAGCTCGAGAAGAGAAGATGGGGAATGAAGATCAAGCTCTCACAGAACATACCAAGAAGAGGACACTTTTCCTCAGATTGTCCGAAGAACAAAAGGAAAAACAACAACAACTACTACAAGCAATCTGATAGGTATGTTTTGAAATCTATTCATGATTAAGTTTATAATATGATTGTCCTCATGTCATTGAGTTTAGTAACAATCTTGTTTAATTTTAGACTTGTCTTATCACCTTAGTAAAAGAATGAATGCATGATAGAAGACATTCATTGATTAGGGCTATGACACTTATGATTGTATTATGTTTGTACTAATGCACTACGGTGTTGTATGAGGAGAATGTTATCCGCTAACATGAAAGGTTCAAATCAAGCTCTAAATCAAGAACATAATTACATGAAGACAGAGACTCATCCATAGTCATGGATCACATAGAGGTATGCATAATTTGGTTCTACAATGGTTAAATTATGAGCTATGTAGGTCATTGAAGAGAACAAGAAAACATTGCTAGACATAACTAGCAAATATGATGACCAGGTATGTTTTTCCTATATCAAAGGATCTTATACTTTTGTATGATTGATAATGATTACTCATGAAGTTAAAAGTTTGAGTAATCTAGGGTTTATGCATGCTATGTTCCTTACTTTGATTAATGATATGACTAAACAGAAAAGTCCTATATAAACCTTGAATACTAATGCTTATTATCTGTGTTTGAAATGATCATGACTATACATGCTTAAGATTATTGTGTTTTGATAGTATTAAGATTATACTAATAAATGTATGATTATGTATGAGATCTTGAGGATAACACGATGATGATACTAGTAAGCATGCATAGTGATTGAGGATGGATATAAGTTCAAGGACAGGTAATCCAGGAAGCAAAGATCAAGGGAGAGCACACTCGAGTAGTTCCTACAAGGAAACAAAGATTTAGAGGGAGTCCACCCATCAAACAAACAAAGATAAGTATTTGAATTGTCATTTCTTGTATATTTGATTGTTTAAATAATACTGTTCAAAGATGTATATACTTATGTTCCTAGACTTAGGTTGTGTATTATGCATATTAGAATAATTGCATTAATGAACAGTATACTACTAATATGCATGTAATGGGTAAGTGGCCTATGGCATTGTACAACATTCCATTGCTACCTATCTAGAATGAAACCTCTTTGTTTACATGTTGGGAGTTGTGCACACTCTTAACAATGTTCTGGTAGAGAATGGAAGGCATCTAGAAAGTTACAGGATATGGATAAATGTTGTATTAAAGCATTGGCTAAATTAAATGCATGACTGTATGACATATTTCTTTATGTGTAAGAATTTATTTTGAAAACTATGAGATGTTTTCTAATCATGCAATTTAACTTGTCTTGTAGGAAAGATCGTATACC
The DNA here is from genome assembly GCA_027924585.1 of Larix kaempferi. Classification (NCBI taxonomy): domain Eukaryota; kingdom Viridiplantae; phylum Streptophyta; class Pinopsida; order Pinales; family Pinaceae; genus Larix; species Larix kaempferi. The sequence continues at coordinate 30,768,531 of BSBM01000622.1, read as the reverse complement.
ATCACCTACAAAAGAAGGACTACAACATTTACTCCAGCAACAAAGCTAGCTATTGAAGAATCTGAATTTCCCAGGATCCAGGATGAAGTAATGATTGAAGAGTACCAGTCGATCATGAAGAATGATGTTTGGGATGTGGTCCCAAGACCTGAAGGGAAGTCTGTTGTGGCTTCCAAGTGGATCTATAAGATCAAGCATGCTGTAGTTGGTAGCATAGAGAAATACAAAGCGAGATTTGTAGCTCGTGCCTTCTCCCAAAAAGAGGGGATAGATTATGAAGAGGCTTTTGCTCCTGTAGCCAGATACACTTCCATCATAATAGTACTTGCTATGGCTGCAGTGATGAAATGGAAGATACACCAGATGGATGTCAAGACAACTTTCTTGAATGGTGTAGTCGAGGAGGAAGTGTATGTGGAGCAGCCAATCGGTTTTGAGACACATGACACAGAATCATATGTGTGCAGATTGAAGAAAGCCTTATATGGCTTGAAGCAAGCTCCTAGGACTTGGTATGGTAGGATAGACAGCTTTCTATCAAGTTTGGGCTTTACCAAGAGTAAAGCAGATTCCAACCTTTACTACAAGGTCGAGGAAGGAAATCCTGTGATACTACTTTTGTATGTGGATGACCTATTTTTTACAGGTGAGGATAGATTGATTTCCGACACAAAGAGGAAGCTTGCTGCCAAGTTCAAGATGAAGGAATTGGGGATGATGCACTACTTTCTAGGCATGGAGGTGTGGCAGAGTGTAGGTGGAATCTTCCTTAGACAAGGGAAGTATGCAGTAGAGATCCTGAAGAGGTTCGGGATGATGGACTACAAGGCCATGGCCACACCTATGGCATCGAACCTGAATCTTCTGTGTGATGCTTAATCTGATCCGGTTGATGTCATTATGTATCATCAGATGATTGGGTCCTTGATGTACCTGACAAACACGAGACCACATATTTGCTTTACGGTGAACACATTGAGCCAGTTCCTGACAGATCCGAGAAGTGTTCACCTGGTTGCTGTAAAGCATATTCTGAGGTACCTGAAGGGTACAATTGATTATGGGCTCAAGTATGATGCGAATCAAAAGTTTAACCTACAGGGTTATGTTGATTCAAACTGAGCAGGCAGTGCTGCAGATATGAAGAGCACTTCTGGGTGCTACTTCAGTATGGGATCAGGTGTGATCTCTTGGTTTAGTAGGAAGCAGTGCTACGTAGCATTGAGTACAGCCGAAGCAGAGTATGTTGCAGCTTGTTCAGCTAGTTGTGAGGCAGTATGGCTTTGGAAGCTACTGTTTGAGCTATTTGATCTCCTGTTGGAGGCTCCTGGTATTTTTTGTGACAACCAGAGTTGTGTGAAGCTATCTGAGAACTCGATATTCCACGACAGGTCGAAGCACATTGAGATCAAATATCACTAGATCAGGGATATGGTGTAGAGAGGAGCAGTGAAGCTCCTATATGTTGCGACGGATGAGCAGGTTGCAGATGTGTTGACGAAACCACTAGCCAGAGTGAAGTTTGAATACTTCAAAGAGAGGTTTGGTTTTCTTCACATTGATGACACTTCGAGGAAGAAGTGATGGACACATTTGCACGAGCCATTCCAAGCATGGTGAGAGGACGATCCTTCCCATGGCTGTGGATGTAAGCGTTGTATGATAAGCATCAGGTTGATGCTCCAGTTACTGCTTTGTATATGCATCATGTTGGATGCTTGTTATGATCAATTGGATCATATGTATATGCATCATGTTGGATGCTTGTTATGATCAGTTGGATCATGTATTTGTATATGTGTTAGGTGGATACATTGTATGATCAAGTGGATCATGTATGTTGATATGTATCAGGTCGATACATTATATGATCAGGTGGATACATTGTATGATCAGGTAGATCATGTATGATGATATGTATCAAGTAGATACTATGTATGCATCAGGTGGATGCATTGTATGATCAGGATGATCATGGATGATGAGCTTCAAGATTTTGCTCCAGATGATATGCATCAGGATGATGCTATGATGATGATCAGGATGATCGTATGTGATGATATGTATCAGGTGGATACATTACATAATCAATTGGATTATGTGTGATGAGTTTCAAAGACACAGATGCACATGGGCCATTCGAGCATGGTTGAAGTATGTCTTCCAATGGATGCGATATAAGTGCTGGGGCCATTTGACCATGGTTGAAGTGTGTCTTCCCATGGCTGTGATATAATTGCTGGGGCCATTCCGACATGGTTGAAGTGTGTCTTCCCATGGTCGTTGATGTAAGAGCTATGTCATTCGAGCATGGTTGAAGTGTGTCTTCCAATGGATGACATATAAGTGCTTTGCCATTCCTAGCATGGTTGAAGTGTGTCTTCCCATGGCTGTGATATAAGTGCTTTGCCATTCCTAGCATGATTGAAGTGTGTCTTCCCATGGCTATGGATATAAGTGCGATGCCATTCTCCCATGGTTGAAGTGTGTCTTCCCATGGCATAGATATAAGTGTTGAGCCTTTCACAAATGGTTGAAGTGTGTCTTCCCATGCTAGTGAGTGTAAGTATTGTGTGATGTGCATTTGGGTTGTGCTTCGTGAACGATGTTATGATCAGTATGATCATGACTATCAGGATAATACTCTGTGGCCATGGATAGGTTGTGCAGTGGCATGTAAAAGGTCCTCGGAGATCCGATAGGTTGAGCAGTATGCTCGTAATCAGTCCTTGGATGCTCTTTGGAGGTTTTGTAATGCACGTAATAAGTCCTGAGGATTCCACAGTATGGCCAGTGATGATGAATACCTACAGGTGGTGGGCCTACATCCATCATGAAAAAGGGTTGGCTCTGTAGAACTTCTTATGACGAGTAGATTGGAGATTGATTGAGGTAGAAACAACAACGATGATGATGATTCGATGACAATGATCCAATGACGATGGTCCAGAGAAGAAGACTTGTGCTAACAGATCTGTTTCAAGAAATACCTTCCTACTTAAGAGGGAGTGTTGATGTATATGTAACTTCAGAATGTACTTCGCATATGTATATTGTATTCCTATAGAGATGTTATTATTCCTCTATACGTAAGTGTTGTCATTTATATTGTAAGTGTCGTAACTTATACTTGATGGGTTATTAGATCACCTTGATGGGGTCGGCCATGTATGAGTCTTGTGGGTTAAAGGGTTATTAGACCACCCTATTGGGGGTTGGCCCCATCAGCATTATGTTATGTGTTTAAGTTGAGGCCGACCTAGTAAGGTTATTAGGCAAGTCAAGTCATGTATAAATAGAGTGCGGGAGGAACTCTATTTGATCATTCACTTTCTCACTCATACTCTCATTGGAGAGTGGTGCACTAGTGGAGGAGGAGAAGCTCCTACTCTAAGGAGACTATCTCTTATGCTTGGGTTTTGTATCATTGCTCTATCTATCTATGAGGAAGTTATTGGGGTTTTTCACCTTTATGGTTTTCCCCAAGGAAACTCTGTGTTTCTATTGTCTCATGTGATTGCTTGTTTTGATTGATATGCTTGATATGATGTACATGTTATTCTCTCAGTAAAGATCCTAGAGTATGTTGAATTAATGCTAAAAAATTAACAGCAACGGTAAAAAAATAAATATCTGGAAGGAAAAATATGGCAATTGTAACTTTGCAAAAATCTCTAATCTTCGAGATCTGAGATATTGGATGGAGTAGGCTAATCTCCATACCCTTTTCGAGCTGTCCATCTGGTCCACTCAAGGAAATTGGTTGGGCTGGATTCAGCCTGAACTCCTTGAACATTTGCAGTACGACTATAAGACCCTTCTTTATTGTCTTCATGCTGCCATACCCATCCACATCTCGGTGAAGGATAATTGCTACTGGGGAAATCGGGGGTATTACACCATAAAATAAGGATACTCCTACCTGGATAGCCTAAATAACAGTTGCAGCAAAGATGAGAAATGGAAGAGAGTGTGGGACAAGGATGGTCTACCTAAAGTGAATGTTTTTAATTAGACTTTAGCCCACAAGAAAATCCTCACATCGAAAAACCTCAAAAGGAGGGGAATTGCAGGGTCGGCTAGATGCATGCTCTGCAAAAATGCAAAAGAGATAGTCAACCACCTCTTTTCGGAATGCAAGTTTTCCCAAGAAGTGTGGCACAGAGCTCTCCAGGACGTTCAACCCAATCTCACTCTTCTGACCAACTAGGATGATCTTTTTGCAAAGTGGCATATTTATTATCATAGTTCCTTCTCTAAAAGAGCCTAGCTTGCCTTTCCCAAATTCCTATGCTGGAAAATTTGGACAGCCAGAAATCAAGAAATATTTGAGGACACAAGGGAGAATCCAGGGAAGACTGTCACCTCTGTTAAGGCCCTCCGGATTGACTCCCCCAGAAATAGAAGTATGAAAAACTTATGCAATGAGCCTCTTAGTGTTGAAGAGAAAATTTGGGTTACCGATCTCCTAATCTCACCCAGCCCCTCTCTCCCTTCCTGCAACAAGCTTAAAAAGACCGAGAACTGGCATATCAGAATGGACCCAAAAGAGTTCAAAAACTGGACCCAAACTTTGGATAGTCACATCCTCTTCTTTGATGGTGCCTCAAAAGGCAATCTTGGGTTGGAAGGTGTGGGGGGAGTTCTTATGTACTCCGATGGAAACAAAATGAATGATTATGCTTGGGGGATCAGCAAGAAGACTAACAATGTAGCTGAGTGGCTCGCGTTGATAAAAGGTCTGGAAATTGCAAGGAGAAAAAATGTCAATGATCTTGTGGTCTTTAGGGACTATATGTTGGTTATTAGGGAAGCTAGAAGTCTTGTAAATAATGGCCACAAACCTACCTCCCCTCTACATCAGCATTTCAGATTCTCGGCTAAGGAATTCCACTCCATCTCCTTTCTTCATATTCTAAGACACAACAATCAAATTGCTGATGATTTGGCTAACATCGGGGCATGTTTGAATTGCTGTCATGTTATCTCAAATGACATTCATAGTTTTGATGCTTGGGTGCCTTAGAATTATTCCACCTAACCCACCTTACCCTTGGTTCCTTCCCCCTTATCCTTCCTTCCCACTCTCTTCGGGGGTTGCATTAACTCTCCAAATCTCTTCCGGATCCCAGCTAATCTCCCCTTTGTCTTATCACCTGATCCGACGGCAATCTCTGACTATACCCACCTATCTCACATGCGCCAACCTTAATTACGGACATTCCCCAAGACTCTCTCTCGACTATTTCATGCAGGGTGGCAGTCTCTGCCTCCTGCGTTTTCCTCTGCGGGTTTGTTGCCTTCCTTCTTATGTGCTATCTCTTGCAGTATTTCTTATTTACGCCATGGAAGACCTATGACATTCACTGCATTGTAAAGAGTGTAGAGTGGGACATTCTGGCGCTGGTAGAGGCAAGAAACATTACCTCACTGATCTCCTGCAGAATATTGACGACAATGATAGAATAGGGGTCCTTATTTTGGCTTGTAGCAATACTCGTCAATCAGAAGATCAGGGTAGTGGAAGGAGATAGGTACCCCTGGATGCTGGCAATGGCATGGGTACCAGAGGTGCTATGCATTGTCTCAGAAGTGGGTTCGGCTGTGGTACTGGCTGCAGGAAACTTCATAAGACTCCGGAACTTGGACATGATGCCCCTCATCATTTGGCGCGCGACAGCCCCAAAGATTATGGCAATAAAAATTGGAAGCATACTCTGGGTTATCATGGAAACTTGGTCTCTCTAGACTCTCCCCATGGGCAAGCTAGTCCCTCTCCGGCAGCTGCAGGACCTGGAAGCCCAAGTCCATTGGCTTCGTGGTGATTTACTAGATATGAAGAAGGCAATTTCGAACCTAGCCACCTTTGTGCAAATCTCTAATTCTAAAGTAAGGAACAGCACCGGAAAGTCGAAAGACCACTTTGAAAAGTTGAAGGGTAAGCATGATACTTTTTATAGCTGTCTTCGAATTTTGGAAGCAAAAGTGGACTGTATCAGGGTCAATAATGGAAGCACCAGGATCAATAATGGAAGCATTCCTTTTGTTATCTTGAATTTGGACAAAGATAATGCAGGCCCAACACTTGGCAGCAAGGAGAAAGCTCGAATTCACCATGCTAATTGATATGACTCATGCTTTTTCCTGCGACTGTGTAACCTCTTTTTGGTTTACCTTCTGCACTTTCGAATCTATGTAATGGGTTTCTGCTCTGCTTTATGTCATGTTTTAGAAGTTTCTATATCATTTGGTAATAGGCTTAATGCCATTTTTGAACTTCAGAGGTTGGGCAGTGATGAGTTTGCTTCGGCAACAATGGTTTTATGGGAACAACCTCCCTGGCTCTATGTAATCCTTTTCTCCTTTTTAATATAAAGCTAATTATCCATTTATGTAAAAATAATAATAATAATAATAATTATGGCTATAACACATCAATCCCTCTATCCTAAATTTTAAATATGATTCCTTAATTTCAAAATTATTTTATAATTAATTAAAAAATTATTTTAATATAATTACTTATTACTTCTTCACATATAAATTTTCATTTTGTTTATTTATTTTTGAATAATTATCAAGTTTAAATATTTTATTATGTGGATATAGATTTTCATTTTGTTAATTTGATTGTTTACTTTTGAATGATTATTAAGTTTAAATAATTTGTTTTTAATAGTAATTATTTTTTATGTATGATATAATGTATCCTTTGGTAAAATAAAATGTTTTTAAAATTTTAAATTAAGAGATATTATTCATTAACTGAATCCAATTATAATGAATTATAATAAAAATGAATTATTTGAATTCATGTAATTTTATTTAATTATATATTAACATAAAATATTATTCCTTAAAGTTTAAATATTATTCCTTAATCCCCAAAAAAACTCATAACCTTGAATTTTTAGAATATATAACTCATTATATAGAAATGATGTGTATTATTAAAACTTATAACTAATTGTCTAGAAATATTATATATTATGAGAATTATTCACTTTTAAAATTTATAAAGATAAAAACTTAAATGCTATCAACTATGGTTTAGAATGAGTTATATTTATATAAATATTCAAAATAATATAATGAGTTTTATTTTTTTAGATAAAAATAAGCATTTCAACATAATGTTTATGAGTAAATGATGATCCATCATACAAAAGCAAACAATTTTAGAATTTTTATTAAATCCATAATAATAATCATAGCCGTTACACATCAATACCTCTATCCTAAATTTTCAATATTATTGCTTAATTTCAAAAATATTTTATAATTAATTAAAAAATATTTTAATATAATTATTTATTGCCTCTTCAAATATAATTTTTCGTTTTGTTTATTTATTTTTGAATAATTATCAAATTTAAATATTTTATTGCTCATAGTTATTAAATTTTATATATCTATTATATGTGAATATAGATTTTCATTTTGTTAATTTGTTTGTTTACTTTTGAATGATTATTAAGCTTAAATAATTTGTTTTTAATAGTAATTAAATTTTATATATGATATAGTGTATTTTTTGGTAAAATAAAATGATTTTAAAATCTTAAATTAAGAGATATTATTAATTACATATAGATTTTCATTTTGTTAAATTGTTTACTTACTTTTGAATGATTATTAAATTTAAATAATTTTTTTTTAATAGTAATTAAATTTTATATATGATATAGTGTATTTTTTGGTAAAATAAAATGATTTTAAAATTTTAAATTAAGAGATATTATTAATTAATTGAATCCAATTATAATGAATTATAATAAAAATAAATAATTTGAATTCATGTAATTTTATTGAATTATATATTAAAATAAAATATTATTCCTTAATTCCCGAAAAAATTCTCATAACCTTGAGTTTTTAAAACATATAACTAATTATATAGAAATGATGTATATTATTAAAACTTATAACTAATTGTCTAGAAATATTATATATTATGAGAACTATTCACTTTTAAAATTTACAAAGATAAAAACTTAAATGTTATAAAATATTATTTACAATGAGTTATATTTATATAAATTTTCAAAATAATATAATGAGTTTTATTTTTTAATAAAAATAAGCATTTCAACATAATGTTTGTGAGTAAATGATGATGCATCATACAAAAGCAAAGTGTAACATACCTCAATTTTAAGATTTTTTTGATGTTGTTGTTGTATAAGTGTAAAACATGGAATTAATACCATAACTCATAACTCATAACCTATCTATGAAATTTGGAAACACAAACCTAACTAGGAAGGTGAGTGGTTAATATGGAAGGACTTATCCATACGCCAATGCTTAGAAACCGAAGAGATGATTTAAATAATAATTAAAACCAAGCTACCTGTAATCCTAACTAAGCTAAGTTCGGGTCTTAACTTATTTTATTATCCTACCATGCAACAATTAAAGTTTCGATAGAGTGAAACTTAATATAAGGTAATATGAGCCTGTTGAAAACAAAGGTCTCAAACCGATTACAAAAGGTGAAGACTGGCAATAATGGGGTTTAAGGCCCGTACCTGGACGCATTTATGTTGGAAAATAAATAAACCCCCTGGTGCGAGTTGGCAGCGTAGCCAGGGTTTATGGCCCACGCCGTGGATGTGATATCCAGCGTACACTTGGCAAAGGAAGTTTTCTGGAAGGGTTTTGATCGGTGTGAAAGTCTTATCTGCATTAATGCCTGGTCTTTCTCGAATTGTGAGGTGCGTTTATAGCACGACCGATCTCTGCATCGACTTCATAGTTTTGTTGTGAGATCTCAACCTGTAAAGTTTTACAAACTTTGTTTGCCAAACCTGGTGCTATGCTGGAGTTTTTGAGCTACGCTAGAGTGGTCTGTTAATTTGGTGTGCAAGAATTCTTGATAACCAGCTAATCACTGTTATGGTTGTCTTTGAGATAATGGGAAGATGAAAGAGCTCAGCACCATGATTAATGTTGGAGGGTTAGTCAACTTTAAGCCGAATGATGTTACAGCATTAGCCGATACAGCGTTAAGCCAACCCTAACCAGGTAAGGAGGAAAGGTTCAAACTTAAATTTTTGCTTGAGAAGAATAATTGGTGGTTGTATTTTTTTGTTTACATGATGATTATGGCAGTCGAGCTCTTAAGATTGACTGTTTGTTTTGAAACCCTCGCAGGTGGCTGGAGTAATAAAGGATGTCGATGAGTCAATGACCCTAGGTTCCCAAACTTACATAGAGAAGGTGAGTAGAAGGAAAAAAAATTGAACCCTGAAATGTTCTGTTTACTAGTGAATGAAACGATACTAAGGGTTTTCTGGAAAACGAAGGTTCCAGGTTGAAAAGCTAGCTCGTCTAAGTCGGGGTCATCATCTCCGATGCTTAAGTCGAATGAATGCCACGTAAGATATTTAATTTTAGTGGTAACAAGTTATTTCTCAAATGAAGAAAATTACAAAGCATCTTAACATATTAAAAGAATAAGAGAACGTATCTCTGCAGGTGAAGACCAAAGATTTACGTGACGGGGGTTCTCGGCTTCAGCTAGGAGTATCAAGCTTTTAAGAAAAACAAGGGGAAAAGTTGGACTCATCAGACGTATATAGAAGATCAGTGTTGCAAGTTATCTATCCAAGGGTTTAATGCTTGTTAGTTATGGCTTCATGCTTTCTTAACCTTCGTATCAGCAACAGAGGAAAGATAGTGTTAACTTGTTTAAAAACTAGTAATTCCCAGGGGTTTGATTACCTTCTTGAGTGAATTAAGTTCTGTAATGAGATTCAAGCGAATCGTAGTTAATACGTTTGTTTTTATTTTTTATGTGCTAAACTCATAGGATTCCCATCGCTATAATAAAAAATGCTTCAAATGTTGTTTAATGTTTTCAATTCAACCCTAGGGGTTCTGATCTATAATGGACTATTCAATGAAATAAAATTTAGTATAAAATGTGTGAAAAGAAAGGGTATTAACCTTCTTGGTGTAATCGATTGTCTTCGTTTTGTTAAGAACTCCGGTTTAAGGGTGCGGATTTGGTATCGGACTGAGATTACTTTTATTTGCAACTTATAAAAAAACCTATGGTTTTCGAAACTAATCTCGATACTGTTTGGGAGGATGCTTTACAGTTTTTAATTCGTAAACGTATTCGATTTAGCCGTTCTTTCAAATCCATAAACATTTTTAAAATAAAAATTTTTCTAGGGTGATCCGGTCTGTATAGCACGAGGGTGTTATAGGTTTTGTTGTTTAAAAAGAAAAACAAGATTATTTAAATTCTTAGCCTCAGTTGAGGTCTTCGATGATCCTTGGGAACTGTCTGAAAAAAGTAAAGTAAACTGAGTATCTCGGTTTTAAATGACCTCAATGGTTTAGTGCGGTAGTATTGATCAACTTTGTAATTAAATAATAAAGTAAAACGCAAAGCATTAAGATCAGAACTCGTTGAAACTAAAAACAAAGCCCTAAAATCTGAACGAAAACTTCACATATGTTAATATCAAGAAATGTATTTTAAGTGGACAACCTATGTTCTAAATCCTGGATCTGAGATTGCATTTCGATGCATCATAATAATGGATCTAAACTTTAGATGTAAAAATATATATACTATTCTTTCTGGTTTCGAACATTAGTGGACAACATACATAGGATATATATATATACAATTCATACTGATAAAGAAAAGGTAATCTACCGAATATTATTCATAAGGGTTTTTATCGAGATGCAAATGTTTGAGATTAACTTAGCAAATGAACTGTGTAAATAAAAAGGACTAGGAACCTATTAATGTAGGTGGAAAAACAGAAGTGGGACAGCCGTTCCGTTCCTCCCAACCAACTCCTGAAGCAGCCAATTTACTTACTCCAAGACCCCCGAGCCTGTTCGTTGAACCACAAGAGAAAAAAAACTTTCAATGCGCCATCTCTTGTATTTCAATTCCAATCCCTATCCAATGCTAGCCACCTACTGCTCATGGACCTACTAATTTATAGTAGTTTTGCTAAGACTTGGTCATTTATGAGCCTCCTTCTCTTTAGCACTCAACTAGGAGTGGTGACCTAATTTTTAGGGATCATGCCTTCTGTATCTTGTGTTCTCACTTAGTGGCTTTCACAATTTGTCTTTTCCTCTTGTGAGTCAACAAACACTCAGCAACAGCTATATCCATTCTTGTTCCCCTCCTTTATTTTATTTTATTTAAATAAAAGTATTCTCACTACAAATTGTTCTATTTTTGACTTTTCAGTAAAAAATAATAAAAATTGTTTTTAATTATTCTTTTCCAGCAGAAATACTAATATTTATTATTTTCGGGGGTGTTACATACACCTCCCCTTAGAAGGTAACGCCGTCCTCAGTGTTACAGCCTTGCTTTATTCTTCCATAGGATCGTCTTGGAACCATCCTGGATATGCCTCCCGCATATCCCTTTCTAGCTCCCAAGTAGCTTCTTTCGGACGAAGGTGCTTCCATTGCACCTTGACGTGTCCAATGGTACGGTTCCGGAGAAAAAATTGCCTATCGAGAATGCATTCCTATCCCACTTGGAACTCTCCTTTCGATTCCACCTGGATTACATTCCAATCAATTACGTGTGAGACATCATGAACATATCTTTTCAGTATAGAAACATGAAATACATTATGCACCTTAATGTTAGGTGGTAAAGCTAATTGATATGCAACTGGACCTATCTTTGCTAAAATTTCAAATGGCCTGCAATACCTGGGTGCCAAATTTGAATACCTGCCCAATCTTAAGGAGCTTTTATTAGGCTTTGCCTTTATATATACATGATCACCCACCTGGAACTCTCTAGGAGTTCGTTTTAAATCGGCATAACTTTTCTTCCTGTCTTGGGCAACCTTTAAGTTCTGTTGTAGCTGTTGCACGGTTAGTTCCATCTCTCTTAATAGTTCGGGTCCTAACATTAACCTATCTATTGGGCTGCTCCATGATATTGGAGTGTTGCACCTACTTCCATATAAAACTTCAAATGGTCTCATACCTACAGAAACTTGAAAATTATTATTGTAAGCAAATTCGACTAAATGTAAATAATCTTCCCATTTACCGAGTCTGTCCATGACATTCATTCTCAGCATGTCTTCCAAAATTTGGTTGACTCTTTTAGTTTTTCCATCTGCTTATGGATGGTATGCAATGGTCAAATTCAATTAGGTTCCGAAACCCTTAAACAAAGCCTTCCATAAATTACTTGTAAACTTTGCGTCTCTATCCGAGACTATTACCTTTGGTATGCCATGTAGCCTGAATATCTCCTGCATGAAAATAACTGCAATGTTAACAGCTTTATAGGTAGACTTCATAGGAATAAAGTGATCAGATTTGCTTAACTTGTTTACTACAACCATGATGGAATCATGTTGTCTGAAATTTTTTGGTAAGCCAGTTATAAAATCCATACTGATCGTTTCCCACTTCCATTTTCGGAATGGGTAATGGATGCAACAATCTTGCTGGATGTTGGTGTTCAGCCTTGAATTGCAATCATTCTAAGCAGTCAACAAAGTATTCTGCTACTTCCTTTTCATGTTTGGCCAAAAGAAATATTTCCTAATCGTGGTAATCATCTTTTGATACCCTGGGTGCCTAGAAATGGGTTGCTTATGTAATTCATTTAAAATAGTTAACTTGATTTATGCAGAATTGGGTATGTCAAGTCTGCTTTTAAACAACAATAATCATCTTTCATTAATACGAAAGTCAGTTTTTAACTGATTATTTTCATTTTCAGCAGTTTTCTTCTTTAATGTTTGGTATTCTTTATCAAAGTTTTCCACGTTTAAAATCTGTTTTTCCATATCGGATTCGTAATTACTACTTGCATATAACAAGTTTGCATGACGGCTTAAAGCGTATGCAACTTTGTTTTCTTTACCTTTTATATGTTTTATTTCAAAATCATATTGGCTTAAAAAGGACAGCCACCTGGCTTGTCTAGCGTTTAAGTTCTGTTGGTCAAACAAGTATTTCAGGCTTACGTTATCTCACATAAGTAAACATCTTCTTCTGATTAAGTAGTGTCGCCACATTTTTAAGGCATGTATAATTGCAACAAGTTTCAGATCATGCGTAGCATAATTTCTCTCATGTTCTTTAAAGTTTCGGGATTCGTAAGTTATGACTTGCTTTTCTTGAGTTAGTACTCCGCCTAATCCTTCGTTACATGCATCAGTGCATACGACGAAATCTTTCAACGGGTTAACAATTTTTACTATAGGAGCAGTAGTTAAAATATGTTTTAGTTTATTAAAGCTTTCAATACATTTTTTGTTCCAGTCAAACTTTTTACCTTTCTTTTGTAGTGAGGTTATGGGGTAAGCTATTTTCGAAAATCCCTCAATGAATTTCCGATAGTAGCCCATCATACCCATAACAGATCTTATGTCGGTTACATTTTTAGGGACCGACCATTCCATGATAGCCTTAATTTTATCGGGGTCGACCGAGATTCCATCTTTAGACACTGTGTCCTAGATAATGAATTTTGTCCTTATAAAATTCGCACTTGCTAAAATTAGCAACCAATTTTTGTTCTCTTAAAACTTTCAGTACTATTATTAAATGTTCTTCGTGCTCCTGTTCGTTCTTTGAATAAATCAATATGTCGTCAATGAAGACAACTACAAATTTATCCAAATTTAGACTCATGAAGGTTGCAGGTGTGATTGTTAAACCAAATGGCATTACAACGAACTCGTAATGACCATAACGAGTTCTGAAGGCGGTTTTGAAGATTTCTTCATCTTTAGATGCATATAATGTTTAAAAGATGATCGGATAGAGCATTTATTGATAAAAGTTATAATTGTTTAGCTACTTTCTTTGAGATAAACGTTAGTACTGAAATGTCAAAAGCTAGAAGGAGCATCTTTTCTATATTTAGGATTGAGATAATATGTTTATTTCAAAAAGTGTATATGGTCATTCTTTCATAGATCCAATAGAATCAAGTTCATGTAGAATATAGCCTAAAGAAAGATTTATTTATCCCAAGTATTGATAGATAGAAAGGATGTAACATACTAGGTTACATGATTAAATACATGTGATTAAATGACCAATATGTTTTGAATATTATTCTTGTTTATGAAAAATCATCATTTGTATTTCATTACGGAATGTCTTACCCTTATTAAAAGTATTTTATAGCAATATTTCCTAGGAGTTTGAGTGAATTTATTTTATAATGCATTTGAAATTCAGTTATTTCCTCATAGATAGACTATTGGTAGGAATTATTATATCTTTTAAAGATGGGAATGCATTAAGTTAAAAAGGTCTTGTAAATAATAGGAGTTTGATTATCGGAAAAGAAGAATTCTAATCTTGTTATGATTGATTGAACACATGATGTTGAGTTAGTATCCTTTAGTTGAATATTGATAATGCAGAAGAAAAAGTTTGAATTTCTGATATGTTTATGATTTTATACTGCTGAAAGAATGTTTATTGACCCACTGGGTGGAATGGAATCCGAGGTAGAAGGCAATGGACAAGTGGCAGCATCATGATGCAACTAACTAGCTTTTGGTATGGGACAACTCCCTTGAAATTTGGTCATAGTTCCCTGAAAGATGGGACTGGAGCTTGAGGCTCATTTATTCAAAACTGACCACTAAAGACCTAGGCAGTCTATATGATAGCCATCAAATTTTGAACTGAGGTTCATCACTTTTCCTGACGAGGAAATTTACCTTGGGGTTTTGCTGTGTTTGCACCCAAGAGATTTGATGAGGGGATATGCTATGTTGTTGATCATGTTGTGAGTCTGCCAAACTCTTATTGAGTTTAGGAGGTTGATGCCGAGTGGAGAAGGCATGCTATTTCAGGAGGTTGATGCCGAGTGGAGAAGGCATTTTGAGTGCCTTGCTTCTACACAGAATCTTCTACCTAGTGGTTCAGTAAACAGGTCTCCTTGGGTGTTTTTGTTTCATATTTAAATTTATTTAATACTGTGCAAATTACAGTCATCCGTGGACACTTGTCCAAATATAAAACTATACAATAAAAATTAGTATGATGTTTCCTCCAACATAAAATGTAATCATCTTGTTACGATGCTGATTTTTCCTAAAAATATGCTATGTTATGAGTTGACTGTCATGTTCCTAATAGAAGTATGCAGATGTTATTTCTGATGAGTTTCCAGAGGGCTCATGTTTGTATGCAAGTCTCTATGATTGTTGATATACAAAAGAGCTTTATGTATGCAAGTCTTCATGATTGCCAGAAATACATAAAAGTTATGAATGCAAGTCTTCATGATTGCAGGAAAAACATAAGAGTTTTGTATGCAAGTCTCCATGATTGATGAAGTAGAAAGAGGTTTGGTGATTACAAAGTATGGTTGAAAGAATTGTTTTATGATATGAGCTAAGGATAATGATTGTCTTGTAGCTAGACTCTCACATGTATTTATGCGTGAATGTTATGAATGCTGGAATAAGCAAAATATTTCCTCAAGGAAGAGGAAGAATGATGAATAATTATTGTTTTGGAATTTTGTATACTCATGATATACTAAAGAACATTGGGAGATCTTGTATGATCTGTGTAATGTGCAGGATATAAGTGAAGAGGGCTTGTTGAAAATCGCAAAAACGTGAAGACGACCAAAGCATGAGAAAAAAAGTAAGCGAAAGATGGGAAAGGATGCAAAAGACAAACCATTGAACACCGAGGACGGTGTTATCTTTATGGAGTGGAGTGTGTAACATCCCTCAATTTTGACCCCTAATAATATTATTTTTAAATGTAATTATGAATTATGTAAACGACCCTGGTGAGGAGCTCAAGGCCAAGGCCCCACCGGTGGACCATGAAACTATTGTTATAAGTGTTATTTTAAACTTAGAGACTTTGAGATGACGCATTTAGATGACAACAACCAAATCCACCGAGGGATGGATAAACGATTTGGGGAAGGCATGAGATTCGGTTAAAAATGACAGATGTCGTCCGGTTACCTCATACGCTAGAAGAAGAAAAAAATATTATTTCAATGCTTAAAGCTCTAAGGAGATACCCTAAGTTAAGTATTTATAAGACACAAATCACTAAGTGCTTATTAGCACCATTAACATCATTATTAAATGATAACTTGATTATCACTATAAGCTTAAACAAAGTTAAAAAAAATACTTTATCCTAAACTAATGCATAATATTATTATTTAAGCTCAGAGAAGATAAATGATCTCATAAAGAACATTTTGGGAGATTTTAGTTTATATACATATATATATATATATATAAACATATACTTATTGTGCTACAAATATACAAGTGTTAACATATATATATGAGTGAGAGGGAGCAACCAAATAAGTGATATAAGCAAGGTATTTAATTATATATATATATGTTATATACATATATGCAAAAGATTAACAAAACTAAGGGAATACCATGTAATACAACGTTATTATTTAACAAATGTTGTTTATCATTTATTTCTATCTTTATCTAAATGGCAAGAATAAGCGAATGTACACTTATACAAGTAAGGTAACTTCTTGATATAACTCGACAAGAAAATATATTATAAGTGCTAGTAGAAAAAAAAAACCATGGTCTATCCAAATAAGATATTATGTAGGAAAGACATTCTAATATTGTATTTATATATATTTGGTTATATATATGTATATGTGTTAGGAGGGTATTCTTCCTTAAATGAAATAGAGAACACCCTTTGATAGTTAACTAACAGTTAGAAGGGCACTCACTTAATTGCGGAGATGTCTTTGGGTAATGTCTCCATATTTAATCAACAACGAGTAATGAAAAGAATCCAAGAGAGTTTTATAGGGATTATGTCTCCCGAGTGGAATGTTGAAATTCACGCTGGACTGCCACTTGTTGATTTAGCTTTAATGAAGAAACCTCCTTAAAAGAGATGAATGCTACGACATGAAACTACCACTATCTACACCAGAGTGGCTGTTGAATGGCAAGCCTCGATTTGGGGAAATTGTTTTTCTGCCGTATGATTTTATATATTATGTTTACTTTGCCATAAGGGGGAGAGGAAAAAAAACGAAAGGGTTTTGACAGCAGCAATGTCTCTGAGAATTCGATTGAACCCTGGTGAGAACCTTTGGGAATAATCTCGCAACTTTTGGATTTTTCATTGCCTGGAAATCAAGTGACAGAGAGCGTTCTCGTAGATAGGAGAATGGGGATTTAGATCGGAGAAATAAATATTTTCTCACGGCATTCCTTGTGCATCAACAAAGGGTGTGGATTCTTCCACAGCTCTACAATGAAGGAAGTGAAGGGAAAACGCTCCAGGATTGTAAGCAATCCTTACGCTATAGTAGCACTGCAATATGTCTTAGAATCTAATAATATCTTTTCAGAGTCGTAATTAACTGTTTTTGCTGCATTTTTCAAATATATGTGAATTGTGAATATGGTTGCGGTAAATATAAATACTTCTACTATGTATTATGTTTAGATCATAGTAACCTCAGGATGACATGAAGATGAGAGAATCCGATCCCAGATATTTATCTTACACCATAGTCTCGTAAGACATACCTCTGTTTGTTTTTATTTGATAGAAGGATTTCAAATCCATGAAGCACTTGAACATTTGAGTGAGAGTTTATTTCTAAGCCCTAGCGATCTCTTCATGCATTTAATTATACATGCCAATCTCTGTCTCGGAGTCGAGAGTGGCTTAGCTGCCATAAACTCTGCTGTGTGATATCTTAGTGAATTCACTCTTCCATATAAAGAAATCCACGATCATTAGTACATCAACGCGTTTTCATGATCCCCTTTTTATTGCTCCTTTTTAAGTAATTTATTTATGTTGGGTTTCATATTTGAACTTTTGTTATCGCTTGACTGATGTCCTTTTAGATCCCTGCCACGAAATTTTGTTAACTTTCAAACTTAAGAGGATTTTAGCCTTTGTCTCGAATAAAAATGAAAGCTAGGCTTATGTTTATTTTTTATAGGATTATAACTCAAAGACTTGTAGTAAGGGTAGTAAAATATATATTTATGTTCCCATTGTAAAAGTTAGCATGGATAAAGCTCTCTATGAGAGAAGCTAAGGGAATTGTAGGAAAGTGGTTGGCAACAATCTGGTTGCTGGATGTAACCTCTTCCTTAACTGACTTAATATAAGAAAAACCTTTTGTGGACGTAGCCCAAGATGCAGGTGAACCATGTCAAAATGTTCTCTTGGTATGTATTTTTCTTATGTATATCTCTCTTGATGTTGTGTCTCAAATATTATCTCAGTTTTGGTTGTTTTAAATTTGCCACCTTAGGCATTCTTATGATTGTGGTTAATTATAACATTGTTACTAATTTACATGTGTGGATAAGTTGGAAAAATCTATTAGTGGTTGCTTAATATTGATTTATCTATGCATCTATGAGTTAATTTAGAAGTAGATGCAAGTGTATTTAATTCATTGATAGTGGGTTGGTGTCTCTTATCGTCTTCAATCTCTTATGTTTACATCACCTTGCTTATGTATTCATCTCTCATTTACATATATGATTATAATGGCACAGTTAAGCATGTTTGAATTTATGTTGAAAGAGGAATTAGTGTGTTATATATTCTGTTGTTATCATCCATGATGAGAAATTTAAATTTTTACCAATTTTTACTAGTTTAGAAATCTGGGTTCATGACAAATGGTATCACAGCACTAGGTTAAAACACTCGAGCCTATTGGGCTCAACATGGATTGAGTAAAACATGGAAGTTGACAAACTAATCACTCAGTTGTTTTTGTTTTATTTTGAATGCATGGACGAGGAGAAATATTAATCAAAGTACCACTTCAATTTTCTTCGAAAGCATAAAGATAAGTAAATTTGTATTTCTTACAAAACGTTGAATAAGGTATGTTTTCCTATATTATGGATTTTTCTTTTGCTATATATTGTCGTATGGTATTATTATGAAAAGTGATAACTAGTTGAAATGATTTTTGTAGCTTGTGAACCTAAGCTTAATTATAATTCGAAAATTTCGTAGAAACATCATTTTATTTTTCCAAATTTTATTACCTATGGGCATCTATAGTTTCATTAATACACTACTAAGAAGTAAAATTGTTCGTTTTAGCAGAAGTTACTTGAAGACCTTTAATGTCTATGCATAGAAATTACGACAAGATGCATATAATGTTTAAAAGATGATCGGATAGAGCATTTATTGATAAAAGTTATAATTATTTAGCTACTTTCTTTGAGATCAAAGTTAGTACTCAAACGTCAAAAGCTAGAAGGAGCATCTTTTCTATATTTAGGAATGAGATAATATGTTTATTTCAAAAAGTGTATACAGTCATTCTTTCATAGATCCAATAGAATCAAGTTCATGTAGAATATAGCCTAAAGAAAGATTTATTTATCCCAAGTATTGATAGCTAGAAACGATGTAACATACTAGGTTACATGATTAAATACATGTGATTAAATGACGATTATGTTTTGAATATTATTCTTGTTTATGGAAAATCATCATTTGTATTTCATTACAGAATGTCTTACCCTTATTAAAAGTATTTTATAGCAGTATTTCCTAGGAGTTTGAGTGAATTTATTTTATAATGCATTTGAAATTCAGTTATTTCCTCATAGATATACTATTGGTAGGAATTATTATATCTTTTAAAGATGGGAATGCATTAAGTTAAAAAGGTCTTGTAAATAATAGGAGTTTGATTATCGAAAAAGAAGAATTCTAATCTTGTTATGATTGATTGAACACATGATGTCGAGTTAGTATCCTTTAGTTGAATATTGATAATGCAGAATAAAAAGTTTGAATTTCTGATATGTTTAGTATTTTATACTGTTGAACGAATGTTTATTGACCCACTGGGTGGAATGGAATCTGGGGTAGAAGGCAATGGACAAGTGGCAGCATCATGATGCAACTAACTAGGTATTGGTATGGGACAACTCCCTTGAAATGTGGTCATAGTGCCCTGAAAGATGGGACTAGAGCTTACAGCATGAGTGATCTCTGCATCGACTTCATAGTTTTGTTGTGAGCTCTTAGCGTGTAAAGTTTTACAAATTTTGTTTTCCAAACCTAGTGCTATGCTGGATTTTTTGAGCTATGCTAGAGTGGTCTATTAATTTGGTGTGGAAGAATTCTTGATAACTAGCTAATCATTGTTATGGTTGTATTTGAGATAATGGGAAGATGAACAAGCTCAATGCCATGATTAAAGCTGGAGGGTTAGTCAACTTTAAGCCAAATGTTGTTACAGCATTAGCCGATTTAGCGTTAAGCCAACCATAACCACGTAAGAAGGAAAGGTTCAGACTTAATTTTTTTCTTGAGAATAATAATTGGTGCTTGTATTTTTTTGTTTACATGATGATTATGGCACTTGAGCTCTTAAGATTGAATGTTTGTTTTGAAACCTTCGTAGGTGGATAGAGTAATAAGGGATGTTGAGGAGTCGATGACCCTAGGCTCCCAAACCTACACAGAGAAGGTGAGTAGAAGGAAAAAAACTTGAACCCTGAAATGTTCTGTTTACTGGTGAAATGAAATGATACTAAGGGTTTTCTGGAAAACGAAGGTTCCAGGTTTAAAATCTAGCTGGACTAAGTCGGGGTCATCATCTCCGATGCCTACGTCTAATGAATGTCAGGTAAGATATTTAGTTTTAGTGGTAACAAGTTATTTCTCAAATGAAAAAAATTACAAAGCAGCTTAACGTATTGAAAGATTAAGAGAACGTATCTTTGTCTGCAGGTGAAGAACATAGATTTACGTGACGGGGGTTCTCAGCTTCAGCTAGGGGTATCAAGCTTTTAAGAAAAACAAGGGGAAAAGTTGGATTCATTAGATGTCTACAGAAGATAAGTGTTACAAGCTATCTATCCAAGGGTTTAATGCTTGTTAGCTATGCCTTCATGCTTTCTTAACCTTCGTATCAACAACAGAGGAAGGATAATGTTTACTTGTTTAAAAACTAGTAACACTCGGGGGTTTGATTACCTTCTTGAGTGACTTAAGTTCTGTAAGGAGATTCAAGGGAATAGTAGTTAATACGTTTATTTTTATTTTTTATGTGCTAAACTCATAGGATTCCCACTGCTGTAATAAAAAATGCTTCAAATGCTGTTTAATGTTTTCAATTCAACCCTACGGGTTCTGATCTGTAATGGACAATTAAGTGAAATGAAATTTAGTATAAAATGTGTGAAAAGAAAGGGTATTAACCTACTTGGTGTAATCGACTATCTTCGATTTGATAACAACTCCAGTTTAAGGGTGTAGATTTGGTATCGTACTGAGATTACTTTTATTTGCAAGTTATAAAACAACTTATGGTTTTCGAAACTAATCTCGACACTGTTTGGAAGGATGCTTTACAATTTTTAATTCGTAAACGTATTTGATCTAGCCGTTCTTTCAAATCTATGAACATTTTTAAAAGAAATTTTTTCTAGGGTGATCTGGTCTTTATAGCACGAGGGTGTTACACGTTTTGCTGTTTAAAAAGAAAAACAAGATTATTTAAATTCTTAGCCTCAGTTGAGGTCTTCGATGATGCGTGGGAACTGTCTGAAAAAGTAAAGTAAACTGAGTATCTCAGTTTTAAATGACCTCAATGGTTTGGTGCGGTAGTATTGATTTAACTTTGTAATTAAATAATAAAGGAAAGCAAAAAGCATTAAGATCAGAACTCGTTGAAACTAAAAACAAAGCCCTTAAATCTGAATGAAAACTTCACATATGTTAATATCAAGAAAGATATTTTAAGTGGACAACCTATGTTCTAAATCCTGGATCTGAGATTGCATTTTGATGCATCATAATAATGGATCTAAACTTTAGATGTAAAAATATATACTATTCTTTCTGGTTTCGAACATTAGTGGACAACATACATAGGATATATATATATATATACAATTCATACTGATAAACAAAAGGTAATCTACCGAAGATTATTCATAAGAATTTTTACTAAGATGCAGATGTTTGAGATTAACTTAGCAAATGAACTGTGTAAATAAAAAGGACTAAGAACCTGTTACTGTAAGTGGCAAAACAAAAGTGGGATAGCCGTTCATCCCAACCAACTCTTGAAGCAGCCAATTTACTTACACCAATAACCCCGAGCCTGTTCGCTGAACCACAAGAGAAAAAAAAACTTTCAATGCACCATCTATTGCATTTCAATTCCAATCCCTGTCCAATGCTAGACTCCTGCTGCTCATGGACCTACTAATTTATAGTAGTTTCCTAGGACTTGGTCATTTATGAGCCTCCTTCTCTTTAGCACTCAACTAGGAGTGGTGACCTGATTTTTAGGGATGATGCCTCCTGCATCTTGCGTTCTCACTCAGTGGCTTTCACCATTCTTCTTTTCCTCTCGCGAGTCAGCAAACACTCAGCAACAACTATATCCATTCTTGTTCCCCTCCTTTATTATATATTATTTAAATAAAAGTATTCTCACTACAAATTGTTCTATTTTTGACTATTCAGTAAAAAATAATAAAAATTGTTTTTAATTATTCTTTTCTAGAAGAAATAAGAATATTTATTATTTTCGGGGGTGTTCCATACACCTCCCCTTAGAAGGTAACACTATCCTCGGTGTTACATCCTTGCTTTATTCTTCCTGTAACATGTCCAAAATTTACGAGTTAGTAAATTTGGTAAAAATTTAAATTTCTTCCCTTAAGGAATCTTCACAATAAAACATTATAAGAAAACAACCAACATGTAACTAATCTTTGTGCATACACTTGATATTCTTATAAAAGTCAGTTTGCTTATGTTATTAACCATTACCATTGCAGCTCCTTGGGTCTCCCGTCAACATACATTTAATCTCATGATATCAAGGAGTTCCCATAACAATACATATCAACCACAATAACACACATACATATAAGACGAGAACAATTTCAGGTGGTTCACCCCTATTGGGCTACGTCCACAAAGGAAGGTCATTTCTTTTATTATTCAACAAGAAGGGGGTTTTACATCTGCAACCAATTGTTGCGTTCTTCAACTTCCAACATTCCAAGCCCTTCTAGCTATCTAGAACAATTCTCACTTCAATCTTTCTTCCTACATAATATCTCATGAACAAAGGTGCAATCTTATTTCCCTTCAATAATTTCATATGTAAAATATAATTTAACTAAGTAAAATATACAGCGATCACCATTATCACATATTCCTATTCAGCTAACTTTATAAGAAAATAGATCGCAGCGACCACTATTATCACTTACTCTCCCTCAGGACATGCTGGTATTTGATATAAGGATAAACCGAGTGTAACCCTGTTATGTTCTTAGGCTACTAGGTTTCCTCCTAAGAGGAATTGTGACAGCATAATATACAGCCCAAAATCCTGATCTTAATAAGGAATTCAACAAAAATTCAAGATGGAAGCATAACGTTCATACCTAAAACATAACAGCATACCTTTGAATCAGAGATAAAATTCGATATTGTCTAACCCACAATGACTGAAACCTTCCACACGGAACACGCGGCAGCGTATAAAAATACAAGTAAGGACCTGAGGTTGTACCAGGATCTAGATTTGGTTTACTTAACACTCTGTTGAGCAATGAGTAGATTTTTCATTTCGCCAAATAAGAATCTTGCAGAGAAGGAAGAGATCTGCCCTATCCTTTAACAAACAGCGGGGATATATTCTTAAAATCGCAATAGCCTCAAATATGGGGATTATTTTATAAAAGGAAAAACTACGACCAGCCAACTCGCAGCAGTATCAACATAAGAGGAGGATTTCATCCAAAGGAAAACAACGATCAAACGTTGGTTCAATATTCCGATCATAGTATATTAACAAAAAGGAACTCATCCACTAAAACCCTGAGTGAACTGTCTGCTCGTTTTGAACCAGAGAATAATCCTTTCTGTGCTTTTGTGTCAACAATACCATAAGCAGAGATTTCCATGGTTAATATTTTTCCTAGCAGTACTACATAAACATAGATCTACAGGGTTAAATAATTTCTTAACAGCAATATAGTACCCAGAGTTTTTTCGGGGTTTTTACAACACAACACAAGCCGGAACTAACTCCGAGTTAGCGCTTCCATGCTATCCCTAGATACCCAGGGTTTCACAACCATTCTTAACAAAAATATTAACACGCATTCATACCGAGGGCGCTACTCTGTCAACCCATATTATGATGGGAGAGATTAGGTAAATATGCATTCCTATAGCATAATCTGTATAACCGATATCTCTTGGATCCTTTCGATCTCCCTTCTCTACTGATTTTACAATGACAGAGCTCACATCGTATATATATATAACATATAACAAAGGCATCCACTACGAATAAAGAATAGATGGCAGCATTCATAGCCGATATTTCACAAAGATCATACAACTTAACGCAGATAATAATTTTGATGATCCAACCTTTAACAGCAGTTTAAGACGTCACTATCATCCTCTGTCAGGAGTAACTATACTTATGTATATAATACGCCATCGTACTCGGTGACTCAATCAACCTAGGTCCATGATCTCGGTGTAACCTCATCGCAGAGATACCAATTAGTCGGGAAGAGATTACTCGTTCTCCTAGATGCAGATCTAACTGGTTAGCATGGAGAAAACTTGCTCCATTCGCCTGATTCACCTATTGCCGCTTAGAAACCAACTAATTTGTCATGGTCGTTCTTTTCGATCTTCTATTCACAGGGACTCAGCTCCAGTTCGACGCCCCCTCCCTGACAGCCTCCGCTCCAATTAATAAACGCCAGTGTAAAAAAAAAAAAGCACCCCTTTCAGCAGCAATCCCCTTTCGTTAAAAACCAAGAGCACCATCTCCCCCACTTCCCCCTCAATCCGCCTTTTCCTCCATCACTTCGATGACTACGATGGGAAGATAGTCACTGTGACAGGTGTGGCTCGACTCTTTTCCAAGAGAATCGCCAAGCTCCCGAAATCACTCTAACTACTCCATAGATTAATAAATATTCCACAACCACGTTGAGTGGCATTTTAAGAGGGAAAGTGATCCCCGAAAAAAAAGGGAAACAAACTCCAAACAGCCTTGTATGCTGAACTTACACGTAAGTTCCCAGCCTTGACTTTGGCTCCCCTATTCACCAAAGTTTTCCTTTAATTGAATACTTAGAAAGCCTTGCCTTTAAACTATTTCAATTTCCTATAATAAAAGGAGATAAAATACTACATATATCTCATCTATGCATACTTGGATCTAAAGATCCACGTAAGTACCTTTTAAAGGTATAATCATCTATTTAAGAAGATTTTCGGTTTTTAAAACATCCGTGTGGAAACTAGGATGTAATTACCAGTGAGTGATCTATTCCCTTCCTTAAGATCATTCATTGAATATAATACTTAAGTGGCTTAATCCCATTAGGATTTTAATAATAAAACTATTAGGTCATAAAAATGTTGTTCAATGATTGTGGCGAAAATAGTATTTCTTATGCCATACCCTCATGGATTTAGGTTTTAACGTAACTTAAAACTATAAGTTTAGAACCTTAGGTACGAGGATAACCGTGAACTGCAACAAGTACTCACGCCAACAGGATGACATCCGTCGTCAATACCCCAGCTTGTCATGGCTTCCAAGTCAGTTGACCTTTCTCTCCCTAATATATTCAATTCAAATACTTATCGTTTAGTTACGCCACCATTTTAGTCCCCTATGCTTAGGAGTTAAATCACAAGTTAAGCTACAAGAGTTACAAGGTTTTTCTGGTGGGGCCTTGGCCTTGAGCTCCTCACCAGAAACCAATAGTCAATTACATTACAAACTGAGGGCATAAAGGAGAGATGTTACATCCTCCTCCCCTTAAGAATAACACCATCCTCGGTGTTCATATTTTTCAGGAATTCGTCTTCTCTTCTGGAACATCCTTTGCTTGCTTCGTCATCTTTATTTTGGGCTTCTTGGGACTTTCACGAATCAAGTCTCTTTCGATCACTCCTTCCTTTCCAACTACAAAACTGGGGTTCAAGGAAAATTTGTTCAGAAAAAAAATTATCATCAATTTCATAATCAACTCAGAAACATAACCATGAGCCTTTTATTGCAACATCACATTCGCATTTCATGGAATATATTTTAGTCTTTATTTGTGCTTTAATTTTCACAAGCACACAAAATCCAGCGCTACAAGAATGTAGAATGTTAACTTAATCAAACACATCATTCACTTGATCCAAGAAATTCTTGCCTAACACCTCAGTGCTCACACAGCAATCATTCCTCTCATGTTTTGCCTAACACCTTAGTGCTCACGCAGCAATTATTTTGGAGATTTCTTGCCTAACACCATAGTGCTCACGCAGCAATACTTTCTCTCATGCATACTAAGCAGCGTCCTGCCTCCCGCATATGCATTTTCTTTATAGCTTGCCTAGGTCTTATTGCCAGCTGATTCCCCGAGAATCTTAGTGGATGTCCAATCCTTGATTGTTAGGGGATGTCTCAGTGCCATTACCGCACTCTTTACACATTTCCCCTCAAACCTTCTCGCTTGAGTCCCATAATTTATTTTCTCCAAGCCACCTTGCTTGATTCACAAAAATACTCTTTCAAATTAATCAATTATTTCGTCATATTATATTCTGCAATCATATGATTACTTTGACCAATCTGGGTTGAGTTTTTTTTTTTATTCAACAATAATTAACACAATTTTAAAGGAATAAGTAACAATTGTGATGTGAATTTAAATTCCTCACCACCTTATTTGACCATGTATAATATTTATGCTCTTACCTTTTCACAAGCTCCACATAAATTCAACCATCTGCCAAATTTCACTTGTTAGTATCATCTTAATATAAGAATCGAATTATTGTAAGAAGATCTCTTCCGAAAATCTAAAATCATCTTTCTTACGACTATATTTATACGCGTTCATATAAGATATCCTTTCCTACTACACATAAGCTAGCTTATAGGTTACATAATGCTTTGAACACAATATAACATTCTTCCTAGGATGATTCATGGACACTATAAATGTTAGATTTTACCCTTTCCACACAATCCCTATTTTAGTTATACAACACTTCTCTGTATACACTAACATCATATAGGAAATAACCAAATGTCAAAACATACTTGCATACCTTATATTTATAAGGCCGACCGCATGTCTCCTTATCATAAGATCCTCATATGTCGAGGAACCAATTTACTGGTATCCTCGCATATTAGTATTGCACTACATATGAATCTGTATATCCCACATTTATCTGTTGCTAGTTGTAAGGCAGTGATGTGTAGAAAAAACTTGTTTGACAACACATTCAGAATGTTAGTCGTATAAAGATAATTAAATCATAAGAACATTTATACACGTAACAGGTGTCCAACCAAAAGTTTACTTGTTTCTCAAAAATCTTATACATCGATTACTGTTTTAAAGATTAATTCTAATCTATCATGAAAATTCTATGTCATCAATGGTTTCCTTGACTCATAATAAATATAAAACAATCATTCCTTACGGCAACATAAAGACATCAAAAAAATTTCAATGTCCTACTAACCTATATTACCATTCTATGTCGGTTCTAGATTCCCCATACCTTTATGTATACCACTGATCATACTCATTTGACAAACTTAATTATGACTCGTACTTACTGTCAACCCAATGAATTTCCCAATTGGCATGCATCTTTTTCCTTTGACGGTAATAACATTTAGCAAAACCTTCTCTACTCAAGGGGCTTTATACTGCCTATTCTACAAGCATAACTCTAAACACCTTTAAATTAACAAATTTTATATGAGCTAACAAAAGTACCCTTGTGTAGCATTCCTTGTAGCTATGTCCAATCAAAATGCAAGAACCTCCACAATGTTCATCTTTGATCAAATGATAATAACAAAGCTCAATATACATAATTATTAATCCTTTGTTCTTCTAGCATCACATGATCAATGTCCTACTATTGTTATTTACCTTTATTCGTTTTAGACAATCATACATGAATCATGGAATATATGCTAAGTTTGAATTTATGATAACAATTCAAGCAAGGCTCATTTATTTATCATTCCAAAAATTCCTCAGATCCTTTCGATGTATTATATTATCTAAGCATCGTTAGTCTATGTAGATTTCTAGCTATCGTTCCCCTAGGTTTATAGCAGAAGGTAGGATTCAGTTTAGTTATGATATTTATTCAAGCTACTTGACCTATTATATCAAGCCTTCATACTTAGGACGAACTTCATAACATCAATTGAATCATCCAAATGAGTTTTATGTTATGTTACTCCATTCAAGTATTAGAAGAATTAATTTAATTTCCTTAACCAGAAGAGAATGATACTATACATCTAGTATGGTGTTAATCACTTCACTTAAATACCTTTATCGGACACACTGAAATCATTTACCTGAGATTAGCCTCGAACGTTTTAAAAAAAAATAGCATATACACATAAAATCGAAGGACCATCATACTACAATCCAAAAAAAATGGTGAATCTTCATCCACGGAAAGATCATTCAACCTATATCCTAATTCAATTAAGCATCACCATCCGAGCATATTTTAATCATTAATATTGAACAATAGAAGATTAGCATTGAACTTAGAAATACTAAGGACTTTTTAAACAAGGCTTTGAACAACAAGTTCATGTCTATAACCTAACACATGCAAATCACCATACCCGAATTCATACAAGCACCATTAGAATGTCCAATTAAATCAATCAAAGTTAATTCATGTAATTCATAACTAAACCTTCAACCTTTTACCATGAGGATGAATTTTTGCTATGCATTAAATCCACCATGCAAGATTAAGAAAATGTCATACAATCCAGTAAACTCTCCATTTTTCAGCGTGTAACCTAGCACAAGGTATTAGACAAAATGAAGCATACCTGCATACTTGTATACTTACAGTTTGACCCGCCGAGTAATAAATCCCATTATTTTGAAATCGGATAATGTCCTCCCGTCAATTTGTTTCCGTGCATACAACAAAACAAATTTGTTAGTTAGTTTCAAAACCTTCATAATTCCTTCCTTACCTTATGTTGAGCCCCTATAGGCCCGAGTGCTGAAACCTCAGCTCTGATACCATATGTAACATGTCCAAAATTTACGAGTTAGTAAATTTGGTAAAAATTTAAATTTCTTCCCTTAAGGAATCTTCACAATAAAACATTATAAGAAAACAACCAACATGTAACTAATCTTTGTGCATACACTTGATATTCTTATAAAAGTCAGTTTGCTTATGTTATTAACCATTACCATTGCAGCTCCTTGGGTCTCCCGTCAACATACATTTAATCTCATGATATCAAGGAGTTCCCATAACAATACATATCAACCACAATAACACACATACATATAAGACGAGAACAATTTCAGGTGGTTCACCCCTATTGGGCTACGTCCACAAAGGAAGGTCATTTCTTTTATTATTCAACAAGAAGGGGGTTTTACATCTGCAACCAATTGTTGCGTTCTTCAACTTCCAACATTCCAAGCCCTTCTAGCTATCTAGAACAATTCTCACTTCAATCTTTCTTCCTACATAATATCTCATGAACAAAGGTGCAATCTTATTTCCCTTCAATAATTTCATATGTAAAATATAATTTAACTAAGTAAAATATACAGCGATCACCATTATCACATATTCCTATTCAGCTAACTTTATAAGAAAATAGATCGCAGCGACCACTATTATCACTTACTCTCCCTCAGGACATGCTGGTATTTGATATAAGGATAAACCGAGTGTAACCCTGTTATGTTCTTAGGCTACTAGGTTTCCTCCTAAGAGGAATTGTGACAGCATAATATACAGCCCAAAATCCTGATCTTAATAAGGAATTCAACAAAAATTCAAGATGGAAGCATAACGTTCATACCTAAAACATAACAGCATACCTTTGAATCAGAGATAAAATTCGATATTGTCTAACCCACAATGACTGAAACCTTCCACACGGAACACGCGGCAGCGTATAAAAATAAAAGTAAGGACCTGAGGTTGTACCAGGATCTAGATTTGGTTTACTTAACACTCTGTTGAGCAATGAGTAGATTTTTCATTTCGCCAAATAAGAATCTTGCAGAGAAGGAAGAGGTCTGCCCTATCCTTTAACAAACAGCGGGGATATATTCTTAAAATCGCAACAGCCTCAAATATGGGGATTATTTTATAAAAGGAAAAACTACGACCAGCCAACTCGCAGCAGTATCAACATAAGAGGAGGATTTCATCCAAAGGAAAACAACGATCAAACGTTGGTTCAATATTCCGATCATAGTATATTAACAAAAAGGAACTCATCCACTAAAACCCTGAGTGAACTGTCTGCTCGTTTTGAACCAGAGAATAATCCTTTCTGTGCTTTTGTGTCAACAATACCATAAGCAGAGATTTCCATGGTTAATATTTTTCCTAGCAGTACTACATAAACATAGATCTACAGGGTTAAATAATTTCTTCACAGCAATATAGTACCCAGAGTTTTTTCGGGGTTTTTACAACACAACACAAGCCGGAACTAACTCCGAGTTAGCGCTTCCATGCTATCCCTAGATACCCAGGGTTTCACAACCATTCTTAACAAAAATATTAACACGCATTCATACCGAGGGCGCTACTCTGTCAACCCATATTATGATGGGAGAGATTAGGTAAATATGCATTCCTACAGCATAATCTGTATAACCGATATCTCTTGGATCCTTTCGATCTCCCTTCTCTACTGATTTTACAATGACAGAGCTCACACCATATATATATATATAACATATAACAAAGGCATCCACTACAAATAAAGAATAGATGGCAGCATTCATAGCCGATATTTCACAAAGATCATACAACTTAACGCAGATAATAATTTTGATGATCCAACCTTTAACAGCAGTTTAAGACGTCACTATCATCCTCTGTCAGGAGTAACTATACTTATGTATATAATACGCCATCGTACTCGGTGACTCAATCAACCTAGGTCCATGATCTCGGTGTAACCTCATCGCAGAGATACCAATTAGTCGGGAAGAGATTACTCGTTCTCCTAGATGCAGATCTAACTGGTTAGCATGGAGAAAACTTGCTCCATTCGCCTGATTCACCTCTTGCCGCTTAGAAACCAACTAATTTGTCATGGTCATTCTTTTCGATCTTCTATTCACAGGGACTCAGCTCCAGTTCGACGCCCCCTCCCTGACAGCCTCCGCTCCAATTAATAAACGCCAGTGTAAAAAAAAAAAAGCACCCCTTTCAGCAGCAATCCCCTTTCGTTAAAAACCAAGAGCACCATCTCCCCCACTTCCCCCTCAATCCGCCTTTTCCTCCATCACTTCGATGATTACGATGGGAAGATAGTCACTGTGACAGGTGTGGCTCGACTCTTTTCCAAGAGAATCGCCAAGCTCCCGAAATCACTCTAACTACTCCATAGATTAATAAATATTCCACAACCACGTTGAGTGGCATTTTAAGAGGGAAAGTGATCCCCGAAAAAAAAGGGAAACAAACTCCAAACAGCCTTGTATGCTGAACTTACACGTAAGTTCCCAGCCTTGACTTTGGCTCCCCTATTCACCAAAGTTTTCCTTTAATTGAATACTTAGAAAGCCTTGCCTTTAAACTATTTCAATTTCCTATAAGAAAAGGAGATAAAATACTACATATATCTCATCTATGCATACTTGGATCTAAAGATCCACGTAAGTACCTTTTAAAGGTATAATCATCTATTTAAGAAGATTTTCGGTTTTTAAAACATCCGTGTGGAAACTAGGATGTAATTACCAGTTGTCAAATCTCCAATAATTTGCATGTTAGTAATTTTGGTGAATATTAAAATTTCTTCCCTTAAAGATATTCATAATACACGATTATAAGAACAACCAACATGTAATTACTCTTTGTGGTTCCACTTAACATTTTTAAGAAAAAGTCAAATTGCTTATAGTATTAAGTATTACCATTGCAGCTCCTTGGGTCTCCCTCGAGTACATATATATATATACAAACCAACCTTGCAGTTCCATGCTATGATAAACAAATGCTTTCATACATTATTTCTCTACACATTCTATGAATAACATTTACTCAAGAGTTGATGACAAGATATAAATAATCAGACATAAACATGAGAATCAAGAATTATACACATGAGAAGACAAATATACGTGGTTCACCCATTCCATAATGGGCTACGTCCACCAAAGGAGAGTCGCATCTTGTATTAATTATCAAGTAGAAATTACATCTTGCAACCCAATTGTTGCCGAAATCATTTTTCCGCTACTTTGCAGACTTCCTCATCGAGCTTGTTTTTCAACAATCTTCAAGTTCACAACGGGATTATATCGAAATCCATATACAATGAACGTAGGTTATCCCGCTATAAGAATTACAGAGATTCCCAATACATATCCACCCAGAAAATGAACTAGCGGAGGTCTAACTATAATTTCAAACCCCGCATGAACATAACTACAACCACACTACTCAATCCCACAATTACAGGGATATGTTTTTCCAATCAAACGACAGCATGCAGAAACTAGCATCTTTATCCAAGCTTACACGATCTCAATCCATCGACGACATGCGGGATCTAGTATTTAACCCAAGCATGCATGATCTCAATCTATTGGAAGCATACAGAAACTAATAAATAAAGCATTCACAATTTCAGTCTATTGGCAACCTACAAAGACTAGCATTTAAATCAAACGTTCACCATTTTGGTCTATTGTCAACATACAAAGACTAGCATTTAAATCAAGCGTTCACTATCTTAGTCTATTGGCAACATACAAAGACTAGTATTTAAATTAAGCGTTCACCATTTTAGTCTATTGTCAATCATACCAAGACTAACATTTAAATCAAGCATTCACTAATCACTCTAGACAGGGAATCAAAAATTTACGGACTGAAACTTACCGAACGGGGTTACAGATTGAAAGCCCCATATTTGGAACTTAATTAAAGAGACTCCCAATCGGTTCTTGCATATCCAGTCTTACAAATCGTGACTTCGGATCCACGCTTCCATCGAATTTACAGACCTAGATTATAGATCGGTACTTCCATCTATATTACATACCTAGATTTTAGGTCGATACTTCCATCGATATTACTGATCTTCATTTCAGATCGCTTTTCCCCAGGAATACGATTCCAGAATTACCATGGCAATACGATTTAAAATCTCCACCCGGCGATTATCAGAAGTACGATTCATTTTAGTTGCAACTACCATGGCAATACGATTTAAACTCAGACAAAGTTTCATGACAATACGATTTAAACTCAGACAAAGTTTCATGAACATTATAAATCTATTCGGAAAAGGATTGTATCGGTTATTCAAGTAAACAGTAATGCGTAGGACTGGACATAGCGTGCTCGGCACAATTTGGCGATTTTTGCATTCCTTTTACAAACTTCCAAATGACTAAAAATCTTCTCCTATCACCATTTTCACAAGAGTTAATGTTGTTGAGGTCGCTTCTCCATCGGCGTTAACTACTTAACTTCCTAAAAAAAATGAGTTAAATGCAGAGTTTAGAGAATATCAAATTAAAATCGATTTGGAATCTGGAAGTGCCACTTTGGATGGGTAATAGCAGTGATAAATCCTACATAAGAGATCTGGAAGACACCATTATGATTCTAACAGATACACCCAAATTCTCGATTCACAAATACATTCGATTTATGAGCTGTTTAACGCAACCGAAATACAATGGAATCAAATATGAGATCTCTATGAAATAGTAGATCAGTACAGATTTATTCTACGTGTTAAACTGACATCGATGTGACCTTATCTGCTCACCATTAAATCATATTACAATCAATTGAATTAATTCAAACAATCAACTGGACAGAATCTATACGACTGTTACTATGCTGGGAAAACGCCCGTGAATTTGATTTAATGAAGAAAAAAAATAGAGATCTATGCACCAACAAACATCTTCTTAAATCTTGGCAGGATGCTCGATGGAGTACAACCATATTCTTCATATCCAATGCAAGACTCCGGCGTTAACCGAAATAAATCAGTACTGTTAGCAGACCCACTATTACCCAAAACCATAATGCTATTAGATTTAAAAATCTGATCATGGTATAAGATTCTGGTTCACATGCTCTGTAGGAATACAATCTCGATCCAACAATGGGGAACACAATATCTTCTGAGATGGCTGTAGGGTTCGGGTTTAAGTATGCAATGAACACAAGATTAAGGTTCTAGCGTTCTAAGCAACGAGCAGATGATTTCTACTGCAGAGATAATGATCTCAAGACTTCAGCTTACGGGTACCCCTCCTTAAGGTATTATAAAAAAAAAGGAAAATCCAATGCAGAGATCGCATAGATCGAACAAAACCCTAGACTCGATCATTCATACAACCAATACCAAATTCTAAAAGACGGAATCACCCTGTCAACGCCGAGATATCTATTCACCCGATGATCCTTAAAAGGAGTGATAACTCTATTGAAAGAAGATGTAGAGTTTGCATAACTTACCAATCTGATGCGAGAGACCAGGGTTCGCATATCTTACAGTAGCAACCCACTGAGTATTGGAGATCGAATTTCCCCAAAAAAAAATAGTGTTTCCATCGTATTCCTCTTCAGCGAATGACCACTGTCCCTTCTTCCCTGTCGCAGCTTCTTTTCCCCCTTCCCAACGACTCGCTGCACTCCTTAAAAAGATAAGTGGGATCCCCTCTCTTGAAAACAGATGGCGGCCCCTCCCCCACTCTCTCGACGTGGTGATATTTACAATGCCCAAGTAACCACACAAAGTAACAAGTGGCAAACATTTAATCGAATCCCATAAGTTACACTCCATCCCCAGCTGGGCTCGGCACAACTTTTTAAGAGAAGATATAGTTTCGGTTTATCCCACTCCACTACATTTATTACCAAGATCATGCGACTTAACACCCACGCGATCATAGTGTGGTGATCACTAAAAGGATCCTTGCCATTATCTTAAAACATAATTTAAAAGCTATATCGTACTATGTTTTCTTTTTAAGTCCCCTTCCAAGTAGTATCGCAATATGTAACTAAATAAATTAAAAGAATGTGGTACCTTATTATCACAATTGCTATTTATAAGCAAAATTGCTTATTGGTGTATTTAACTCATATTAATCTCTCCATGAGATATCTTTAAAAAGGAAGGAACCCTAACTTCTTCCTTTCATTCCTATGGGTATTCATAATGATAGTATTAAGGTTAATCCCCTCATTCTTGGTTAGGTCATCTTAGCAAGAAAACAACTTTATCCTAAAACATAGGTCGTAGGGGTTCACTAAATCTTAAGACGAGTGGTTACTTTGCTTAGGACTTGAGGTAACCCTTATATCATTTAGGAACTTAATAATTTATTAAGTGCCTACGATCGCCAAGATGACACCGATCACTTTATTAAATAACCATATTATATATGTACCCCTACAAATTACGCCTAAATACCCACTCGGTTTATGTACAACCAAGGATAACTTCTAGTAATTAAGTCGAATACACTAGTATTCTTAATCACTAAGCTAAACTTATTTTTAGTGAGGAACTTACCAAGTCCTCTAGTATTCTCCTCTCGGAGTAGATCTGGTACTTATCCTAAAAGAAATTAGGATAATATTTTTTTTTTAAAAAAATCATAAGTAACCTATCGCGCTATACAAAGGCAGCGTCATAAAGGAGGAATATTACACCAGTGAGTGATCTATTCCCTTCCTTAAGATCATTCATTGAATATAATACTTAAGTGGCTTAATCCCATTAGGATTTTAATAATAAAACTATTAGGTCATAAAAATGTTGTTCAATGATTGTGGCGAAAATAGTATTTCTTATGCCATACCCTCATGGATTTAGGTTTTAACGTAACTTAAAACTATAAGTTTAGAACCTTAGGTACGAGGATAACCGTGAACTGCAACAAGTACTCACGCCAACAGGATGACATCCGTCGTCAATACCCCAGCTTGTCATGGCTTCCAAGTCAGTTGACCTTTCTCTC
Organism: Larix kaempferi; assembly: GCA_027924585.1. Taxonomy (NCBI): domain Eukaryota; kingdom Viridiplantae; phylum Streptophyta; class Pinopsida; order Pinales; family Pinaceae; genus Larix; species Larix kaempferi. Next base: position 30,732,451 of record BSBM01000622.1, on the reverse strand, counting down.
CCTAATATATTCAATTCAAATACTTATCGTTTAGTTACGCCACCATTTTAGTCCCCTATGCTTAGGAGTTAAATCACAAGTTAAGCTACAAGAGTTACAAGGTTTTTCTGGTGGGGCCTCGGCCTTGAGCTCCTCACCAGAAACCAATAGTCAATTACATTACAAACTGAGGGCATAAAGGAGATATGTTACACTTCCATAGGATCATCTTGGAACCATCCTGGATATGGCTCCCACATATCACTTTCTATATCCCAAGTAGCTTCTTCCGGACTAAGGTGCTTGCATTGCACCTTGACTTGTCCGATGGTACGGTTCCAGAGAAAAAATTCTCACCAATCGAGAATGCGTTCCGGTCCCACTTGGAACTCTTCTTCTGGTTCCACCTGGATTACATTCTAATAAATTACGTGCGAGACATCATGAACATATCTTTTCAGTATAGAAACATGAAATACATTATGCACCTTAATGCTAGGTGGTAAAGCTAATTGATATGCAACTAGATCTATCTCTGCTAAAATTTCAAATGGCCCGCAATACCTGGGTGACGACTTTGAATACCTGCCCAATCTTAAGGAGCTTTTCCTATGCTAAATACCTTTATATATACATGATCATCCACCTGGAACTCTCTAGGAGTTCGTTTTAAATCAGCATAACTTTTCTTCCTGTCTTGGGAAGCCTTTAAGTTCAGTTATACCTGTTGCATGGTTAGTTCCATCTCTCTTAATAGTTCGGGTCCTAACATTAACCTATCTGCTGGGCAGCTCCATGATATTGGATTTTTGCACCTACGTCCATATAAAACTTCCAATGGACTCATACCTGTAGAAACTTGAGAATTATTATTGTAAGCAAATTCGACTAAATGTAAATAATCTTCCCATTTATCAGGTCTGTCCATGACATACATTCTTAGCATGTCTTCCAAAATTTGATTGACTCTTTCAGTTTTTCCATCTATTTATGGATGGTATGCAGTGCTGAAATTCAACTAGATTCCCAAGCCCTTAAACAAAGCCTTCCAGAAATTACTTGTAAACTTTGTGTCTCTATCCGAGACTCTTACCTTTGGTATGCCATGTAGCTTGAATATCTCCCTCATGAAAATATATGCAATGTTAACAGCTTTATAGGTAGACTTCACAGGAATAAAGTGAGCAGCTTTTCTTAACTTGTCTACTACAACCATGATGGAATCATGCTGTCTGAAACTTTTTGGTAAGCCAGTTATAAAATCCATACTGATCATTTCCCACTTCCATTTCGGAACGAGTAATGGATGCAACAATCCTGCTGTATGTTGGTGTTCAGCCTTGACTTGTTGGCATTCTAAGCAGCCAGCCAAGTATTCTGCTACTTCCTTTTTCATGTTTGGCCAAAAGAAATATTTCCTAATCATGGTAATCGTCTTTTGATACCCTGGGTGCCTGGAATAGGGTTGCTTATGTAATTCATTTAAAACAGTTAACTTGATTTCTGCATAATTGGGTATGTAAAGTCTGCTTTTAAACAGCAATAATCCTCTTTCATTAATATGGAAGTCAGTTTTTAACTTATTATTTTCGTTTTCAACAGTTTTCTTCTTTAAATTTTGGTATTCTTTATCAAAAATTTCCACGTTTAAAATCTATTTTTCCAGATCGGATTCGTAATTACTGCTTGCATATGGCAAGTTTGCATGACGGCTTAAAGCGTCTGCAACTTTGTTTTCTTTACCTTTTATATGTTTTATTTCAAAATCATATTGGCTTAAAAAGGACAGCCACCTGGCTTGTCTAGCGTTTAAGTTCTGTTGGTCAAACAAGTATTTTAGGCTTACGTTATCTCACATAAGTAAAAATCTTCTTCCGATTAAGTAGTGTCGCCACATTTTTAAGGCATGTATAATTGTAGCAAGTTACAGATCATGCGTAGCATAATTTCTCTCATGTTCTTTTAATTTTCGAGATTCGTAAGCTATGACATGCTTTTCTTGAGTTAGTACTCCGCCTAATCCTTCGTTACATGCATTAGTGCATACGCCGAAATCTTTCAACGGGTCGACAATTTTTAGTATAGGAGCAGTAGTTAAAAGATGTTTTAGTTTATTAAAGATTTCCATACATTTTTCATTCCAGTCAAACTTTTTACCTTTCTTTTGTAGTGAGGTTATGGCGTAAGCTCTTTTCGAAAATCCCTCAATGAATTTACGATAGTAGCCCGTCATCCCCATAAAATATCTTATGTTGGTTACATTTTTAGGGACCGACCATTCCATGATAGCCTTAATTTTATCGTGGTCGACCGAGATTCCATATTTAGACACTACGTGTCCTAGATAATGAATTTTGTCCTTATAAAAGTTGGACTTGCTGAACTTAGCAACCAATTTTTATCCTGTATAAATTTTCAATACTATTCTTAAATGTTCTTCGTGCTCCTGTTCGTTCTTTGAATCAATCAATATGTCGTCAATGAAGACAACTACAAATTCATCCAAATAGTCATCAAAGATGTTATTCATTGGACTCATGAAGGCTGCAGGTGTGTTTGTTAAACCAAATGGAATTACAACGAACTCGTAATGACCATAACGAGTTCTGAAGGCAGTTTTGAAGATTTCTTCATTTTTTATTCGTACCTGATGGTAATCGGATCTTAAATCTATTTTTGAGACAAAAGTTTCCCCTTGGAGTTGATCGAACAAATTGTCAGGGGCAAAGGGTATCATTTCTTTATAGTCAGTTTATTCAACTGCCTGTAATCTATACACAATCTTAAGGTTCCGTCCTTTTTCTTTACAAATAAAACCGGTGCTCCCCAAGGGAAACACTGGGTCTAATGTATTTCTTATCTAAAATTTCTTGTAACTGTGTTTTTAACTCCGCAAGTTCAATGACATTCATTCTGTATGGAGCCTTGGATGCTGGTACTGCTCCTAGTATTAGATCAATTGTGAAATCTATATCTCTTTTAGGAGGCAGTTCTTGAATTTCTTCTGAAAATATGTCTTTAAATTCTTGTAAAATTGGTATATCATCTAAATTAAGTTTACTTTCTGATTCCCTGCTATCCATTATATAGACAGTGAATACCTTACATCCTTTTCTCATAGATATTTTCATATGTAGAGCTGTTATTCTTCTAAGAGTTGTTTTTCTGGGAATTCTTCTCACCTTAACTATATTTCCTAATTTATCTGTGCAGGTGAATGTTTTATCAAAACAATTTAATATAACTTTGTGCTCCTCTAATCAATCCATTCCAATGAACAAATCATATGAACCTAAAGGTAAAATATTCAGATTTGCACTTGTATTTAACTCATTCATCAAAATTTCACAATTTTTAACATCACTAGTGACCTTGCGTTTAGTACTTGTGGCTAACTGTACCAACCATTATTTTTCGAATTTTTCATGCACTAGTTTACATAGTTCTACAATTCTGGGTTCTACATAACTTAAGCTTACACCCAGATCAATCAATATAGAAATAGGTTGGTTCTTTAACATACCTTGAATTTCAACCATTAACGCTTGGTGATCTACCTGCCGATTTTCCATTGCAGCGTTCATTTTGGGCATGCTCCTTGCCATATCTCCAACTATGATTTTCTCTTGAAGAGAGTGAACCTTATTAAAAGTTTTGTTTCTTTTAGGGCAGTCCTTAAAATAATGTGGTTCACCACATTCCCAACATTTTAATGGTTCTTTCTGAGCAACATTTTTATTAAAGGGTTCTCTTTCTCTTATGGTAGGGGGTTGGGATTTATAATTTTTGTGATTATTATTACACTGATATCCCCTGTAATTACTTCCAGCATTTCAGTGAAATTTATAGTTGTTATTTTTCTTGAAGTTATCACATTTATTTACATTCCAACTTGGCATACTTTGTCTTTTGTTCTTATTCTGTTGATAACAGTAGTTCGCCTTCCTCATTGTTTCCTCCAATGCCTTTGGGTTATCAAATTCAATTCTTTCCTTGAACGAAGTGGGAAAACATCTGAGGAAACGCTGTATTTTTGGCTTTCCATCTATTATATAAGGCACATAACGGAGTAGACTCAAAAATTTACTGTAGATCTCTTTCATATTCATGGCTCCTAATTTTAACTCGTATAATTCTTTTGCCTTTTCTTCATAAAATTGCTCTGAAAGATATTTCTCTTTAAATAAATTTTTAAAAGTTTTCCAATTTACTCTTCATTCTTTTATGCCTTTCACTTTCTTAATGTCTTGCCACCATATATGAGCCTTTCCACTTAGGTTGTATAGAGCCATGTTTGGCTTAAGTTCATTAGAATAGTTGTAGATCTGGAAATATTTCTTCATGCTTAATAACGAGGCTTCAACTTCTTCTCCTTTTTCAATTTCACCATTAAACATGGGTGGTTTGATCTTTTTGAATTCCCCTGAAATTTCCTCATATGGTATGTACTTATTTTTACTTTTAAGATGGTCACTACTTTCACTAGAGTCTTGATGTTCTTGTTTCAATGATCGCTCACTCGACGTTTCAACCCTATGGCTGGAAAATTCCAGTTTTCTCCCTTTATGTTTAGGGGGTTTGGCTTCCTTATCCTCCTTAGTGTTTTTATGTTTATCCTTCTCATTACTATGTATTAAATGGCCAATAAAATAGTGTTTAGTTCTTCTTGAGCCTTCATTATTAGTTCATTTTCCTCCCCAACTCTTTTTAACTTTGCCCTTAATTCATCAACGTTTTGTTGTAATTCAGCTAGATTATTATCTCTTCTCTCATTTAAATACACCCAAAGTTCGCCTCCTCCAGTATTTTCCGGTCCTCAAGGGGGTGTCTCTTCAGGCATTCAAAATTCTTCCATTTCTCCCTGGACAACACACTTCGTCTTCTAATCCTGGAATTAGTAAGAATACAAAACTAATACAACAATATATCATTACTTTAAAATCTTTAACAATAGCAGGAGTGTTTTGAGCCAATTAAGGCCAAGTGCTGTAACATTTCTCTGATACCATATGTAACATACCTCAATTTTATGAAAATATAAAAAAAAATTGTGTAAGTGTAAAACATGGAATTAATACCATAAATCATAGCCTATTTATAAATCATAGCCTATTTATGAAATTTGGAAAAACAAACCTAACTAGGAAGGTGAGTGGTTAATATGGAAGGACATATCCATACGCCAATGCTTAGAAACCGAAGAGATGATTTAAATAATAATTAAAACCTCTACCTGTAATCCTAACTAAGCTAAGTTCGGGTCTTAACTTATTTTATTATCCTACCATGCAGCAATTAAAGTTTCGATAGAGTGCAACTTAGTATAAGGTACTATCATCCTATTGAAAACAAAGGTCTCAAACCGATTACAAAAGGTGAAGACTGGGCAATAATGGGGTTTAAGGCCCGTATCTGGACGCATTTATGATGGAAAATAAATAAACCCCCTGGCTGCGAGTTGGCAGCGCAGGTAGGGGTTATGGCCCACGCTTTGGATGTGATATACAACGTACACTTGGCAAAGGAAGTTTTCTGGAAGGGTTTTGATCGGTGCGAAAGTCTTATCTGCATTAATGTCTGGTCTTTCTCGAATTGTGAGGTGCGTTTACAGCACGAGCGATCTCTGCATCGACTTCATAGTTTTGTTGTGAGCTCTCAGTGTGTAAAGTTTTACAAAATTTGTTTGCCAAACCTGGTGCTATGCTGGAGTTTTCGAGCTACACTAGTGTGGTCTATTAATTTGGTGTGCAAGAATTCTTGATAACCAACTAATCACTGTTATGGTTGTCTTTGAGATAATGGGAAGATGAACGAGCTCAGTGCCATGATTAAAGTTGGAGGGTTAGTCAACTTTAAGCCGAATGTTGTTACAGCATTAGCCGATACAACATTAAGCCAACCATGACCAGGTAAGGAGGAAAGGTTCATACTTAAATTTTTGCTTGAGAAGAATAATTGGTGCTTTTATTTTTTTATTACATCATGATTATAGCAGTCGAGCTCTTAAGATTTACTGTTTGTTTTGAAACCCTCGCAGGTGGCTGGAGTAATAAGGGATGCCAAGGAGTCGATGACCTTAGGCTCCGAAACTTACACAGAGAAGGTGAGTAGAAGGAAAAAAAACTTGAACCCTGAAATGTTCTGTTTACTGGTGAAATGAAACGATACTAAGGGTTTTCTAGAAAACGAAGGTTCCAGGTTGAAAAGCTAGCTGGACTAAGTCGGGGTCATCATCTCCGATACCCAAGTCTAATGAATGCCAGGTAAGATATTTAATTTTAGTGGTAACAAGTTATTTCTCAAATGAAAAAAATTACAAAGAAGCTTAACGTATTAAAAGAAAAGAGAATGTATCTCTGTCTGCAGGTGAAGAATAGAGATTTACGTGAAGGGGGTTCTCGGCTTCAGCTAGGGGTATCAAGATTTTAAGAAAAACAAGGGGAAAACTTGGACTCATCAGACATCTACAAAAGATAATTGTTACAAGCTATTTATCCAAGAGTTTAATGCTTATTAGTTATGGCTTCATGCTTTCTTAACCTTCGTATTAGCAACAGAGGAAGGATAATGTTTACTTGTTTAAGAACTAGTACTTCCCGGGGGTTTGATTACCTTCTTGAGTGAATTAAATTCTGTAAGGAGATTCAACGGAATCGTAGTTAATACGTTTTTTTTTATGTGCTAAACTCATTGGATTCCCATCGCTATAATAAAAAATGCTTCAAAAGTTGTTTAATGTTTTCAATTCAACCCTACGGGTTCTGATCTGTAATGGACTATTCAATGAAATAAAATTTAGTATAAAATGTGTGAAAAGAAAGGGTATTAACCTTCTTGGTGTAATTGATTGTCTTCGTTTTGATAACAACTCCGGTTTAAGGGTGTAGATTTGGTATCAGAATGAGATTACTTTTATTTGCAAGTTATAAAACAACCTATGGTTTTTGAAACTAATCTTGATACTGTTTGGAAGGATGCTTTACAGTTTTTAATTCGTAAACGTATTTGATTTAGCCGTTCTTTCAAATCTATGAACATTTTTAACAGAAAAGTTTTTCTAGGGTGATCTGGTCTGTATAGCACGAGGGTGTTATAGGTGTTTCTATTTAAAAAGAAAAACAAGATTATTTAAATTCTTAGCCTAAGTTGAGGTCTTCGATGATCCTTGGGAACTGTCTGAAAAAGTAAACTAAACTGAGTATCTCGGTTTTAAATGACCTCAATGGTTTTGTTTTAAATGACCTCAATGGTTTTGTGAGGCAGTATTGATTCAACTTTGTAATTAAATAATAAAGGAAAATGAAAAGCATTAAGATCAAAACTAGTTGAAACTAAAAACAAAGCCCTAAAATATGAATGAAAACTTCACATTTGTTAATATCAAGAAATATATTTTAAGTGGAGAGCCTATGTTCTAAATCCTCGATCTGAGATTGTCATTTCGATGCATCATAATAATGGATCTAAACTTTAGATGTAAAAATCTATACTATTCTTTTTGGTTTCGAACATTAGTGGACAACATACATAGGATATATTAATATACAATTCATAATGATAAACAAAAGGTAATCTACTTAACATTATTCATAAGAATTTTGACCGAGATGCAGATGTTTGAGATTATCTTAGCAAATGAACTGTGTAAATAAAAAGGACTAGGAACCTGTTACTGTAGGTGGCAAAACAGAAGTGGTATAGCCGTTCCTCCCAACCAACACTTGAAGCAGCCAATTTACTTACTCCAAGACCCTTGAGCTTATTCGCTGAACCACAAGAGCAAAAAATATTTCAATGCACCATCTCTTGCGTTTCAATTCCAATCCCTTCCCAACGCTAGCCTCCTGCTGCTCATGGACCTTCTAATTTATAGTTTTTTGACTAGGAATTGGTCATTTATGAGCCTCCTCCTCTTTAGCACTCAACTAGGAGTGGTGACTTGAATTTTAGGGATGAAGCCTCCTTCATCTTGAGTTCTCACTCAGTAGCTTTGGCCATTTGTCTTTTCCTATTATGGGTCAGCAAACACTCAACAACAACTATATCCATTCTTGTTCCCCTCCTTTATTATATTTTATTTAAACAAAAGTATTCTCAATACAAATTGTTCTATTTTTTACTTTTGAGTAAAAAATAATAAAAAATGTTTTTAATTATTCTTTTCGAGCAGAAATAAGAATATTTATTATTTTCGTGGATGTTACACAAACAATTTTAAAATTTTTATTAAATCCATAATAATAATCATGGCTATCACACATCAAGCCCTCTATCCTAAATTTTAAATATTATTGTTTAATTACAAAAATATATTATAATTAATTAAAAAACATTTTAATATAATTATTTATTACTTCTTCAAATATAAAATATAATTTTTCATTTTGTTGATTTATTTTTGAATAATTATCAAATTTAAATATTTTATTGCTCATAATTATTAAATTTTATATATCTTTTATATGTGAATATAGATTTTCATTTTGTTAATTTGTTTGTTTACTGATTATTAAGTTTAAATAATTTGTTTTTAATAGTAATTATATTTTATATATGATATAATGTATCCTTTGGTAAAATAAAGTGATTTTAAAATTTTAAATTAAGAGATATTATTAATTAATTGAATCCAATTATAATGAATTAGAATAAAAATAAATAATTTGAATTCATGTAAATTTATTGAATTATATATTAAAACCAAATAATATTCCTTAAAGCTTAAATATTGTTCCTTAATCCCTAAAAAAATTGCCATAACCTTAAATTTTTAGAACATATAACTAATTACATAGAAATGATGTGTATTATTAAAACTTATAACTAATTGTCCAGAAATATTATATATTATAAGAAGTATTCACTTTTAAATTTTATAAAGGTAAAAAATTAAATGCTATCAACTTTTGTTTACAAGGAGTTATATTTATATAAATATTTAAAATAATATTATGAGTTTTATTTTTTTAAATAAAAATAAGCATTTCAACATAATATTTGTGAGTAAATGATGATGCATCATACAAAAGCAAACAATTTTAGAATTTTTATTAAATTCATAATAATAATCATGGCCATCACACATCAACCCCTCTATCCTAAATTTTAAATATTATTTCTTAATTACAAAAATATTTTATAATTAATTAAAAAATATTTTAATATAATTATTTATTACTTCTTCAAATATAAAATTTAATTTTTCACTTTGTTTATTTATTTTTGAATAATTATCAAATTTAAATATTTTATTGCTCATAATTATTAAATTTTATATATCTAATATAGATTTTCATTTTGTTAATTTGTTTGTTTACTTTGAATGATTATTAATCTTGAATAATTAATAGTAATTAATTATTATATGATATAATGTATCGTTTGGCAAAATAAAATGATTTTAAAATTTTAAATTAAGAAATATGATTAATTAATTAAATCCAATTATAATAAAAATAAATAATTTTAATTCATATAATTTTATTGAATTATATATTAAAAAAAATATTATTCCTTAGACTTTAAAAATTATTCATTAATCCCCCAAAAATTCCCATAACCTTGAATTTTTAGAACATATAACTAATTACATAAAAATGATGTGTATTATTAAAACTTATAACTAATTGTCTAGAAATATTATATATTATGAGAATTATTCACTTTTAAAATTTATAAAGGTAAAAACTTAAATGCTATCAACTATTGTTTACATTGAGTTATATTTATATAAATATTTAAAATAATATTATGAGTTTTTTTTTTTAAATAAAAATAAGCATTTCAAGATACTATTTGTGAGTAAATTTTGATGCATCATAAAAAATAAAAAAATTTAGAATTTTTATTAAATCCATAATAATTATCACGGCCCTCACACATCAATCCCTCTTCTAACATCCTTCCTTTAACCCCACTCTTTGTAACTGAAAATGTAATTGAAAATGTAATTATGTACGTGTTTCTGATGAGGAGCTCAAGGCCAAGGCCCTACCAGTGAACTTTGTAAGAATGGTTATTTAGTTCCTGAGTTGTAAGTTTGAATTGTAGACTTAGGAAACTAAAGGATTTGACGCAACTAAATGATGGAGGCATGAATCCACTAGGGGAAGAGGTAATGGCTAGTAAGCCATGGGTAGATAGTCAATGTCATCTTAGAGCCTCCGCCACTGCAAGAAGAGGGAACCATGGATGTTCACTTAATAACCCAAAGTGCAGGTGATATCCTAATTAAAATTAAATAATGATATTAACTATTATGATAACCACTAACAGTACCCACCGAGGATTTACCTTAAGAGCATCTAAAAGATTGAATAAGGGATATATTATAACCACCTTTGAAATAAGGTGAGGAAAAAGAAAATTTATATGTTTTTTTTTTCTATATGCCTCAGAAAGTATTAAAATGAAAATTTATAATTACTATTGTATGTATTATCAAATAGAAACCATGGTAAAACTAATACTAGTATATGTATAAAAGAATTAAAAAAAAAGATGACATTTACATACAATGAAACAAAGACATTTGTCTTTTTGTATATCTTTTTTTGGCTAATTCTTTTAATCATAATTTTTATGGTATGGCACCAATTAAATTTGAAAGAAATTCATATAGAAATTAAAATAAATAATAATAGATAAATAAAATCCAAAACTTTAATTGCACTTTAGATATGTTGAAATATTAAATATACTTTTATGAAAATAATGAAGAAAAGAAAGCAATAGTCTTTCCCTAACTCAATGACTAATAATGAAAGTTAAAAGTTAGCACTCTTGATTTAGTTTTTTGGTTTCTTCAATAATTTTTTGATAAATAAATATTAAAAATGTAATGAGATAACTAATGATTATAAAAAATGATTTTATTTATATATTAAATTTTACTTATTAAATATAAATATAAATTAATAAATTATAAAAACATTACGAAAAAAATATTTTATTTGATATAAATATTTTTATAATTATATGTAATATATCAAAATTATATATAAATATAAATACTATAAATAAAATTGAAAATATTTTAATAATAATTAAAAATTAAGTTTACATATAGAATAATAGGTGAGTTTTATTATAATCATTCCAAATTCATTTTAAAAAAAAAAAATTAGACTTCAACATTTTAATAACATCCATATAAACTTCCATATTATGATAATCTAAATTGATTATAATATTTATATTAACTTTCTTATTATGATAAATCTAAATTGATTATAATCCAGTATTAGTATTAGAAGTTATGATAAATGTTAATATAATTAAAAATAAAATTATTATGATGTGTAATACGTTGTTGATAAAAATATAAAGTATTCATATTCATTCATAATAATAAATGAACTTAACCATTAAGAATATGTGTTTCTTCTTAAAATATTATAAATTTAAATTATTGTAAATTGACCCTCACATCCTTATCATCATCATCATCTTCTATTATTATTATTAATATTTGATTATAAGTGAGTATTAGAAATTATAATAAATGTTAATATAATTAAAAATGAAAATATTATGATGTGTAATACTTTGTTGATAAAAATATAAAGCATTCATATTTATTCATGGTAATAAGTGGACTTAACCATTAAGAATATGCGTTTCCTCTTAAAAGATCATAAATTTAAATTATTAGAAATTATAATAAATGTTAATATAATTAAAAATAAATTATTATGATGTGTAATACTTTGTTGATAAAAATATAAAGCATTCATATTCATTCATGATAATAAGTGGACTTAACCATTAAAAATATATGTGTTTCCTCTTAAAAGATTATAAATTCTATTATAACCCAAGGTTAATTTGTTTAACAAAATTGAACCATCATATCAAATTGACAAGATTATACTATCAACCCTCTTCTCTGGGAAAATTTATTTTATATTGACACTTTTAACAAAAATGATTGGTGGTTGCCAAATTAGCATATTAAGCCAACAACCCTATATAATAACACAAGGTATCGAATATGTACCTGCTCTAGTGACACGTCCTGCAATTGGGATGGGAATTGGCAGAATATGCTACACGACCCGTAATACTTACAAAACTTACATAGTATTTTAACGAAAGTGATTGGTGGTTGCGAAATTAGCATATTAGGCCAAACCCTGTATAATAACACCAGGGTATCGAATATGTACCTTCTCTAGTGACACGTCCTGCAATTGTGATGAGAAATTGGCAGAATATGCTACACGACCCGTAATACTTACAAAATGTACATAGTATGTACTTGGGCTAATTTATGATCACACGTCCTTCAATTGGGATGCGAAATTGGCAGATTATGTTATTCGACTATCAAATTTGTAATAGGTACAGAATGTATCTGGTATGTACTAATATTTCACTACTAATTGCGATGATAGATTGGCCCATTTTATTTAAGTTAATATTTACAGAGTTTTGAATGAGTGACTTATCATAGAGAATGCCTTAACAGTACATCTACATGACATATTTTTGTACTAGGTTTTTTATAAACCATAAAAAATATGCTTTCTTAATATAAGAAAATAAGATTTTTTTTATGGAAAAAAATTCGGAAATTAAAAAAAATGGTAATAATTACAAAATATACCTGGTATGTACTTGGCCTATGTTAAATATTATTCAACCTCTAATAAATGTTGTAAAATATTCAACCTATAATAAATGTTGTATAGTATTAATAAATGCTTTGTAACCTGAGACATAAAATGTTGAATTTGAAGTTATTTCAGATCCAACTATATATATATTCCAATTTATAACATTTATTACAAAATTGCAAGGTTAATATTTTATTTATCATATTATAAGTCTATCAATTGGTTCTAATCCTCTTTTGGCTCGGAAATTTCATCTTGAGGATAAAAAAATCCAAATGGAACATAGTTTTAATCATCTTTATGCCTGGAAATTTCATTTTTGAGTATCTAACTAAAAAATAAATCCAAATGGAACATAGTTTCAAATAATCCCTTGCGGTGTGGAAAATAATTAATAAATTTATGTCCATTTTTTTTTCAAAATTTTAAGTACCTTCAAAGATCCTGATCATTCTAAATAGTTTTTATCAATATAGAGATCGTTCTAAATTTTTATCCTCTTTCCTTTGAGATTTTGCTCACCCATCAAACATTCTATTTGGCCCACATGCATATTTACAACAAGGAACCCAATATGATATATATATTTTTTTTTAATTTAATTTTTCATTTTTTAAATTTAATTTTTCATTTTTTAAATTTAATTTTTACTGTAAAATGGATTTAAGGTCTTTAAAATTTTATATATAATTTGAATCTTAATTTATAAATGTAATTTCAATAAATTAAATTTAATATAAAAAATAAATAAATAAATAAGAGGATTAAAATGACTATATTGGTTAAGTTATTCTTTTCGTTATTGTTTTAAGATTTATTTATTTTTAATTAAAAGATATTTATTCTTTTAGTTAAATAGATTTATCATTTTTTTTATGAAACTTTTTCTTCTAATTAAATAGATTTATCTTGTTTAATTAAAATACATTTATCTTTTTTAATCAAACTTTATGTTTTTCACCTTTGTAAATATTATTTAAATAAAGTGAAAGATGTGATGATATATTTTTTTTCAATCAAACATTTTCTTTTACACATTTGTAAAATTTATATTAAACAAGGGAAATAGAAGAAAAGCTAAATCCCTACCAAAGTCATAAGTATAAATATTTTTTTATAAGACATAATTCAACATTCAAAAATGCACTATAAATGGTACTCATGTTTACAAATATAAAGATGTAGACAATGAAATATGGTGAATTTGATGAACATATACATAGATGTAGACAATAAAGATGCATATAAAGAAAATACTACTCCTATATAGCATTTGTTTCCATTGGCAATAACATGTAAATGTTATTATTTTTGTATAAAATTCAAATCCAAAACCAAATAATCATGTTAATGTCCCTATAGAGATGCAAAATGCAAAATTTTATTGACATCTTCTGATCTTGTTCGAAGACATAAGATTCCTACAATTATAAAATATAAAATGCGAAGTAGCATTAATAGAGGTAGTACTTACAAAACAAGACATTACAAACATCTATGGAAAAGTGTACACAGAAGATCCATGATGCGATTAATGCTTGGAAACCCATATTGAAGAGTTCAACACGTTTGAGGATGTTGTTATCCGATAAATCTATGGACTTAACTTTTTTTACAAATGAGATGCAGAACCCAACTTGGGGATGAATTGGAAGGTGTGGTCGAGGAATTGTTTTGGAATTTTAGGGTTTCAGGCATGTTGACATTTTACAAGATGTTGGGCTTCAAGATGGTGATGAGTCTCAGAGTAGAAGACAGGGTGGATGGTGACACAAATTTAAGATGTTGGAATACCAGGATACTCTATCGTGGAATACAAGGATACTCTTCATCTTGGATTAAAATGAGATTCATATAATAGTACTTGGGAGTTTCTATATGAAAGGGCAGAGGGAAAGCAATGGTGAACTGCTTTTCAGTAGGTTCAATGTTTTTGAATAATAGGAAGGGTGATGAAGTTGGTGAAATGCTTTCTTCTGCAACAATAATAGGGGTCGCTGATGGCCAAAGAGAAGAGACAAGACCTCCTTGACCCCTATGGGCCCTAGCATAGGTATAAGGAGATTGGAGGAGAGAGGAAGAGTGCGATTGGGATGATCCTCCATCTGTTCTTCATATCTGTTCTTCATGATGAGGTGGTTAAACTCGGGAACGATCTTCTTGGCCATTGATATCTATAAGGTCCCTTCATTGAGTCAAGCTTATGGCATATCATAGGAAGAGCTTGCTAGAGCACAGACGGGTAGAGCATTGGGAAAGATAGTATCCCTTTTTCTTTCTGCTAGTATGATGTACACTTTAATCCCGTATGCACCACTCTCCACGACCTATTCTGTTCCCCAATATGATGATTGCATGAAATGCTATTTTTTTATTCTACGTGCCACATATATCATACTTAGGATTGTGTTCTTGGATAGCTTTACCATTTTAATTACTTGATATAGTGTCATTTTTTGGAAATTTTGTTATTGAGCTTGGGATTGCTACATGCTTTCCATCACATGCAATTTTGAATAATGCATTTTCTGTACATAATGACAATTTGTTGAACTAATGCATAGTCAATGCAATCAAACCATATAATTCTTGGTTCAGATCTTTATTTATGGGTGATGAATGTTGTTATGTTTGTGTGTTTATGCACATGTATGTGAATGGGAATAATTAAATGGTCTATACATCGGATTCTGCATTTCTCTTTAGCCCTGCATATTACCATATATCACCTGAATCTGAATCCATCTCCAGATAATCAAGATCGTTACGAACAGCTACCTGTTGTTGCTGGAACGTACGGTGGAATATTTAAGGGGATTTTTTATCATGTAATTGGGTTAAAGATAGAATTGGATCCAGAGTACATTGCATTCAATGAACCCGAAGTGAGACTAAATTGTAATGGAAATGGTTGTGAAGAATTACGTGAACCCATCCAAGGCAATCATCCAGATATTGTTAATTCCAGTTCTCATAACGCTGCGCAACAAATGACTATCATTTCACACCCATTAATGGAAGTCGAAGATTATTCTTCTCGGCGGTTTCCTCATCTTAGACTAACATGTGTGCCTCGGTATGAATGTGTGTCTCTCGATATCCTGGGGGATAATCTGTACTGGCGACATATTCTCCAAGATGTGGAGGTGAATACATTGGAGTTACGATGGGCATTTTACAAAGGTACATAGAGATTTCCATTTGAATATTCTGAAGATGAATCGATGTGTCGAGAATAGTTGAATAATTTGAAGTCAAGGAATATGATTATAGTAATGTACATTCTGCATTTAAGTCAACAATAGAGAACATGCCTACACACACAATCTGTCGTGACCAAGAGACAGAAAATTGTTCCATATGCAAATTCGAGATGGTTGTTGATCGAGAAGTGAAAGAAATACCATGTACACATCTCCATCATATCGAATGCATCATTAAGTAGCTTAATAGCCCTAATACTTGTCCATTGTGTTGTTTTAAGCTGCCATAGATGATCTAAACCCCCATCAGTAAAATATGCAGGGATCTATGGTGATTTTTTAATCCAATATTTGATCATTATTACAATCACACTACTGAGAAAATAAGGCACTTATCATTTTGTTACTTTCTAATTGCAAAAGTTTACAAATGGATATATAAAATGTGTAACAATTTATAAATGATTGATAAAAAAAATCATTTTGATCCAATAGAGATTTCATTAAAAAACAATCATAAATGATTTTGTATGTGAAAGTGATCAAATTCCAATTCAGTCTAAAAATTTAACAGTGATAATGCGAATTACTTGCTGTGATCAATAAGTGATTGAGTAAATAAAAAACTTCGAAGCAATTTAAGTTCACCTTGTTAACAATGACAATCTCCCTTGACTTAAGTGTCCATGAAATTACAGAAATATATCTTTATAGTTATGGAAATAATAGTTATGCAAATAAGAGGTTATTGACAAATTTATGTAAATATTTTGAGAAATATCTAAATCAAATAAAAATGGAAAAATAAAGATCAAAGGATTTTAGAGTGTGTATTTATCTCTACTAGGTTTCATTTGATGAGTGAGGAAATAGATACTTAGTGGTTTTTTTTTAGAGGTTCAAGCCATTAAAATTTAATGTATAATATTGTAAAATATTGTAAGTTAATAAAATTTTACATAAATTTGATATTGATAATAATATTTCACTTTTTTTTCAACATTTTTATAACAAAATATCACATTTCTTACAAAAATTTTTACATACAAAGTTTTTGGTATGTTGTAGTTTGTATAAACATCATCTCCAAACCCAATTATATGCCAAAATGTCTATTTCATTTGTGTTAGTTTGATTTTGATCTTGAGCGAGACTAAAATATCCATTGGTATGCCAGAAACAACAAAACCCTTATATAATTTAAGAACACATATACGTATCATGCAAACAAAATTTGTTTCAATGCTCTTATTCAAAAAATTTAACCTTAGGATTCTAAAATAACCTACATCATTTAACATACAAATAAATCCATATTTGAGCTTGTTTCCAATGGTTTGGGTTTAGGAAGACCATTTTTTTAAAACTAATTTCAATCCCAAAATGTGGGAATTCTTTATTTTTCAAAAATCCTAATCTACTATGTCAAAAACACCTACCCGGATGGTTTTTAATAAGAAACCCCCTTACATTGCATTGCACATCATTTTTCTCATACATATCCTATTTGAAAGCAACCTCAACACCCTTTTTTAGCTACAAAATTTACAAAACCACTGCACACCATCCAACACCCTTTTCTCAGTTTTCAAAGCATTTGGTAAAAATGGCAGAGATGAGGATGGGCTTGGTGGAGTTGGAGGTACCAATGCCCATAGTGCAGACAGTAATTCATTTCGATTATTCATACAATGTAATATGGATAACTCCTGGAATGGATAACTCCTCCATGTCTCCACAACAAGGTTTAAAATTTATTAATGCTTCACACTAACAATACTTCCAGTTCTACAAATTATTTCATACACTACTTTGCAGCTACAAAATTAAAGATTTCAAGTTGATGCAGTCATTTGTAGTATAGATTGTTTTTGGAATAATTACATTGTCTTATTTTGTAAATCAATGTTTTAGGTCACTCTTCTTTTACCATTAGAATGTGATCTGAAACATCAATCTTAATAATATTGACAAAGAGTGACAAAAAAATGTTGATTTTAAAAATAATCCAATGCAGATATTAAAAAAAAAAACTCCTATTAGCAACAAAATTGGTAACAAATACTTAAGTCGGGTGAATCCATGAAGATGGGTGTCTATTTTGGGGGGTCTTATGAGAAAATAAATATGATTTTTTCATGTTTTTTAACTTTGGGTGAACAAAAGTGATATTTTTGTTTAGAATTTCACTTTTCAATAAAAATAAAACTTTTAGAGAATTATGTTAGCTTTCTACTCATAATTTTTTCAATTTGTTTTATTGAGATTTGATATGTCGATTTGGCAAATGTTTGACAGTGTGTTCTTATAAAATGAAAGGACTAAAAAATAGTCATGTTTTGTTGCTCCCCTAAAATCATTGTTAAACTTGTTTTTTGCAAAAACAAAATATGCTATGACAATATACACACAATATACAACTGCATGACTATAAGTTTGTAACCAATGGATCTATATACACATTATTATATTTTTTTGAATTCGATTAGTGGGGAAACCTTATTGATTTTCAATATGTTTTTTGTTGCACCACTTTTCTCTCAATTGACTATAAAACTAAAACATCTACGACTAATCTTTTTAAGTAGACACTCCAATTAAAGGCACCATATTTTTTTCAATTTTTTTGGTGGTGTATTTTTAAAGTTATGGAATTTTTATTTCACCGCATTTTGAAAGAGATGAGACCAAACTCGACACATGTTAAGAAAAAAAATAATTAAAAAAAAATCTATACCTACGGAAAGTAGATTCAATGATGAAACTAATGTATCAAGTCCGACAGTTGATTTGTAGTGTAAGAGATTGTTTTAACCTTCCGAAAATAGAGAAACCTGAAAACTGTGCAGAACCGTGAAGTTTTCAGGTCTCAGAGATTATTCGACCGAATCATTATTCGGCCGAATAATATTTTTCTATTACGGAACCGTTATCTATAACAAAGGTTGTTCGGCCGAAAAACCAAACGCAAAAACTTTTTCGTCAGCTAGAAAAAAAAAAAAATTACATTATCTATATTTGTATAAATAAAACTAAATAGATTCATTATTTTCGCACATTTTGTTTTCGCATATGTCTGGTCAAAATATTTTTGAAGGGGTTTTCAAAGGAGATTTCTTTTGCAAAATGAGTTTTTTTTCCAAGGTAATTTTCTTCTTATTTCTTTCCAAGGGGTACATTCAAAGAGTTTTTTTTCCAAGGCATTTTCGCAAAGGAGTTTTTATTTTAAGGTATTTTTGCAAAGGATTTTTTATTCCAAGGTATTTTTCCTTCTTATTTCTTTGCAAAGGGTTTTTTCAAATAACTTTTTTTCCAATGTATTTTTCAAAGAAGTTGTTTCTTTGCAAGTGTTTTTTCAAAGTATTTTTTTCTAGGATATTTTTGCAAAGGAGTTTTTTTTTCCAATGTATTTTTCCAAGTGGTTTTTTCAAAGAAGGTTTTTTTCCAAGGGGTGCATTTAAAGAGTTGTTTTTCTAAGGTATTTTTGCAAATAAGTTTTTATTCCAAGGCATTTTTCCTTCGTCTTTCTTTGCAAGGGGTTTTTTCAAAGAGTTTTTTTTTCCAAGGTATTTTTGCAAAGGAGTTTTTTTTTGCAAAGTATTTATCCAAGTGGTTTTTTCAAAGAAGGTTTTTTTCCAAGGTATTTTTTCAAAGAATTTTTTTTTTCCAGTGGTTTTTACAAAGAAGATTTCTTTACAAGGTGTTCTTATTTTTTCCATTGGGTTTTTTCAAAGGAGATTTATTGTCAATGAGTTCTTATTTCTTTCCAGGAAGGTTTTTTCAAAGGAGATTTCTTTTCAAGGGGTTTTTTAGAAAGAAATTTCTTTCCAAAGAGTTTTTATTCAAAGGACTCTTACAATATTTTATAAGGTGAAGTAAATTTCAGTTCATGTTTTTATAAATTTTGTAACTGTTTTTAAATCTTAAATTTTTATTGTTTTACTATAAAGTGATGATTCTTTACTTTATCATCTATAGATTAAAAAATCATGGGCAGTAAGAGAAACTGTAAAAAAAGTAGTGATCGTAAATGTGATGATGATGCTAATAGGGAAAAACAAAACCTCCGATTTTGTGCCAAAAAAGCAAGGGTTGCAGAAACAAAAGAGACAATTATTGAAGATATAAATATAGATTTACATGATAATGTTGATGAAATGGAAATTGAAAATAGAGTACAAGAAGAACAAATTGAAGTTGAAGAGGCCATTGTTGAAGATGTAAATAGTGATTTACATGCTAATAACGATGAATTCAATATTGAAGATCAAGTTCAAGATCCAAAAATTGGACTTGGTATGTATATATCATGTATTTTCCAAATTCATTTTTTATAATGAATTGTATTTTTAGATATATGTTAAATTAAATTTAACTTGATGTATAGGTACTTTCACCATTGATGATGAAATGTTACAAGACATTGATTGCGACAACTATGGAGAAAAAATACCCATAGATGTTGCGCGATATCGTGTTACAAACATTTATGATGATATTCTCAAAGATTATTCAATAGCAGGACAAGCTCAAATTTTGAGATGTTTATTAGTGTCCAAGAAGTTAGAAGGTGCTACGTCATTATTGGGTATTCACAAGGCAGAAAAAGAGTCGAAATTAAAACATAATGTGATAGAAAATATAGGTGATGCAATACAAAAATTTGAAAAATCTAGGAAGAAAGATACCAGTGCTTCACGTAGAGCAATTCAGACAGCAATTGTTTCAGTTAGTACTAGACAAAATCGTTTGACAACACAACTAGCAAAAGCAATTGGAACCTCAAGAAAGACATTATACAAACATAGCAAATTCAGAATGCAAATAGATGAAAATGATGAACTTGCTTGCTGGGCAATTATTTGTAGACAACCTTACAAAGATAGAAAGGGATAAGGTGTTAAAGATATTGTACATAAATATTGGTTGGCACATGCTTGAGTTTCACCAAATTCAAGGGATGTGATACGACAAAGAGTATCACAAAATGTATATGAAAGCCATCTAAAACATATAATGGAAATGACACAAGTATAATTGTTCAATAAATTCAAGGAGGATCATCGTGGAATTAATATGTCAATCATGCTACATTTGTGCAACAAAAATCCTGGTATGTTAGACCTATTACTATACGTGACACATGTTTTTTTCGTTATCATGTGCAATTTCAATTATATTACGACACTTTTCTTGAATTTGGTAAAGTGTTTTGGACAAATTCACCACCTCTGCCCACAATACGTGAATTCATATCTCAAACTCTATGTGAGAGAGATCGCGATGAAGTATTTTATAATAAGAAATGTGTCAATGGAAAACATTGTCATTGCCGTGGAAATTTGGTTTTATTCCACAATAAATATCCTATCGATGATGATTAGTCACTATCAAATGTAACCGTTGATTGGAGAAGATATGAATACAACAATTATGCTACAAGTTCTAATGATGCACATTCCAAAAGAATTGATTTGCGAGAAGATAAAATATGTGTGACATATTTTCTCAAGAAATTTGAAAGTGAAATTTATAAATACACCAAGCATTCACATAGAGCACAATGGAAAGACCTTTAATTCAAACAGTCTCGTGAAAATTTTCCACCCGGAACAATTTTGTCTGTGACCTTGATTTTGCAGAAAACTATACATTTGCTGCACAAAAAGATATACAAAGTGAATACTATCATTCTGACCAAGTTTTGATATTTGTTCATGTTCTATATAGACATTCTCAACAGGATGTTGATGGCACTGAAAGCATGTGTGACAATCGAGATGTGATTAAATAATTTCACTTTTATATCAGCGATGATCATACACATGATACACATTTTGTTCAGCATTGTATTGAAAATATTTTCTATGATTCACTAAAAAGATGTGAAGTTAAATTCAATGAACATTGGATATGGTCAGATGGATGTGCGGGACAATTTAAATCTTCATGATCATCTTTTTGGTTATGTCGAATTCAAAAAGCATTGACCATTAAACATCGTTGAAATTTCTTTGAAATTGGACATGGAAACGGTGAACATGCTGGTGCAGAACTATGTGTAAAACGATCACTTCGAATATGGAAAATGAACCATTCTTCTACACGATTTCATTCAGCTGCAAAGGTTTTCCAATGGTGTAAATTACATCTAATTCATGATTATAATCAACAATCAAAAGATGTGCGCAGGTATGTACACGATTTTTTTAATTTATATTAATTGTCAATTTAAAAAAATGTACACTAACATTAAAAGTTGTCATTTGTGATTTATCATTTATTGTGTAGGTTTTTTTGGCTTGTTGGGGTCCAAGATATGGAGAGATCAATGCCATATGAGGCTAGCACCATACATGGGACTAGATATTTACACTCTATTCAAACAAAATCCTTCCAAAACATGTTTGCATTTGACAATAGAAAGAAATCATGCTTTTGTCATATTTGCACTAAAAATGTTGAATCTACTGAAGTTTGTGAAAACATAATGAACAACTATGTAAAATATTGGAAACACACCGAGATTAATCAAAAGGGAAAAATGCTGTTAGAAAGAGTAGAAGAATTAGAATCAGAAGAAATACCAATATCATCTGCGATAGAATTTAAGATCTTGTTAGAGAAGGTAATGATCTTGTTGATTGTTCATTGTTGTCCATCACCTTATGTGTATAGTCAATTTAATTGATTTAAAAACTCTGACGCCAATTGTAATGTGCACACGAGATGTTTTCGTTGTGATTGCACCTTTAGACAACAACGAAAATGTAAAATATTATTTGATGCGATGCACTGAAGGAAATATGAATTTATTGGAGGATTACGATGACAACGGATTTACATGCAAGAGAGGATCCATCATTTTAAAAGGTTATTTTTTTCAGCAGACCCATATGACTGAAAATTATGTCTACTTTAAGGATTATGAACCTGATGTTATATGCTATCAATATAGTCATTTAGAATGTGCATCTCGAATAAAATTGGTACAATTTCCATTGAAACAAAAATTTTAAAAATAGAAAATGGAAACTATCCAAATATGACAATGAACGGATAATTGAAGACGGCATTCCATTGCGATGTTTTTAACTATATCAAAAATGAATTGATCGACGTTTTTGTGCATGTCAAATGTTATGTACGATATATTTTTTTCTTTGAACTATGACTATGATCTTGAATGAGAACTAGAATAAGAGTTTAAATGATTGTATTTTAGCATGTTCAAATCAATTCGATAATTATTTGGTAATGAGAACTTCAATAAAAGTTGGAAAAAGTTGAAAAATGCTATATTTCAACTATATGGAATGTTGTCTTTAATGTGTAATTTTGTCTTAAAGTCTGTCTAAAGTACTTTCTTTAGGTCCCCATATGTCTATTAGACCACCTAAGGGATGAGATAATGGATGTCGTTGTCCCCACACTCCACCCAGAATCTTTACTTTTGACTAAATGATGTTAGTGAGGAATCACCGAGAAACCGGATATATTTTGTATTCATCTCCATTTCATGCTTCTCGAATGTATTTAATAATGGGAAATTATTATTCTTGATCCATTAAGATGGGTTGATCCATTACTGGCTTTGTGGTGGGCTAAACAATTCATATATAAATATGATCCATGAGTTTTTTAGAACTTTGTTAACCTATGGTTTTTAAATAAATGATACATGCACAAGGATAATATCACTTGTGTAAGTTCACATAACTGAAATCATGGAAAATGGAGATAATGATCATTTTATTTTTAATCACAAGCAAGGATTTCAGGATTGTGAAGCTTATGCTAAATTAGAGCAATGATTATTTACAACAAACCGATGAAAATTCATCAAATTGTTGTCCAAAATCATTGCTCTAATTTAGCATAAGCTTCACAATCTTGGAATCCTTACTTATGATTAAAAAACAAAAAATCGTTAAATCCCCATTTGCTATGATTTCAGTAGCATCTATAGTTCACCAACTAACAAGAGTCTGGTACCTAAACATTGAAAATATGAATCATTAGTTAAAAATTGAAAGTATGAATCATTTATATGAAATTAAAGTTTACTATTGAAACCAAGATCATATATTATCAGACAATCTTAAAGATTGAAACCTTCACTAAATTTTATTGACATCTCAACACTGAAAATATTTTACATCTACACTCATATGTTATCATTCATAACATTAGATTGCACCTATCAAGAATTCCTAATATTCATTCTTAACAATCCTAACATTCCTATCATTATTTACATCTCAACACTGAAAACATTTTACATCTACACTCATAGATTTTTATTCCTAACATTAGATTGCACCTACAAAAACTTCCTAACATTCATTCTTAACATTCCTAACATTCCTATCAAAACTTTCTAACATTCATTCCTAACATTCCTAACATTAGATTGCACCTATAAAAACTTCCTAACATTCATTCTTAATATTCCTAACATTCATATCAAAACTTCCTAACCTTCATTCTTAACATTCCTAACAATCCTAACAATAGATTGCACCTATCAAAACTTCCTAACACTCATTCTTAACATTTCCTAACATTCATGTTCTTAACATTCCTAACATTCCTAACATTCTTAACATTAGATTGTACCTATCAAAACTTCCTAACATTCATAACATTCCTATCTTTAGATTGCACCTATCAAAACTTCCTAACATTCATTCTTAACATTCCTAACATTCCTATCATTATTTACATCTCAACACTGAAAATATTTTACATCTACATACATACATAAATTTAATAATACATAAATTCATAAACATATTCTAAGAATTTACCACACCAAATATGCTAAATAATTAACAAACAAAAAAATTAGATCATTTAAAGCAAATACAAAATATGTAAGTTCAATGTACATGTATATAATCCAAAAAAAAATTCATGAACATGTGAGTTCAATGTACATATATATGATCCAAAAATAAAGCTCCTCGATGTCGAAAACAACTACAACATATATATCAACAAAAAAAGAGCAATATAAATAATTCTCTAAATGGAAGTCCACCACTATCCTCCACTAGGGTATTCCCTTGGACTCGACCCAACCAGCAACATGTATAAAGTAGATTATGAATATCATAAATTATTTAAACAATTTTAAACTAAATTCAAAAAATTAAAATATTAAACTTATATCAAAGAACAATTCAATTATTAACAAAATTACCTCAAATTCTCTAAATGTAAGTCCACCACTATCCTCCACTGGAGTCTTCCCTTTGCCTCAAAGAGATCGAAGAGACCCAATCTGCAACATGTATAAAAACAATTTATGAATCTCATAAATTATTTAAACAATTTTAAACTAAATTCAAAAAATTAAAATATTAAACTTATATATCAGAGAATAGTTCAATTATGAACAAAATTACCTCAGTGCCAATATTCACATCCATCAAGGAACCTATATCTTCACCGCCAATTTCCATATGTTCTCTTCCCTAAAATTTATATTTTGTTAATAAATAAAACATAGTGCAAGCAAAAAAAAACTAAAATTAAGCAATTAACTTAAAATGGAAACAAAAAAATTAAAATCATTAGCTCACAAGAGATGAAAAATCATCTAAAAAGTTCGAATCTAAAATAACCTGCATGGATAAGTCAAATTAACAATAAGATAAATAGATAAATGAAAATTCAAAAAAATGATAAAATATCTTTCAAACATAAATATAATTATGTAAATAATAAATATACCTTTCCAAGATGTTCTTCTACATTTTCTACATTTTCACTAGTGGAGACTCGAAAATTATGTTCATTCAACATTTTAGAAAACTGCAACCAATAAACATTTACGTAATGTATTTATTACTATACATAAAAAAAAGGCATAATATCATACATAGATATAATGTAACAAAAAGTTCAATTCAAAATGAATAAAAAAAGTAAATAGATTGAAAGTACACAAACCTCTCATATACTCGATGTGTCATTGGATAGGACATCCGAAGCTATATCACAACAAACCTTAGCATAAGCCTTGACATCTTCAATGCTCATTCCATCTAACTATCATTCATTTTGTAAACAAAATTTTGATGAATAGTGGATCGAGCCCTCTCTCGAATCAATCCCACATCAACTCCTACAAATGCCGACGTTAAACCTTCAGCAACA
Organism: Larix kaempferi; assembly: GCA_027924585.1. NCBI lineage: Eukaryota > Viridiplantae > Streptophyta > Pinopsida > Pinales > Pinaceae > Larix > Larix kaempferi. Next base: position 30,706,488 of record BSBM01000622.1, on the reverse strand, counting down.
GAATGCCTTGCAGCTGTCCCAAGTTGTGATGTGGGCTCCATCTCTGATTTGTAAGTCACAAGCCTAGGTGGGAGAGATATTTGAGGTGGAGGTCGAAGAGTAGTGGGATCTCTAAGAGCACCATTTCGATTATATAATCGCCCCTTTCCAACTCCATATAAGTCAGAATGAATATCGGTATAGTTTGGCTTCATTTTAAAAAAAAACTCGGCATAAAAAATTCTGGCAAAATAATTAGAAACCTCATCTTTCCATGGAAACCGACCATAGGATGCAAGGAACTGATCATATAAATGATGTACAAGTTCAGGGTGCTTAAAATATTGCACTTTCAACATTTTTTGCTTTAGGCCCTCTTTGAAGTTAAACATTGAGTTGGCTTGTTCTTTGGTCACTCTCTCCTTCACAACAGCCCACATGTCTGGACCCATCACTTGGACCTTTCTTCTCCGCATCAAGTCAACAAAACCATCTGCTGTCGGTCCAAGATCCGCATATACCTCAATGAATTTTTGTAATGATCGCAAAACCATCTCTAAACTTTGTTTGTTCTCTGAAGGGAGATCCAAACTAGAAAGATCACGTTGCAGCTTGTCATAGTGAGATGTAAAGCTTTCAAGGGTCATTTGTTGAGGACCACTTTCCCATGGAAGCTCCTCAGGTAAATCAGATGGATAAGTCGTTATGGGTGTACAACCCTTGGCTAGTTCAACATATTGCGTCCTGGCTCGACCTTCGTCACTCTGTGTAGAATGACGAGCCCCTTGGAAACCTTGCTCTGCACCCACGTTTGTTTCAACGCCTGTCCCCCTTGTTCGATCTTCCTCCCTCTCTATAGAATTACGAGCCTCTTCTGAACCTTGCTCTGCTTCAAATACAAAAAGAGTCAAGTGTGTAAACATGTACAAACTTTTTGAACACACAAAAATACAAATTATACATGTATTAAAACATTAATGTTCATACCGACAGAAGGTCGAGATCGACGTTCTCCCACATAAGATAAAGGGGAATCATTTGTATCCCTGTCGCCCCGCCGATGATCAGATGAATGTGAACTATACAATAAGCTTGAATCCCGATGTGAAGTCGACAACCTTCGATTATCAATTGGGACACCAACTCCCGTTGAACGTGATGACCTCCTACGCTTTTGCCTCGAAGACTTCTCTCTTTCCATTTGATATGATGTCTACATTTACACAACTATCAACTCATAACATATTCAAATTCTACATGCTTTGATATTTTAACATTCTAAACATTTAACCTAATCCCCCAGAAAAAACAAATGGAGACAATAATTGTTGTTATGATCAATTGTAATTTTGGCCATCCAACCATTTGAGGTACAACACCCATGTCAAGGAGAGTTTTGTACATTACTTTCATTTCCTGTATTAGTCTAGTCTTGTTAATATAGTTCATCCCTATGGTGGGCCAACACTTATTAGCTGTTTTATAGTTTGTGAATTGAAAGTGGCTAAGTCAATGCAAAGAAGAAAGAGGTACACCAATGTGATCTTACTTATGGCCCTAATATGATGGATATACTGATCAGCCTAATAAAATCAATGGTAATATAAAGGTCTATATGATGTAATATAATGTAAATATTGTAATTAAGTAATGAACACAACTAATATGAACCATTGCATATGTTAATGACACTAACATAATGTACTAGTTATACTTGATAGCTGTCAATAATAAATAATATTATCCTTAAATGGAAGCTTATTGCATATGTTAATGCCACTAACGTAATGTACTAGTTATACTTAATAGTTGTCAATAATAAATAATATGATCCTTACATGGAAGCTTATTGTATGATATGAATGATAATCATTCATATTATACGACTATGAAGTGTATCTCCGTAGTTAAATAAATGACTATCACTAGAGAGACCGTAAGATAAGAATAAGTCAGTATTTACATGTTATGAATCACAAGCCTTAGTTACTGATAGAAGCATTTAAATATAGTTTCAAATGGAATCTACAGTTTCAACATTTACTTATAGCTTGATCCCTACTAATAGGTTAAGTATACGTATGGAATAAGTAAGCTTTATGTTACAGTTTATTTTACCAATATGAGTTATATAGCCATTCTTAGTCTGTTTAACAATCTTTGACATATATAACTACTTGTATAAGTAGAATTCATGAGTCTGTTCATGAACGAAACTATGTTCATGAATAGAGTTATGTTCATGAACATAATTCATAAGCTCTGTTCATGAGCTTAAAATACCTGGACTTTATGTAATGGGAAAATAGCCATGGATGACATCAAGCAAGCCCAACAATATAGTGGTAATGGTAAGGAAAATCTGATAGGGTTCAATGATTAAAATTTCATCTATTCTCCCATGTTTAAAGTTTTATTTCTCCCTCTCTCTCCAGAGTTAATACCTTTAGGAGTTACCACTCACCATTTTGGATATGCTAACTTTATTCTTAAATTTGATGTTGAATATGTGTATGGTCTTCTTTTGCGACATAGATCCTCGGTCCATTTCGTTTGTGGACATAAACCTTTAATGAATCTTCTCTCAATTGATTCTCTAAACTTGTTAAATTTTATATTAATATCAATCCAATGGAAAATGAAATCAAGGGGAAATATTTTTCTATTAAAAAATATGAAGTTATGGTTTTCTATGTGCAAATATTTTGTTCTTCTTTTAATGTGCATCATTTATAGTTTGGCACATATAGCTAATTGTAATATGAGCATTGAAGGAAACCATTTGAAGACTAGCCTTTGCTTGCAGGTTAATCAACTCTTGCAGCTTTCCACTTTAACCTAGACCATGCTAATTGACACATGGGCATTCACTATTACTTTTCTTCTAGTGTTGAGTCCTTTTATTCCAGTTTGAAGAGCTTGGTTAGAAAATGTCTGAATTTCTAGAGAATGAACTTAACTTCTACTTTTACATAGATAGCTGTGAATCTTTTTCTTTTTTTTTTCTCTGCACCAACGTAGATACAAATAACTCTGTCCAAATAACGTTGCTTAAGAAATTCTAGAAATTTCTAGTTTTGTTAGTTCTTTTTTTGGGGTTATATGAAATGATTTATCTCCCAATACTCAGGGTTGCTCTAGTTAGCCATATAGACCATAGATCTGTAAATCATCACTAAAATAGTGACTGATATAGAAAGGTGTAGATCTCTATGTTAATTTATTTAAACCCTTGTTACTAAACTCGTAAATCTCATTAGCTTCTGTCGAAATCCCACTACAACCGACTACTATATGTTATATTGATTTGGCCCAGAAATAACAAATTGTATCAATTTAAAGTGTTACTATCATAAATATAAAGGTGTATTTATTATTAATTCATCTCTGATTCACGTTACGTAGTGTCTTAGTATACATACTCTATATCTAAAACATAGTCATCAATTAAATTTTAAAATCTCGGTCCACAAATGGAAGCTGCGATACTCTTATAATCTGACCCTATTCTATTTAATTTTACTCCTCCTTTTCTGTAATTCAATTGCAAGTAATTCATTATTGACCAGAAATAAATTGGTTCCATTTTGAGATTGTTTCTATTTACAGTGCAAACAACTATCTACCAACTGTAATCAATTGATGTACAACCACATTACAGGAAACATAATTCTGTGCTAAAATTGACTGTGACCTTAGGAAATCCAATGTTTACACTGTTAACCATTTTTTTGTTTGGATAGTTTGTCGGTGTGTTTCAAATGCTATATATATATATCTAATTATTAGTTTGCTAATGTTATCATCTACTGCAGATAAGCTTTCAGTTTTTATTTGCAATCTCTTTGTTTCATAATTCAATTAAGAGTTTATCATGTTTTTAAGGACATACATGTCCTTTCAACGAAAACTAACTCGCAGAACACCAATTCGTCGAACCCCATGAACCGGAGCAAACCACAAAGTCGCAGAACCGACCGTGAAAACCAACTCACAGAACCGAACGAGAACACCAACACACCGAACTGGAGCTGAACACCAACTCGCCGAATAGAGAATATTTTCCTTCAAATAAAAACAACAATAATTAACAAAAGAAAACGAAAAAAACTGAAAAAAAAACACTAAAACTGAAACTGAAACTAAAAACTAAAAAAAGTAAAAAGTAAAAATGAAACCTGGCTAATCAACCCACTATCAACTCCATGCTGAACCTGTAAACTCCACACCGAAACTGGATGATCAACCTAAAAGCTAAATCTCGACGGGGTGGTGAGAGAGGAGGTGGCAGATGTCGACGGGTTGGCGAGAAATGAGATGGAAGATGTCGATGGGGTGGTGAGACAGGGGGTGGAGGATCCCATCGCCGACAACAGCTGCAGGAGGATGAGGTCAAGCGACTGGTAGGGTCTAAGTCGGGGTAGGGTCCATAGGTGGGAGAGGATCCATAGGAGGGACAGGCGGGGTCTAGATTTGTTGGCAGAGAAAATGAAAAACAATGGCCGTAGCCAAGCTTTTATGTAGAATAATTATTCGGCCGAATAAACTAACAAATGCCAGACATTTTTTCTGGTGGGCACTGCCTCGCACACACTTCAAGGTCTCTGTTAATTTTAACAAAGAACTGTTACTGGTTATTCAGCCAAATAAATTATGGGTTATTCGGCCGAATAATCATATTTATTTGGCCGAATAATAACTTTAATCAACCAAATAAATATGATTATTCCGCTGAATAACCTCCGCTAAGTTTTTTGGGCACCCGATTCTCACATAAGTGTTACCCATCTTCACAATCGCACCCAATGGTTAGTTCAAATAACAGTACTGTGCAAATAGAGTAATATAAAATAATGCATACAATCACACAAAGGTAAAATTGTATAAGTATAAAATCGAGTCGATGATATATTAAAATCAGTATTACCTTTTCAAAAAAATTGTAATCAAAACATTGATACCAGTTTTTAGAAGTCTAGAAGTAATTATCCATGGAGAAATCCAATAGAGTAATCAAAACTAGCAGAAACTGTGAATTCAATAAGCATTTCTCTTGCACTCTATCGACCCTTTTACAATAAACTTTCCAGGTTTATATAGCCATAGCTATTAAATCATCTCAGGTCTCTATACAACAACTTAATACTAAAAATATACATTCAGTTATTAACAACTGTTTATAAAATAAAAGCAGAAGATCCTTATCATCATTCTATTTCCATAAAACTTCTTCAAATAGAGGCACCTGGCATGTATGACTATCCTTAGAGCTGAAATTGTGATCGTCAATATGAATGACTATCATATATATCCTGATGAATTGAACAGTGATGTGTCCAACCTCTAGAATGTATGCTAGCTAGCGAATGCAAAACTATCTTTCTTTTAAACTGGCTTCCAAAATATTCGCGACTTAGGTATACCTGAAACAATGACAATGCAACAATTAATTATCACTAACTGTATGATAACAAGAAATAATAAAATAATAAAGCTCTTCCACAAAATTAGAGATTCTGTAGTTATGTTTATTAAATTATAGTATTACCTGTCAAGATCAAAATAGAGTAAATGTCAATTTTTAATTGCCCTTCTTGCTTTGGCAAGTCTAACCTTCAATTTTAAGATTTTGAGCTTTTGTTCTTCAATCTATTCCAGTAAATGAGTGTTTATTATCATTTTAGTTTTCATATCTTTTTTGTACTTTCGTTTCCTCAAATTTACTTTCTGCCATCTTTCTACCCAGCTTAACACTTCGGCCCTGACTGCTTTATTTTCCTCTTCTTTTAATGTTGCATATGCTTTGTAGTCTTTCATTTCATCTTTTAACTGTGCAATTCTAGTTTCATATACCCGGTGAAGAATCTGCTTGAGGGTTTCTTCTTATTGATCTTTAGAGTCATCAAAATGAGGAGAACCAGGTTGATTCTTATCTTGAATAGACTAGGAAATATTTACACCTGAAGGTTCTACTCCATACTCATTTGGATGAACCTTATGAACAACCTGTTTTACCAATGGCTGTCTACTATCATTCACACACAAAGCTTGTTCATTATCCTGAAATATCTCAGGAATTGGGAGTAAGACATCCTCATCATGAATAACGATAGGTTCAATATTTAGTTTAGTAGCTACAGGTGTAGGCCAACTGGTCATACTTCGTGTAACCCTACGAAGCATTTCTGTTAATTCACTTGCTTGTTTAGATTTAACTTCATCGCAAGAAATCTCTGCTAATTGCCCAAGTTTATCAACACATCCTGGTGTATTTTCCTGCTGAGAAGTGAGGGTTTCATTGATACCTTCATCCTTGGTTATTTCCCTCTATGAATTTTGCACAACATCTGGCTTATTAACATCTGAATCTTCTAATGTAATCTCTAGTTGGAACGTTGAATCCTCAGGAACTGGGATTTTATTTCATTAAAAATTGTTCCCATGTTCGGCCATCCAGAGATAGTTGGTGTTTGATTAAAATTTTAACTAAACCACGATGAAAAAGACTTTGATCATGAACCTCCACTGTGCTTTGATTAGCCGAAGCCATTTTCTCTAAACTATGGAGTAGAAAATAGGGTAAACTCATTTTAAATCCTTTCAACGCCATTATCAATCTAAGATAATAAAAACACACATGAGAAAACCATCCATCACAGGTTATAAACCGAACTATCAATCTAAACACAGGAAACCACTTGGGTTTCAAGAAATTTACTGGAAAGCCATACCTGTCATTAAAATATTTAGGCATAGGTATAAGAAACGTTTTCCATTTGTCTTTGTACATTACCCCTTTCTTGAACTATTTTTCTCCATCCAATGGTAACCTAGTTGCTTCAACAATGAATTGCTCAGACAGGGTCAACTGTAAATCGCCAATGTGTGCAATTTTTCCATTAAAAGACAGAGCGAATCTTCATGTAACTCCCACGTTATGGCCACTGAAGCTATCAAAGAATTTCCCCCATCCAATTTTATCAAAGAAACAGGCTGACTTAGGATCCCCAATAAGCCATTCTGAACCCTCTCGTTTGAATCTGCATAACGGTGCCATTTCTTCTTCCTGCAATTTTTCTCTTGATTGGGAAACATAGGATGTGGTAAAGATCCATGGAATAGGTATCCAGGATTTAACAGACATGATATCAATCCTTCACTTAGCTCCATTGAAACCCTAGACTCGTGTTTCAAGCTAATAAACTGTAATGCCCATATTTGCACACTTAGTAATTAAAACTCTAATGTGAATTAGCTTAACATTTTCATTTGTTTTATTATATGTTAGACTCATCTAAGTTGAGTAAGACTATTGTTATGTGGATAAATGGACCCCCTATGTGTGGACAGTAAATGGAATATAATGTTTTAATTTATTAATGACAATAAATATGTTATTTCAATTGAACATTCAAAATTGAATATAGAATATCCATATGAGGAAGGCTGATTTAGTTGTTTGCAAAAGTACTTACATGATTATTTGTAAATGTTGTATTAGTGAAATGGATTAACACTTGAAAGAGTTGGGTATGGCTTTATATATGTTTCATGTTAATGATGAACTATTCCACATGTTACTTGGCTATGAGATAGGCGGATTCCTATATTGCCAAGGGGCACGAGATGTATTAAACATCATGAGTATAATGATGTTATATCAAATTTCATTCTATTTAATTATGAATTCCAATATTTCTATGACTTGTGGGTGAGTGTGAGTTTTGACAGGAATTGTGACCTTCCCAAAGTGGTTTTTCAATGACGGGGCCCCTTAGAACAGTGATGGCATAGTATGGTTGATGTAGAGTGTTGACCCTAGTACTACTAGCGGGGGTGGAGGAATCTCCCACCGTTTATCCCCCGAAACCTGGAGTCGTGGGAGGTTTGTGTAGTGCACTCCCCTAGACGTGTGATGACGACTAGCGGATTCCTGCTGGGGAAGCTTGGTCGATGTGGTCAATCGACACTTCCGCTTATGGGTTCTATATGTGGTTAGGTCATGCAGTCGACGCTACAGTATATTGCAGCAGAGGACGGGATGGTGAGGTCAGGAGATGGAAGTAGTGGTGATTTAGGGGCTGGATTACTGATGTGATGAATGGTACCAATGATGGATTGGATGGTGTTCTTGATTGTTATTAACCATCATGATTATATGTTTGATTTCACCATTATGTTTATCTAATTTTGTCTTATTGTTTCTGTATGAATGATTATGAATGATGAATGATGCAGTGTTTAATTGTTCTTCTATATGTTGTTTGAGAGGTTGTAATAATGATTTATTAGGAGCATTAAATGTGATTATTAGTACGCACGCGTAAGACGTGTGCACTAGCCATGCATACGTCAATTCGTGATTACATTACTATGATTGGTCGATCGATGAATAAATTAATATGATTATATTATCTATTAGTAACTTGGTTGACGAATTGATGAAAGCATTACTTGTGTGTTGAAAGTATGAGTTTGTTGACTTGTTTAAAATGATTTAGATTTATATAAATTGATTGGATTATTAAATAACATATATAATTATATACATATAATATAAAACATGTCATAATATAATATAGTATATGAAAATATCTTGACTTATGAATGAAAGGATAATATAAATAAATGGATAGATAGGATTTGCACAAATTTTTAGAAATTGGTTGTCATAGTTGCATTAATATGGGAGCATGACAAGTGAGACTTTGCATCCATGTTTATTAATATTTTAATTATTTAAATCAAATTTCTATTTTTTTTGGAGAAAATGAATTTATTGATTGATGACTATTATTTATGGGAATTTATTGATGGATGAGGATTTTTTATATAAATATGAGACTTGAGAGTGGAAGGAGGGAGGTTCTTTTTCTCTTGAAGATTATTTTGGTGAGAGTATTCTAGGATGGAGAATTTTGGTACTTTGGGGTATGAGAAGTTTTGAAGAGTTGGAAGAGTTTGAGAACTCTTGGAAGATTTGATACATAGCCTACTGGTGCATCACTGTTCTGTTCTCTGGGGGTCTCGGGCACGGAGGGCCAGGAGGCCATTTGGATGGGACCGTTCAATGGTTTCCTGGGGCTAGGGAACCGGCTAGGCCCCTAGTTGGCTGGGAGATAAAACCGTGGTCCTGCTTTGGTCAATAAAGATGGAAGCAACTCGAGGAGAAGAAGAGGAAAGCTTGCTCAGTTTGGACTACGTCACCATTCTTATAACGAGGTATTTTTCTTGTGATTTTAAATTGTTTATATGTTGTTGTAAAATTATCATATGATGCTATTGCTACATGATTTATGATGTTAATTTATGTTGTGTGAATCATCAATGAAGTTTCAAAAATTCTAAGTTATTTGATGCTATTGCCAAATTCTTATATTTTGCTTATATGTTGTTATGGTTACACTTTGCTTATGTGTTGTTTATATGCTTCTAGAGTTACATGATGTATATTGAGCTTGTATTGACACTCTTATACATTTCAAAAATAAATAAATAAAATAGATATTTAATTAGTTTAAAATTTTTAATGCCCTTGAGAGGCATTACATATGGTATCAGAGCCCGAGGTTCAAAACCTAGGAACCTTAAAGGCCCAAATGACATTAGGAAATAATAATCTAGAATTCTGAGTTTCAATAGTGATAGCGTTTAGCGGTAACTTTCATAGTTCTTATTTGTAGTGATATATTTTATTTACAGTGGCTTTACATAAATAACAAACTAAATTTATTTTCTTCATTTTCATACTAAACATTTTGTTTTAAGCCCATTCTGTGATAGGGATGATCATCATATCAGGAGACAAGGTAGAAAGTTTAGTGTCTACAACGATAAATTTACCTTCCACTTGAATGGATCAAAGTCAAGGATACTCCTTGATGCTTGTGTAGTTTTCAGTTTAGTGAGGGGGATACATCTACCCATGTTTGTTCTCATTTCCAGCTGTGTGTGTCTACCACCTAACCTTCCCTACATTAATATATATGGTATGTGGGTCTCCTATTCAAGCGCGTACACATGGAGAGAACAATTATCTGTGCCACGGATCTAAGGCTGAAAAACAGAGCTCAGCGTTGAAGTAGATCCGTGAATAAGCATACAAGGAAAAACATTGTGGTGTTACTATGCATATATCTGTATATCTGTGATAGAATCATTATGAGAAAGATCACCTACTATAGATCATTGGCTTAAATTTGCTGAAGAGAGTAAATCGCTAGAGACCGGGTGCAGATCATTGAGGGTTTTGCTGCGTGGAGGTTTAGAGAATTGCTGAGGGCAACGTTGGTAGTGAAAAATTTAATAAAATAAAAATAAAAGATACCCATTTCACTAAAGCCCTGTGTGTTTTATTTGAAATTGGTCTCTTGCAAAATGATAGCCTCTACTTTGAGAAAATTCCATTTTTAACTTGTTGCGCCCACTTCTATCTCTTTGGGTGAATTATTTCAAGTATAAATTCTTCAAAAACTCTAACTTTTCCTCTCAGTATTGAGAAGGATTTGATAGATCATTGAAAGGGCTTTCCAATACTATATTGTCTTCTCAATTTGGTTTTGAAAAGTGTCCACAATCTGCATTTTAGTGACTGAATATCCTCAAATAATACTTCACATCATTTTCAACACGAGAAAATTCATCACTCAAACTCGAAGTTAGCTCATCAAATGTTTGTAAGGTGGCATCCTTCAGTAGTTTTGAAAATTGTTGGTCTTCATTTATCACTGGATAAAATGATCTAAGTTCTTGGCGCAACACTTATACATAAAATTAAAAAAATCCATCTAATCTTCAGTCTTACTCTACGGTGAAAAACAAGCCATTTCCATCTTTGAAAATGAATCTGCCAAACATGAAAAATTCAAAGCTCATTATCTTTCATTGAATGGGTTCTTCGTCTCCTTATGCAAAATATAATTTAACAAAAATTTGCTGAGGGATTCAATTCATATTTATCCCCAATCTTAGAATGTTACTACTGATGTCAGATTTTACTAGTTCCATAACAGCACCAAACTTGTCAGTGACAAGCAATATAACTTTATAAGCTAGCAGGCATCTAAGAATAGTTTTTTTTTAAGTGTATGATCAATGGTAGTCTCTACATGAGGTATCACTTCCATCTATGAAATCAAACCAGTTCCTTCTATGTCAAAGCAATTATTATTTGCCAAACAACATGTCTTTTCTTTTATTTGTTTCTTTAACTCCACAATTCTCAATGCAAAGTCTAGAAAATTCAACACCGATTCAAGCTGGCCTAACTAAATGCTCACTAGAAAAATCTTAATACCAACTGTGCAACCAGACTAGATAAGCCCAATGTAACCTATATTGAGCTCATAATCTCGATTTTTCATAATTTTTCATAATTTCGACATATATTTTGGGGGAAATTTACCATGAACCCTATATTTGAATCCGTGTTTAGTTTTGGCTATTTAATGATAACTAACGATGTGGCTTTCGTTTTTAGCAAATGGACAGGGCCTCAACAATGGCAGATATTGTTGAGTACATGAAGGAGATTCTGCAACGTACTAAAGATCTCCATATCGAGCTCATGTCAGGGTCCTCCAACTTGAAGCCCTTGGAACCTGCACTACCAGAGTTTTCTTGCAGAATGAACCAAGGTTTCAAGCTTCGTTGCTTAATCCATGTGACATCCCTCTCCAATGATGAAAAAACATTATGTCTGATTTATTTTTAAATTATTTTTATTAATTTTGAGATTATGCAATGAGGAAGCCAGATGAGAAATCGACTGACTTAAGTCCTAGGAGGACTGTTGTAAACAAACAATTTTATTATATTAATAAAAGAATGAGTAGGAACAACCAAGTTAAATGAGGAGATCATGCATGGAGAAGTGGGGGACAAGTTAGAGTTAGCCTCTGGGAAACCAGAACAAGTGTCAGGAGTGTATTTAAGACACTAGACACACCCTGAAAATTAGGGATTTGATTAGCTGCGAAAATTCCATGAGGAATTGGCTGCTAATGGTAAGACCTAGGCAAAACTATAAAAGCAGGGCATATGTGAGGAGGCAGGACGGTGCTGAGTATGCCGGAAAGAATTTCACTTGCTGTGTGAGCACTCTGTGTTAGGCAAGGGATTCAGGAAAACAAGACTGAGTTTGAGGCTAGCTGTCCACATTTCTCCATGCATGTGTCTGGCTCGGGGGTGATTGCGGACAGACTTGGTGTTTGTACCTAATCTACGGTTGGGAGGAACGTGGCTGTTCCTACTGCATTTGGTTTCAAGTTCCAGGTTTTGTTATCTCAGACTTGAAGTAATTCCTGTTATTTATCTGCCTCCTTTGTTAAAAATATAGTAATTATGGTATCCAAGTAATTTCTGTTATTGAAATAATGCTTGATCTGTAACATAGATATTTAGTAATAATGATAAACCAGCAACCAAATGGAATGAATAATGTATTCGCAGAGGGATTGTTTTATCAGGGTTACAATTTATTTATAAGCCCTCAGTAAAGAATTGCAGGATTTCTGTATATGTTATTGTTTATTATACCGATCCTATTCGTGATTACAAATCGATCTATAAAGCCCCAGTAAAGAAAGTACATGATTACCATATATGCTTATTGTTTATTATTATCGACCTTCTTGTTACAAATTAAATCTGTAAAGCTCCATGAGAATTGCATGGTTTTCATATAGTATTCGATACACTGGCAGTTAGGGTTTCTAAGACTCCAGATCTATCGACAGTATGTTTTTAGAAGAAAACAAAAATATATATCTATGAACTCCTATCATACCATATCATTACCATTTCGAAGATCTAATGTTCCAGGCAAATGCCTTTACAGTTATATAGAAAATAAAACATCGACAGCATGAATGAGAAGAAAACAATAAAATGTATATAACAGAACTCTTATCATACCATATCATTATCATTTCGAGGATCTGTTCTGTTATGTATTGTTCCAGGCAAATGCCTTACAGCTATATAGGAAATTAAAATAGCTTTCCAGGCTTTGACGAGAATATTTTAAATCAGGTCTAAATAAGAAAATACGATAGATCCACACCACGGTTTGGTTGATAAGTTCTAATTAGGAACGCAGTCTTCTACTACCATTCATTCCATCCTGTAGACAATCAGTTCACAAAATAGAGACAGACGAAAGCTCCAGAGTTCGTTAAACACAGGATCCTTTTAAAAAAAAATTTGCCCCACGACTGATGAATTAAGGACTATACTATCATGATTTTTTTTCCCATTTCCACAAAATCATTGTCAAACACTTATCTACCACGCAGGCATACAGAAGGGTTGAAATCAGAAAAATACAGAGAGCTGTGTAATACTTGAGGAAATGGGAAATGGTATCATACCCACTCTATAGTTGTATCTAGACAGATTGTTAATACATCCAAAAATCAAAATCGCTTTCCAGTGCTAAACCCTGAGGTCGTAGACCCATTTCGTGTCATTCATAGCATTACGAAATTGTTCTGTATTCTTGACAGATTTCGAGCCTTAAATGATGAAATAGAACCCTTCGTAAAGTAAGCAACAGAAAACCCTGATTTTTAAACCCAGATAATTCATTATGCATTCTCTAGAGACTAGAACCACAGAAATATTTATCACAAGAAATAGTATTGCATCGGGTTCGTGGCTGAAAGACTCAGGCCATCACGAACCCCTGAAGTTTCAAAAACTGAACGAACCATGACATTAAAACTAAAAATTTTCTTGTTGCCATTGAAGAAGTCTTCCCAAGTTTTCCTGTCGTCTCATGAAGGCAGAGTAGCAATACCACTTACCGTTAAGGAAGGTCCCCTCTGCAATCTGCATTGTCTCGAACTGGGAATACCTGCCATTATCAACAAACAATACATTTAGTAAAATGGCGATAGAATTGCACTACAAAACAATCAGTTAATAGATAATATCGAGTCACTGTATTGGATGTTACCTCTGAGGCATTGCAAGGACAAATTGGCTACGACTTCAAGGCAAGGAGAACTCCCTCTGGAGTAATCCCGAAAGCAAGTAGTCATCCCTCCTCATTATAGAAGAAATTACAGAGATAACAAAGGATCCAGGTTTATTTCGAATCGCCAGGGTTTGGGTTGGACATAATGGTGAACCCCAAATTCAAATGCAAAAATGAAATGGTTCCAGAGAGTTTCTAGGTCTGCTGAAAAGTGACTTAACCCAAAACCGAGACAACCAACCCTGTCCTTCCGGTGCAGGTGGCACCACAACATTCAACACTTTAAATGTAATCACATGGCCATCTAGAAAACGATGAATGCCCCAGTACGGGTGCCCTGTCAAAATGCAAGTGGCGTTTTTAACTGCATATGCTTGATGGTGTCATATGGTTCATTTACCACGCTAAGCTTCGTTGGTAAGTGTAAAATACCTTGTAATTAATTGTTAGGGTAATTCGTATTGGAAGGGGTTTACATTTTAATGCATAGCTTATCTGAGTCACCTAGCTGGTAAGACATGTAGGGACGATCAAACAATTATCATTATGAGATTTAATAACCATAGTGCTCTTAGTATTCTTTCGATGCGCTTTTGAGACTTAAGAATTGAGTGTTTTAAACTTACATCCTTAATAGCATAGTGATGTATTTTCAAAGTTAGATTGGTGGTGATATAACAACATTAACACATTTGTTATTCCATTTAAGATCCTTGTTGAATGTATGCTATATGGAAATGCGACACTAAGCCATATACATTAAATCTTGGGCTGTTAAAAAAATATCCATACCTTGTTACGACATCATGGAAACACTCCGACATCATGGAAAAACTCCGGAAACATAGGAACCTGTATACCAGAAAGAAGGGAGGATTAGCTGTAGCTAAGTAAGTGGTATGTCAACATAATAACCTTCTAGCTAGTAGAAGAACAAGGGAAGGACACCTGTAAGTTCAATGTTACGAAGACAGTAACAAATTAAATACTGATAAATGTAAAACTGTCTTCTTCTTAGGTGCTGTAAAGTGAACGGAAAATCACAAGGTTAAGTTTTAAAGAAAAAGAAAAAAAAAAATAAAAATTTATGGAGATCTCACATATGGTATCAGAGCTAGATTCAACCCTGTCGCCTTGGAAACACTTAGTTTTTGCTGCGCAGGAAATATAAATTTAATATATATATTTGAATGCTGCATGCGTATGTTCCAGTTTTGAAATTTCAGATGACTTCGCAGGAGGAATACGGAGAAGAGCCTGAAGGAAACGAACAGGCAAGAATAGCAGAACATTCGGAAGCAAGCCAAGTACTAGAAACCATCAGAAGTCTGATCATGGAGATACAGAGTTTCAAAGCAGACAATGAGCAACTAAAGAAGGCTCAGGAAAAACAACAAGAAATCAATGAAATTTTGCTGCAGAGTCTTCATGAAAGGAACAATGGAGAAAAACAGAAGGAGGATACTAAAGGGAAAGAGGAGACTGACGAGAACGCTGAGAAGAAGGGAGATTCCTCCAATGAGGCCCAGAAATCTGAGCATCAAGACAAGACTATGGGAAAAAGAAAGGTTGACCATCTGGAGGGTGAATTCAAAAAAATAAAACCTACTAGCTTCGATGGAGAATCAAAAACTGGCGAAGAAGCAGAAGCCTGGCTGCTAGACATAAAGAAATACTTTCAGATCTACAATTACTCCAGTAATATGAAAGTCAGAATGGATGTGTACAACCTAAAGGGGAAGGCCAGCATATGGTGGCAAGACCTGAAGATTTCCTAGGGACTGAAAGAAAAGAACCTCGAATGGTTGGAATTTAAGAAATATTTCAAGAAACAGTACTTATCAGAAAGTTATTATGAAAGAAAAACCAAGGAATTTTACGAATTAAAGCTGGGTCAAATGACGATGGAAGATCTTATCAATAAATTCCTAGACTTATTACGGTTCGTCCCATATATCAAGGAAGAAAAACTGAAGGTACAGCGGTTCTTAAGCTGCCTGCCACAGTCATATAAAGATCGAATTGAGTTCGACAATCCCAGAACTTTAGAAGAAGCACTGAGAAAGGCCAGATTGTGTTTTGAGCAATACAAACAAAGAAATGATACTACTAAAGCATGGAAGGACAAGAAACAGGAAAAGTTTAACCAGCGGAAGAAAGGTTACAAACCCCCGCCCTTCAGGAACATGCCCAAGAACTTCCAGGGAAATTCATTTCCCAGAAATGAACAGTTACAGTAGAAAACTTTCAAAGCCCCTAACATGGGAATAAAAGGAAGTATCGGTACTCCTAAGGAACCCCTGAAATGCGGGGAATGTGGTGAAGCCCATTTACGCAGGAATTGTCCCCGATACAATGAAACAAACAGGGTACTGCATAATATGCAAGAAGCATCCATGGTGGGAGACATTGGGAAAAGTTATCACTGAATTAATGCAGCCTTGGAGGACCGACAGGCAGATCATCAATCTGCAATTGTGGAAATTGAAGGTACAATCTCTGACCATACTTGTACTATTTTAATTGACCCTGGGGCAACTTTAAGCTACATCACTCCCAAGATGATGGAGCACTGTCAACTCACCAAGGTAAAGCACCCAAAGCCCTGGTTAGTTCAGTTAGCTACTGGAGCAAAGAGGAAGGTAACTGAATATATATCTGATTGTGAACTTCAAGTACAGGACCACAAAACGAAGATTAATTTAAATGTGTTGCCTTTAGGATCTTACGACATGATAATAGGTATGGACTGGCTTGAAAAATATAGAATAGTACTGAACTGCTTTACCAAAAACTTTACTTACATTGCGAAAGACCAAACTCTAAGAACAGTGATTGGAAAACAGAAACCTGTTTCTGTTAGGTAGATTTCTGCTATGCAACTAAAGAAGTGCATGAGGAAAGGATGCAAGATATATGCTGTAAGAGTATCTGATTTACTTCTCAATGAAAGTCAGACTTCCATAGCGGAGCATCCTGTCTTAGGTGAGTTCCTAGACGTATTTCCAGAGGAAATACCGGGGTTACCGCCTCAACGAGAAATAGATTTCTCCATTGAACTCTTACCAAGATCAGCACCAGTGTCAAAAGTACCTTATAGAATGAGTATCCCAGAATTGACGGAATTAAAGATTCAGATTCAAGAATTACTAGACAAAGGGTATATAAGACCTAGTGTCTCACCTTGGGGTGCACCGGTTCTGTTTGTCAAGAAAAAGGATGGGACTCTAAGACTATGTATTGACTATAGGCAACTGAATAAGGTAACTGTTAAGAATAAATACCCTTTACCACGAATCAATGATTTGTTCGACCAAGTAGGGGGAGCTAGGATCTTTTCCAAACTGGATCTTCGATCTGGGTACCATCAGATTCGTATTAAAAATGAAGACATAAGTAAAACCACCTTCCGTACCCGATACGAACACTATGAATTTGTAGTAATCCCTTTTGGGTTAACCAACGCCCCTGCCACATTCATGTGTTTAATGAATGGTATCTTCAACAAATATCTAGATCAGTTTGTGTTGATTTTTATTGATGATATCCTAATATACTCTAAGTCGGAGGAAGAACATGAACAGCATATAAGAATTGTATTGCAAACCTTGAGGGACCACCAGTTGTATGCAAAGTTGGAGAAATGTGAGTTCTTTAAAAAGGAAATCCAGTACCTAGGCCATATTATTTCTGCTGAAGGAATTTCAGTCGACCCACAGAAGATTAAAACCATAGCTGATTGGCCAGTACCGAGAGATGTAGCTGATATTAGATCTTTCATGGGACTCATAGGTTACTATCGGAGATTCATTGAGGGATTCTCGAAGATCGCCTATCCCATTACCTCACTACAGAAAAAGGGGATAAAGTTTGTGTGGTCCTGCAAGTGTCAAGAAAGTTTTGAACGACTCAAAGAGTTGCTGACCAAGGCACCTATTCTAAAAGTGGCAGACCCATGTAAAGAATACACGGTCTGTACGGATGCAAGTAAAGAGGGAGTAGGAGGAGTACTGTCCCAGGACGAACATGTAGTGTGTTATGAATCACGAAAATTAAAGGAACATGAATGCATCTACGTGGTTCATGACTTGGAATTAACAGCAGTAGTACACGCACTGAAAATGTGGCGTCACTACCTGCTGGGAAAGAAATTCTTGTTATTAACCGATAACACTTGCGTCAAGAACCTATTTAACCAACCAGGACTTAATGCCAGACAGGCAAGGTGCATGACTTTCTTAAGTGAATTCGACTTTGATGTAAAACACATAAAGGGTAAGGAAAATACGGTGGCAGATGCACTTAGTCGAAGGACCCACGAGGTGTACGAGATAATAATGAGTCAACTAGAAAGTAATCTCATGGACAAAGTAATAATGGCAAGCAAACAGGACGCAGAATACATAAATCTGCAAAGTAAAATTCAGCAAAACGAGATAAACATGAACGGGACAGATTTCAAAATGGATCAGAGAGGTCTGATTTGGTTCAAAGATAGGCTGTACATGCCTAATGTTGCAGAATTTAAATTGTTTATTCTAAATGAGATGCACAAACCCCCTTTTTCAGGTCACCCCGGGTATGAAAAAATGATAACAGCCCTCAGAAAACAGTTCTTTTGGCCTAAATTAAAAACTGAACTAGCTGATTATTTATCTAAATGCTTGGAATGTCAACAGGTGAAGGTAGATCATAGACATCCTGCTGGGTTATTACAACCATTACCAATTCCTGAATGGAAATGGGAAGTGATTTCACTAGATTTTATCACAGGTTTGCCGAGAACCCAACGACAACATGATTCCATAATGGTGGTGGTTGACAAATTTAGCAAATCGGTGCATTTCATTCCGGTAAAGACCACCTACAAGGCAGCAGATATTGTAGGAATATTTCTAAAGGAAATATTCAGATTACATGGAGTACCAAAGATGGTAATTTCAGATAGGGATGTAAAATTTACTTCCAAGTTTTGGAAATCTTTATTTGCAGGTTTGGAAACAAGAATTAATTTCAGCACGAGTTATCACCCTGAAACAGATGGACAGACTGAACGTACAAATCAGATCATTGAAGACATGCTGAGAATGTACGTCATGGAGAGACCCAACAAATGGGAAGACTACTTACATCTGGTAGAGTTCGATTACAACAATGGGTACCAAGCATCATCAAGAATGAGTCCATTCGAAATTCTTTATGGGAGAAAGTGCACTACCCCAATTAGCTGGGATAGTCCGGTCGATCGCTTATTGGTAGGACTAGATTTGCTGAAAGACATGGAATAAACAGTCCAAAGGGTACAGAAGAATTTAAAGGTGGCCCAGGACCGCCAAAAGAGCTATGCTGATCTGAAAAGACGAGATAAGGAGTTCTCAGTTGGAGACCATGTATACTTGCGGGTTAAACCAAAGAAAAGCTCACTCTGGCTGGGGAGCTGCAATAAACTGGCACCACGGTTCTGCGGGCCTTTTCAAGTACTTGAAAGGATTGGACCCGTAGCCTATAAACTGGCATTACCCGCACACTTAAAAATTCATAATATTTTTCACATTTCACTACTGAAAAAATATATTCATGACCCCACTCATATTATTGATTGGAATTTGATACAGAAGGCTCCAGAAGGCGAATTTCAAGTGGAACCTTTACGCATTCTGGACAAGAAAGAAACAGTACTTCGGAACCGAGCCATCGCTCAGGTAAAGGTACAATGGAATCACTTTAGTCCTGAGGAGGCAACCTGGGAATTGGAAAGCGAAATACTGGAAAGGTACCCAAATCTATTCCCGGAACCGATGGATGAAGACTAGAACACTGAGGACAGTGTTCACAATAAGGGGGCAAGGATGTGACATCCCTCTCCAATGATGAAAAAACATTATGTCTGATTTATTTTTAAATTATTTTTATTAATTTTGAGATTATGCAATGAGGAAGCCAGATGAGAAATCGGCTGACTTAAGTCCTAGGAGGATTGTTGTAAACAAACAATTTTATTATATTAATAAAAGAATGAGTAGGAACAGCCAAGTTAAATGAGGAGATCATGCATGGAGAAGTGGGGGACAAGTTAGAGTTAGCCTCTGGGAAACCAGAACAAGTGTCAGGAGTGTATTTAAGACACTAGACACACCCTGAAAATCAGGGATTTGATTAGCTGCGAAAATTCCATGAGGAATTGGCTGCTAATGGTAAGACCTAGGCAAAACTATAAAAGCAGGTCATATGTGAGGAGGCAGGACGCTGCTGAGTATGCCAGAAAGAATTTCACTTGTTGTGTGAGCACTCTGTGTTAGGCAAGGGATTCAGGAAAACAAGACTGAGTTTGAGGCTAGCCGTCCACATTTCTCCATGCATGTGTCTGGCTCGGGGGTGATTGCGGACAGACTTGGTGTTTGTACCTAATCTACGGTTGGGAGGAACGTGGCTGTTCCTACTGCATTTGGTTTCAAGTTCCAGGTTTTGTTATCTCAGACTTGAAGTAATTCCTGTTATTTATCTGCCTCCTTTGTTAAAAATATAGTAATTATGGTATCCAAGTAATTTCTGTTATTGAAATAATGCTTGATCTGTAACATAGATATTTAGTAATAATGATAAACCAGCAACCAAATGGAATGAATAATGTATTCGCAGAGGGATTGTTTTATCAGGGTTACAATTTATTTATAAGCCCTCAGTAAAGAATTGCAGGATTTCTGTATATGTTATTGTTTATTATACCGATCCTATTCGTGATTACAAATCGATCTATAAAGCCCCAGTAAAGAAAGTACATGATTACCGTATATGCTTATTGTTTATTATTATCGACCTTCTTGTTACAAATTAAATCTGTAAAGCTCCGTGAGAATTGCATGGTTTTCATATAGTATTCGATACACTGGCAGTTAGGGTTTCTAAGACTCCAGATCTATCGACAGTATGTTTTTAGAAGAAAACAAATATATATATATATATGAACTCCTATCATACCATATCATTATCATTTCGAATATCTAATGTTCCAGGCAAATGCCTTTACAGTTATATAGAAAATAAAACATCAACAACATGAATGAGAAGAAAACAATAAAATGTATATAACAGAACTCTTATCATACCATATCATTATCATTTCGAGGATCTGTTCTGTTATGTATTGTTCCAGGCAAATGCCTTACAGTTATATAGGAAATTAAAATAGCTTTCCAGGCTTTGACGAGAATATTTTAAATCAGGTCTAAATAAGAAAATACGATAGATCCACACCACGGTTTGGTTGATAAGTTCTAATTAGGAACGCAGTCTTCTACTACCATTCATTTCATCCTGTAGACAATCAGTTCACAAAATAGAGACAGACGAAAGCTCCAGAGTTCGTTAAACACAGGATCCTTTTAAAAAAAGAATTTGCCCCACGACTGATGAATTAAGGATTATACTATCATGAATTTTTTTCCCATTTCCACAAAATCATTGTCAAACACTTATCTACCACGCAGGCATACAGAAGGGTTGAAATCAGAAAAATACAGAGAGCTGTGTAATACTTGAGGAAATGGGAAATGGTATCATACCCACTCTGTCGTTGTATCTAGACAGATTGTTAATACATCCAAAAATCAAAATCACTTTCCAGTGCTAAACCCTGAGGTCGTAGACCCATTTCGTGTCATTCATAGCATTACAGAATTGTTCCATATTCTTGACAGATTTCGAGCCTTAAATGATGAAATAGAACCCTTCGTAAAGTAAGCAACAGAAAACCCTAATTTTTAAACCCAGATAATTCATTATGCATTCTCTAGAGACTAGAACCACAGAAATATTTATCACAAGAAATAGTATTGCATCGGGTTCGTGGCTGAAAGACTCAGGCCATCACAAACCCCTGAAGTTTCAAAAACTGAACGAACCATGACATTAAAACTAAAAATTTTCTTGTTGCCGTTGAAGAAGTCTTCCCAAGTTTTCCTGTCGTCTCATGAAGGCAGAGTAGCAATACCACTTACCGTTAAGGAAGGTCCCCTCTGCAATCTGCATTGTCTCGAACTGGGAATACCTGCCATTATCAACAAACAATACATTTAGTAAAATGGCGATAGAATTGCACTACAAAACAATCAGTTAATAGATAATATCGAGTCACTGTATTGGATGTTACCTCTGAGGCATTGCAGGGACAAATTGGCTGCGACTTCAAGGCAAGGAGAACTCCCTCTGGAGTAATCCCGAAAGCAAGTAGTCATCCCTCCTCATTATAGAAAAAATTACAGAGATAACAAAGGATCCAGGTTTATTTCGAATCGCCAGGGTTTGGGTTGGACATAATGGTGAACCCCAAATTCAAATGCAAAAATGAAATGGTTCCAGAGAGTTTCGAGGTCTGCTGAAAAGTGACTTAACCCAAAAGCCGAGACAACCAACCTTGTCCTTCCGGTGCAGGTGGCACCACAACATTCAACACTTTAAATGTAATCACATGGCCATCTAGAAAACGATGAATGCCCCAGTACGGGTGCCCTGTCAAAATGCAAGTGGCGTTTTTAACTGCATATGCTTGATGGTGTCATATGGTTCATTTACCACGCTAAGCTTCGTTGGTAAGTGTAAAATACCTTGTAATTAATTGTTAGGGTAATTCGTATTGGAAGGGGTTTACATTTTAATGCATAGCTTATCTGAGTCACCTAGATGGTAAGACATGTAGGGATGATCAGACAATTATCATTATGAGATTTAATAACCATAGTCCTCTTAGTATTCTTTCGATGTGCTTTTGAGACTTAAGAATTGAGTGTTTTAAACTTACATCCTTAATAGCATAATGATGTATTTTCAAAGTTAGATTGGTGGTTATATAACAACATTAACACATTTGTTATTCCATTTAAGATCCTTGTTGAATGTATGCTATATGGAAATGCGACACTAAGCCATATACATTAAATCTTGGGTTGTTAAAAAAATATCCATACCTTGTTACGACATCATGGAAACACTCCGTCATCATGGAAAAACTCCGGAAACATAGGAACCTGTATACCAGAAAGAAGGGAGGATTAGCCGTAGCTAAGTAAGTGGTATGTCAACATAATAACCTTCTAGCTAGTAGAAGAACAAGGGAAGGACACCTGTAAGTTCAATGTTACGAAGACAGTAACAAATTAAATACTGATAAATGTAAAACTGTCTTCTTCTTAGGTGCTGTAAAGTGAACGGAAAATCACAAGGTTAAGTTTTAAAGAAAAAGAAATTTTTTTTTTTTTTTTATGGAGATCTCACAATCCAGAATTAAATCCAGTAAAGATAAGACTACAATCATGCTCATTAAGTTCAGTAAAAATAAATGGTTATGATCTACCCACAACACAATTGGGCCAATAAGAATCTAATGCATCATGTGACATGTACAGATCCTATGGCATCTGCAAGTTGAACATAAAATACATAAAAAAATACTTCACAAAATACAAAAATGTGAGCAAATAGGCACTGCATCTACTAGAGAGTCCTCTGCCACTAAGTGGCATACAGCTGCCAGTGATCTTTTTTCCTGGACTAGCGCTATAAATTTGGCATCCAATTCCTCTCCAACAATGTCTCATGTAGAAGTTTTAGGGGGTATGGAATTTTCTTATGCAAGTTTGTGCAAGTCTGTGTGACAGTGAAGAAACCACGAATGGAAAGGTTGCATTTATCCTTGCATTCAAGGCCGATATTCATCCATCTCAAGCAACATTCTTGCTTCAACTTTGTATCCTATCAGCCTGGGTTCCATTCATTGACACATATATATATCACAGAAGGTGAAATGACAATAAAATCTCCTACATTCTGTTATAAACCGATCCTACAAAGACCTGGTTAAAGTACTGCTGATCAAATCTGCATTTTTCTAGCCTAATCCATAGCCCAGATTTTTCCTTCCATGCATAATTGCTCGCTACTCAGTGCTACTTTGTTGGCTGACTTAAATATCTTTGTAAATCTGGAAATTGCCCTCTCATAGATAAATTTAAACAACCCAGAAGTGAGAAAGGAAAGACTATCAAGGTGACAGTGGGTAGTTTGCCTATTGGTTGTCTTTAGGTTCTCACATGTTTACATCCTACTTTTAACGTGAAAATGGATGCTATTTCTTTAAAAATTTAAAACCAAATTGTCAATAGGAGCCATAACCAACTGTTTCCATTAACATTAACCTGAACTGCGGCAGCTGCAGTGTATAAGCATTAACCTGAACTGCGGCAGCTGCAGTGTATAAGCATTAACCTGAACTGCGGCAGCTGCAGTGTAATGATTAATGTTTCCATCAAATCATATAAATGCTAGGCTGAACCCATTTGACTGGATTGATGGGTATTGGGTACACCAAGTCCAATAACTCAATGAAATGAAGTCAAATATTTATGGGCCGCTGTTATTAAATAGTATCTATTGGATTGATGAGTTGATGCGTGTGTTGATGGGATATTTTGGAGTGTATCCCACTCATGCTGCAAAAACTTATTATTAAATCCTCAGGATTCTTGCTTTTCATCCCGTCAAACATCAACATAGATACCAGCATCATAAATGAAAACCACAGGGCATGTGCTTTTTCCAAGGTCCCACAGGAGAGGTTTTTAGAGAACTTGGCCAACACGCCACCGGAGGAATGCGAATGAGAAATGACTGCCAAAAACATAACAGCCGCCTCCTAGGTTAGCGTGTGCTGCACTGTGCTTAGTTCTGCTCGCATTATTATGAAATCTTCACGATCCTACTTTATTATTGTACTTTTGAAAATGAGACTGACGAGTCTCAGGCATGTGAACTCACTTGGGAGATATTCAACACCCTTAGATTTAATTGATGTAGGCTTGTGATGAAGAGCTGCAAATGAAACTTGTCTGGAAAAAAAATGCAACCGCTCCAGAGCTTTCCTTTGCTCAACCATAAGGCTGCACAGCTGGCTCCTACCCTCGATTCCTCTGGATTTACCTATTTATAACATTATGCTACACACAACAAAGATGTCGGATAATGGGGGCTTCCATCCAGAAAGCTGAGTTCGCAATCAATGCTTCTGCTGGGAAAACAACGACGGGCTCGCGATTGCTTGGCCTTCTTGATTACTAACCTCGCCTCATTTCTGCCAATGAACTGATCTTTAACCATTGATTGTGACCATAATTTGATCTGGATCATTGGACGTTGCAGCCCCTATCACACTTCGCATATTTTCAAATGAAATTTTTTTGTACAGGTGAAATCTACGAACTCCCTGGCAGCCATCAATTTGCTCCCTGCCCAGATCGCAGCCACTGAAAAGTGCTGGCCCTACCAAAAGTTCACAAATTTCAAAAGTGTATTTCTTCATATTATTTAAAAATGTGAACAATTTGTGGATCGTGGCTCTCTTTTCCCCAGCATCTGACGGCTGGCTTTGTGGAAACTAGCACCCTCTGCGCAATTTTACTTGAATTCACCATCGATGGCCACAAAAAAAATATCACCTGGAAGCATGCATCTAAGTTTAATGATCACAATCCCCAGACGTCCTATGCTGCTCCTGCTGATAAATGGGACGGCGCCAACTCCAATAGATGGAAATGGGACGGCGCCAACTCCAATAGATGGACAGAGAACCTTCCATTAAAAAAAAAAAAAAATGTAATATAATCTATGACTACTAGCAAGGGGACAAATTAGTAAAGAAATAATTATTGGTTTAAGGGTCAAATCAATCAGGGTTGTGTTCACCTGAGTTCACCTGACAAGGGGCGGATCTGGGAGGAAATGGTCTCATACCAATTAGAATAAAGGTTTTTATTTTAATTTATTTATGTGAAACATATCCATTTAAGTTTTTATACTATACTCTAAGTCCTGTGTGCATACTGTAGAGGCATGCCTGAAAAAATATTTTATATACCTGATATGCGGTAGATAAGCACCTTATCTTGGTTTGCTAGAGAGGCGCCAGAGCAATAGAGGGTCAGTGGGATTGGCAGGTTCTGCCTCTGATGCGGAGCTGAGCGATATGAAGGCATCCTATGGAGTGCTTGCTTAGGCCTTAAAAAAAAAAAAAAAAAAATTATAAAAAAAAAAAAAAAACACAACCCTAAAGAATTCATTTGATAAAGAGTACTATATAATTCATAATTATGACAAAATTATCATGATATTTTAATCTAACGTCTTACGGTATTATATGATATTATAGATTGAGTTGACTACAAGTAGGAGCAAGTGCAGTTGACCCCTTAGTGTGGTATTATAGATTAATTTATTAATAAAAATCAAGATAATCTTGTTAAAATGTTGTTAATAGTAAATGAGTAATTCATATAGCCACATGTCTCCTCATTTTTGCCGTCACTAATTTTCCATACATTTCTCTCTACATAAAGTATATATTTTTAAATAAACAATGAGAAGAGGATGGCATAGAATATAGATGCATAAATGCATGATAATGGAGATAAGTCATGAAGTTAGCATAATGTGCATGTATATATAAGTGATGAATAATACATAACTTGTGCTTTAATTAAGAAATAGAGTACATAAATGTTATTATAAGAAATAGGGTATATAAGTAAATATAGAGTAAAAATTGAAAATATAAAGACAATGAATATTGTAACAAAAATATAAAGATATAAAGATATAGTGTCAGAAAATAATTCGGGACTACCTACCATCAGATATTCTAAAAGGCTTTTGAAATCCAATCTTTACGTAAATTGCAATATGTGTGACTTAGTTGGAAAATTTGCAAGCTTATCCTACACTGAATTATAGTACAATGTGGGGGGGGCTTAGGGGCTCAAGTAGGAAGTAAAAAGTTAAAAGTATTATTAACCACCTAAGTATAGTCTTATATGTATTAAGGTTTTGGGTTACCTAATGCAACACGTTCGTAACTTAGGAAGGAATTTGATGGAATAGGAAAGGGTGTGTGACGTATAACATAGGGGCCATTTCCCAATTATTCACTTATTAAGTATTAGGGTGAGGTGGTTTAGTTGACCTATAATTAAGTATGACTATATACTTGTTGATAAATTTATGAACTATAACGATCGTGTTGAGAAATGATTGAAATTTTGTAATAATGACAATAATTATTCCTCCCACATTATGAGTAGATGATCTAGTGGTTAAGATAAAGATTAACCAAAAGAAATCGGTATGCCTAATTTGATGTTTTTCGAGGGGATATTTTCCATATAACTAATCCAATATAAGTCTTGGGAGTTAACTTAAGTTAGTTTCAACTCTAATAAAGAGCATGGGGCATGTTCACCCCGGTGTTGAACTTCTTTCAAATAAATAAATTTGGGTAAGAATAAAAGTATAAGATGTCCAAAGAAATGTACAATGACTAGAGATCATGTTGTTATTATGATGTAAGGATAAGGTATAGATAAATTGTTACAAAGCATGACTAGGAAAGAGGAAGACATTAAGAATGGGAAATTCTAAGTGTAATAATTACAAGTAATATTATAGATAATCTATTGATGGACCCGAGTGAAGGTAAGTTGTAAGCCCTTGCAAGTTTTGTAATACTATTGTGGCTAGGGGCATTATTTAAATAATTGGTTAGTATCATCTAGAGTATCAACACTTGTTAAACAAACAAAAAAACAAAAGAGACAACAACTTATGATTTAGTTAACAAATTAACAAGCAGGGATGCATATTTAGTAGAGCAACTATACTATTCACCTTGGAAGTCTTCCTTATTAATAAATAAACCAAGGGTAAATGTTAAACATTAATGGAACATAATTTTCTAAACCTACCCATGAGTAAGGGGAATCTTCATCTTACATATGGACTTCCTTCATTGTAAGTGATTGAATAGAGGCCATAAGTGGTGAGTATTGTGTGCAGGTCAATTATATAATTGCAAAAGAATTTATTTATGGAAAAGTATAAGTAACCTTACAAAACCATCGAATAAATAAGTAGGGTGAGTATTGTGTAGCACATGTCTAGTCATATGCATCCTGGTAAATATAAATATCTGATTAATTGCATTAAGTAAAGTAGCACCCTTCCCATCGTGAAAATATACTAAGGTAGGGTTATGATGTAGAAGCTTTGTCATAAAACATATAGCTATATGATGTACCTATGTAGATATGTGGGTCGAGATTCACGATGTTCATGAGTTAATCACACTATTAGACAAAATAGTTAAAACCATAAGGGTTGGAAGCGATCTATGTGTAAAATGGAAACAACAAATATTTTCTACATAGCATGAGACTCGTGTGTCGCAATTCTCCTTTGACAAGTGTTAATTGGTGAGGTGTACTCATTGATAGACATGGTGCTATCCAGATTATTATATAGCACATCATTCAAGATACTGTTGAGATCTGAGTCTAATTGAATATAATAATGAGAAAGTAATTACTGATTATTAGGAAAATATTCATTGAAGCTAAAAACCCATAAATGAGTCATAACAATACACCTTGAACCTAAGGGCATGTGATATGGGATACAAGGTCTTCTTATGAACTATGCTATAGAAAACAGCAACAGATTATGATTATATGTTAACTAACTAGGACTAAATGAATTGATAAACCTTGATGAAGTTAGATCAATTGTGTGTATATTATGTAAAGCGTAACTTGAGAACACATCCTATGTTGTGGAAGAGGTAAAATTATATAATAACAAGATGTTGATAATGTGAATGTCTCATGGGACTAGCATGGCTAAGGTATTTTAGTCGGAAGGAATAGAGATATGGTATCGAAATTTTTCTTAAAATTGTGAATGACCATAACTTCGGGATGAAGTTTCTTGAAGGGTAGGTGTATGTAATGCCCATATTTGCACACTTAGTAATTAAAACTCTAATGTGAATTAGCTTAACAATTTCATTTGTTTTATTATATGTTAGACTCATCTAAGTTGAGTAAGACTATTGTTATGTGGATAAATAGACTCCCTATGTGTGGACAGTAAATGGATCATAATGTTTTAATTTATTAATGACAATAAATATGTTATTTCAATTGAACATTCAAAATTGAATATAGAATATCCATATGAGGAAGGCTGATTTAGTTGTTTGCAAAAGTACTTACATGATTATTTGTAAATGTTGTATTAGTGAAATGGATTAACACTTGAAAGAGTTGGGTATGGCTTTATATATGTTTCATGTTAATGATGAACTATTCCACATGTTAATTGGCTATGAGATAGGAGGATTCCTATATTGCCAAGGGGCACGAGATGTATTAAACATCATGAGTATAATGATGTTATATCAAATTTCATGTTATTTAATTGTGAATTCCAATATTTCTATGACTTGTGGGTGAGTGTGAGTTTTGACAGGAATTGTGACTTTCCCAAAGTGGTTTTTCAATGACAGGACCCCTTAGAACAGTGATGGCACAGTATGGTTGATGTAGGGTGTTGACCCTAGTACTATTAGCAGGGGTGGAGGAATTTCCCATCGTTTATCCCCTGAAACCTGGAGTCGTGGGAGCTTTGTGTAGCGCACTCCCCTAGACATGTGATGACGACTAGCGGATGCCTGCTGGGGAAGCTTGGTCAATGTGGTCAATCGACACTTCCGCTTATGGGTTCTATATGTGGTTAGGTCGTGCAGTCGACGCCACAGTATATTGCAGCAGAGGATGGGATGGTGAGGTCAGGAGATGGAAGTAGTGGTGATTTAGGGGATGGATTACTGATGTGATGGATGGTACCAATGATGGATTGGATGGTGTTCTTGATTGTTATTAACCATCATGATTATATGTTTGATTTCACCATTATGTTTATCTAATTTTGTCTTATTTTTTCTGTATGAATGATTATGAATGATGAATGATGCAGTGTTTAATTGTTCTTCTATATGTTGTTTGAGAGGATGTAATAATGATTTATTAGGAGCATTAAATGTGATTATTAGTATGCACGCTTAAGACGTGTGCACTAGCCATGCATACGTCAATTTGTGATTACATTACTTTGATTGGTCGATCGATGAATAAATTAATATGATTATATTATCTATTAGTAACTTGGTTGACGAATTGATGAAAGCATTACTTGTGTGTTGAAAGTATGAGTTTGTTGACTTGTTTAAAATGATTTAGATTTATATAAATTGATTGGATTATTAAATAACATATATAATTATATACATATAATATAAAATATGTCATAATATAATATAGTATATGAAAATATCTTACTTGACTTATGAATGAAAGGATAATATAAATAAATGGATAGATAGGATTTGCACAAATTTTTAGAAATTGGTTGTCATAGTTGCATTAATATGGGAGCATGACAAGTGAGACTTTGCATCCATGTTTATTAATATTTTAATTATTTAAATCAAATTTCTATTTTTTTTGGAGAAAATGAATTTATTGATTGATGACTATTATTTATGGGAATTTATTGATGGATGAGGATTTTTGATATAAATATGAGACTTGAGAGTGGAAGGAGGGAGGTTCTTTTTCTCTTGAAGATTATTTTGGTGAGAGTATTCTAGGATGGAGAATTTTGGTACTTTGGGGTATGAGAAGTTTTGAAGAGTTGGAAGAGTTTGAGAACTCTTGGAAGATTTGATACATAGCCTACTGGTGCATCACTGTTCTGTTCTCTGGGGGTCTCGGGTATGGAGGGCCAGGAGGCCATTTGGATGGGACCGTTCAATGGTTTCCTGGGGCTAGGGAACCGACTAGGCCCCTAGTTGGCTGGGAGGTAAAACCGTGGTCCTGCTTTGGGCAATAAATATGGAAGCAACTCGAGGAGAAGAAGAGGAAAGCTTGCTTAGTTTGGACTCCGTCACCATTCTTATAACGAGGTATTTTTCTTGTGATTTTAAATTGTTTATATGTTGTTGTAAAATTATCATATGATGCTATTGCCACATGATTTATGATGTTAATTTATGTTGTGTGAATCATCAATGAAGTTTCAAAAATTCTAAGTTATTTGATGCTATTGCCAAATGCTTATATTTTACTTATATGTTGTTATGGTTACACTTTGCTTATGTGTTGTTTATATGCTGCTAGAGTTACATAACGTATATTGAGCTTGTATTGACACTCTTATACATTTCAAAAATAAATAAATAAAATAGATATTTAATTAGTTTAAAATTTTTAATGCCCTTGAGAGGCATTACATAAACGGAGGCTCCCATACCAAAGCCATCATATTGATACAGTTTGAAATGATCGTCATGTACTTGGGCACTAAATGAAATGATTTCAAACATAAGATTTGAGCAGAGCTGTAAGCGGGAAAACACCTTAAGGAGTTTAAATCGAATAGGTGTAACTAAAATGAGTTCATGGTATGTACCAAAAACTAAATTACAGGTTTTGATTGACACCTTGTTTGATGTAAAGCTTTGATGTGACGATTTAGAAATTCTACATAAGGACCTATTGTGATTATAAAACTTCAAAATAATTAACCATCAATGTCCTAGCATAATTCCAAAATATGGAACATCTGTAGCAATAATACTTATCCTTAGTGATATAAATTTTCACACTATGAAATCTAAATGACTTATAGTTTCAAAATCACAAGTTAATGAATATAATAAGTCACATTTCCTCATAAGCTAAATTCAAAATTCAAACCACTAAATGTCATCAACTGAAAGATTATCATAACGACTTTCATTCATCATTTTGATCGAACATGAAATCAAATGTGAAAAACATATTTACAGTGCAAAATTTATTTATGTACAAAGTTAAAATATGATCTACAAAAAGTAAGAATAAGATTAATATTTACTAAGGGTTTAAAGATTTATAAAACATGGTTAATTAACCCTAAGTAAATATATATTATCATATGCTTAGTCTTAGAAAATCATATCTTAAGAGAAATGAGATAATAAATAAGGAATGATGGATTCCAATGCAAGCCATGTAACTAATTAATCAATGACTAACATAGCATAAATGTAATCACTTGAAGTGAGAATGCAAATTGCTCATATTTAACAGTTGCTAGCCAAATCATTTTTTTGAAAAATCATGAACATGAATTAAATCATTTCCTCAATGTGTTTTAATTATCAATACCTTCCTTTAGAGAATACCTTAAGAAAAATTCAAATGATATCTGAATTAATTGTGATAAGTTATAAAAGGAACCCATCAATTTTATTGAATAAAATAGAAAAATTGAGAGGGTTGTTGCGTGCCAACAATAGAATGTAGCTAGGGATTCAAGAGGATCCCTACATAACATGTGGGTAGTTGTCTTAAAATAACGGGGACATGTAAAACTTAAAATATTAAAGATAGAGTATAAATTAAACCAATGTAATGTCCCTCAAAATACACCCTAATTTTTTTTTGGATACGGGTCTTTGTATTATCGTAATACCTATTTTTAAGTATTTTAACTTCAACACTCATAAGTTGTTTGATGTGCTTTTCTGACACCACTTCAATAACATTTTACTTTTAATACTAAAAAATTATATATATTTTAGTCTAACATGTATTATGATTCTACGACTTTTTAAAACATGTTACTTTTAAGGTATTTAACCAATAAGTAGTTAATTCTTTATTCATAAAAATTTACATCAAAGTACATAAAATCAACAACCTCAAAACATAACTAGATTTACTTCCACCTCATGCAAACTTGTATGACAAGTTTAACGATTAAATTATAATCTATATGCTAAATTGTTTATACATCATATATAGCAAATCATACCTTCAAACCCTTGAGAATTACTTGAATTGAACCTACCAATATGCATTCCTTTCGACATACTATATCATATAGAGCACATGGCATTATTTGATATCATAATCCTACTCCTATGAAATATAAGTATTACTTATTTCATAATAAAGATTCCTTCATGCATCATATGAATTCACATTTAACATTTTTTTTAATCTCATGTGATGAATAAATGTTTGTTTCTCAAATATATCTATTATTCATTCCTCTTTCTTGAGAACCTAATTTTCGCATGAGCCTCTTTATAGGCGACCAATAAATATAACCCTTATATTACTAAAGAGTGTAGTATCTATATGTCAAGTAAAAATTAATCCACTAAAATTCAATATAACATGTAAACATAAATACCGTATCTTTTCACCTAAATTAATTATGTAATTATGAATTGTAACTATATCAATATAACAATATATATATTATTCAACTAAACTCAATTCATTTCACAAAATATTTATATAAAGATCCAAATCCTAAGCTTTATCAAGTGTTGAGAGGGATCAAATCTCTCAAGGTGTAAACCTCTCCTTGAATAGCTCTTTGAGTACAATACCTCAACCACCTAATCCTAAGCTCTAAATCAAATCTCCCAAGGTGCAAACCTCTTCATAAATAGCTCCTTGAGTGCAATACCTGAGCCACATAATCCTAAGCTCTAAAGTCTCTAGTTTAAGTCTCTTATTTTTACTTTTTACTTTGTATTATTCTTTTTTGTTTATGGCCGACATAATATTTATTACTTTTTACTTTGTATTATTATTTTTTGTTTACTTTGTATTATTTTGTTACTCGACAAACACTCTAAAATCTCATATTTACTTTTTACTTTGTATTAAAAGTAAAAAGTAAAGTCTCTAGTTTAAGTCTCAGATTTACTTTTTATTTTGTATTATTCTTTTTTTGTTTATGGCTGACATAATATTTACCACCTAATCCTAAGCTTTAAAGTTTCTAGTTTAAGTCTCATACCCTCTCGACGAAAAAACCATTTAGATTTCAGACCAAATTCAATTGGTAATTATATTTTGAACTGAAGTGTAGTTGTATCCGAAATTCAACGACTTAAGTGTAGTTGTATCTGAAATTCAACTCCGAAACTTAACCCATCGACCAAGATACTAAATTTCTACCTTTTATTATATTTTATTTTTTACACTTATAACATATAATAATAATAACATGCGTGAACCAACTCATAGCGCAACAACCCGTAAATATATGAATATTTTATATACATTAATATATATAAAATCCATGCATTCTTTACCTATATTTCAACTATGATTTCATGGATTTCATATAACATATGTATATATCTAAAATACAATTATTTAACATATATGCAAACCTATAATAAACTACTTTTATAATAAACTATTTTATGTATAAATATAAAATTTGATTGTAATTATAATTATATATATATATATATATATATATAATTCAATCGTTTGACACAATTTTGTACTGATCACTTTAGACATCCAAGGGAATCACTGGTCCCTGCTCAATTAAGCAAAAGCAATAACCTTTGTTAGATTTTTATACTGACTATATGATAGCATTGATAATGTCTTCTGAGAACTAAAGTCCAATCCTTCCTTTTCTTAACCCATTGAACTGTCTATGCTTTAATTTGTTGACGAATCTGTGCATGGTGTCCATCAATGGGTAGACCTGGGCACATGCAATGTTCAAGTCGTATGGTAGTAATTTCCTCTGCGCATAACGTGAAACGAGCAATTTGACAGGGAGAAGAGTTGTTAAGTATGGAAACATTGTGAGGAAGGGATCCACGATTTCATCAGAGCTCGTTCTACTGCTCTGGGAGATGACACTAAGGTGAGTTACAAGTTTGGAAAACGCAACCACATTGTGTAATGGAATGACATGGAGTAGTTTACACACAAACCATATATGACGCCTAGACATGAAATATCTAACAAGAGAATCTAACACGTTGTCAATACAGTCTTATTATGTAAATTGACACGCTGCCCTCACTGACAAATCCAGTTGTTTAACTTGCATATCTTGTAGTCTACATAGCTTGGATACTCAACGCTGAACAAATAGTCGAACAGATTAACAAAAGACGACGGGATAAGCTGGAGTTGCAGAGGATAAAAGGAAGAGAATAAATAGAGGCCTTTCTGTCACACTAGTAGAGATCTGGATCAACCTGATTCATAACTTATACAAATTATTATCAATAGAGATTATTTCAGCTGAAATTTGAATGGCTTTAAGCAGAGATCACAGAGATTTCCAGTCTAGTTCAAGTCAATTTTTTTATAGGTTTATGTCAATCAACTGAGATCCATTATTCATTGATTTGATCAAATAGACATCAATTGAGATCAAATCGATTGGATCAAATACACATTTATTAATCCCAAAGATCCAATGCACATCTACTGATATCTGATCATATTTCTTTTATTTTTAATATCCTTGTTCTATATAACATCCGCAGAGTTCAATACCTAATAGAAACGAAAGAGATTCGATCGATAGGTGATTCAAGCCTCTCACGGAGAGCACTTTCCAAACAATCAACCATCTTTTGCAGAGGCATCACAGGGGTTCTTTCCCAAGGATTTTCTCCCACGACCAGATCATTATAACTTATACTTATACAATGGGGCACTGTCCCTTCCCCAAGGTTTATATGACAGTAATGTATTATATACAAGATACAAACAAGAGGTTTTCCCTACCCCAACCAGCATATTATATATATACCTATACACACAATAAGCATGGAACCAACATCTTTCCACATGTATAAATTACACTTATGGTTTTATTTTCAATAATTTACATACTATAATGAGCATCACACTGACAGGCCCCGAACCCCCGAAACTGCACAAGCAGTGATTTTAAGCCGTGGAAGAGGGCACAAAGATCAAGCTTAACCCGCCGTCCTTTCCCCAATGCCCTAGAGCTTTCCCAGCCTGCGCATTCACCAAAGAATAGAGAACATATATGCAAAACATGAAACCAATGTCATGGTTATATTATCCAGCATATAATTATATAATATATGTACATCACATGACAAGTATATATGGACCAGCTACCAATTTCTGTGCAGTACATAAAAAAGCATATATATAAAACCTAAGTGATGGATAGTATATAGGGATTTGTTATCCAATCCTGCGCAATGACACAACAAGCTAGAACATATAAATGTGTTATAATAATACATAGGGATTAATCTCCTTAGTATCTCTGTTCATTAGCATACAATGAAACGAGCAAATTAATCATCATATAATTTATGAAATCAGTAATATAAAAGGATCCTTTTCCAATAGGAACCGTCCCTCCCTCAGAAGTTAAGCGTGGTTAAGTATCTGACAGCCAAAAAGTAATGACTTGGGTTTTCCTCCTATGGAATAACAAGTGTATAAAAAAAAGGTAAATGAAATCGATCCTGTTAGTGTTAGGGCTGCAATTCATATGACAGAGGCGAATCAATATCGTTTAGCAGAGAAATTTCAAGGTAGAAACAAGATGCAAACAACATCGAGATTGTAAGAGGCAAGATACAACGCTCAGAGATCAAACCACGTTGACCGAATAGGAAAGAATGATCATTTACCCATATTGCATTCTAATACAAGATCTGTCTAGACATGGATCGCATTCAACGAGAGAGCGAGCACTACCAGATCGAGATCAGCGGTCAAACAAAAAAGGTACAAGGTAACTCTACTACGCAACAAGGGCATAAATGCATACTATATCTTAAGAAAATATGTACAGGGAAAGAAGCGGAAGCACACCCAGATAGCCGAGCTTCCCAATCTCTACACAATAATTAAGAAAGGCACCTAGCAGAGAAACAATATCGTAATCCCATTATAGGCACAGGGATCTGCCTCAAGCACCTGCGCTGTTAGCAAAAGAACAACATGCATGCTTCTTATCAAGCTATCAAAAAAAAGTAAACCGGAATTATCTTCAGGCCTGTGCAGATGTAAATACTTTCAACAAACAAATGAAGTATCTCTGCATTGTTAAGCAATCTCCCTCCCCCAAAACGATTAATAAAGTGCATACACAATAATAGCAAAGATCGGGAGTCATCTGCACTTATGCAAACCTGAACATTAAGATTGCAATAACGAATACACAAAATGTATAAAATATATGGGATCAAGCTCCCAATCCCCTGCACTATGGAAGCCAAGCCCCATGCAGCACCAATGATCCCCAGGTATCATTGCGAAGGCCAAACCATAGGCATATTTATTATCTAGTGATCCAGGAAGGTATCATTTTCCCCAAGCACCTCCGTGCAATGCATTCCCCCAAAACGATTTACAGCAATAAAAATAATAATAAAAGGAATGTTTTTCTGTGTGCAGGGATCAATACTCACGCTAAGTAATTAAGAGAGACAAACACAGAAAGAAAAACTGAAAATTCCTCTTCCCTTTCCATAACTATCTCTCAACAAAGTTAACGCATCTCCCCCCAAGGCAGCACTCCAAGGCTTTCTCCCTCCACACGCAGCAATCAAGCCCTAGCTCCCTCAATGCATCAGTCAAAAATTTTAAAAGAAATAAATCCTCCACTCCTCCAAGCATTTGTGCATGCCGCTAAAAGAATGCCCAACCAACATTTAAAAAAAAGAATTAAAACCTTAATGCAGCAATTCAAGAAGAATTAATCACCAGCCAGTAAAAATAAAATTCTCGAGGAAGCCCTAAAGAAGAAATAATTACTAGCCATAAAAAAATATAATAAATAGCTTCTTAGGAAACGCAACAAAACAAGGGAGTAATTATACCCACCAATTCTGTCCATAATGCATATCAAAATAAAATGGCAAGTGGCTGTATGCTTTTCTAAAATTAAACTTTGTAATATGTTATATATAAAACTTTTGATCAACATATACACCAATATTAGTTAATTAATAATATTAATAATTTAAGTACACACCCCCACACATATATATATATATATATATATATATATATATATATATATATATCTTAATACCATAAACATTCTTTTTAATAATCTTCTCTTCAGCATAAGGTTACACATCACTATATAGGTATTTCCGTAGCCACTCATATAGTTTATATTTTGCATTATTCTTAAAATGCATTACTAATTATATAAAACATTATTATAGCTAATAACCTTATATATCTATCTATATATATATTATTTATACAATCATTTATAAAACACTATTATACTAATAACATTTCATAAATATATATGTAGCTTGTCTTTCTCAAATGTACCACTCTTACTATGTATGTATAATTACAAATAAATAATGTAATTGATGATCGTTATTGGTCTTTATAATGCATTAAAGGTATATACATACAAAATATTATTAGAACTCCTAATAATATTTATTAAGGTGATAATAATCATATATACATGTATCTTTGCATTTGTTTATAATGAAATATTATTATAACTAATCATATTTCTCAAAGTGGTAAATAGCTTACATTAAGCTAATAATAGATAGTAGGTTTTAATGAATGAAAACCCTAACGTCATCTACCGGGACTAGGATGTCAAGGACATCTATAGGAGTTTAATAGTTTTACTTAATAGCTTTTAACATAGATTAACTTAGTGTTAAGTTTTAGGTCTTAGGATACTTTTACTGCCTCGTAGTGGTTAAGGGTAACTTCGGCGCCCCAACTCAAGGACTAACCGAAAACCAAATAACTCAAGTAACCTTCGGTGAACTTAAATGTTCACCTCTTCTCACCCCAGTGGAATCATCTTTTTATTGTGAGGTTGCTAGTACTATGAATAGAAATTTTAGGAAAAAAACCACATAACTTACAAGGTACTGGTGGGGCCTTGGCCTTGATCTCCTCACTAGAAAATCAGTGCAATTTACAATTGCATATTCAAAACAACAAGGGAGTCAAAAAGGGATATTACACCATAACAATAATCTAGTCAACAAAATACCTTCTACCATTACTGAATTTACTAAACATATATAATTTAAAATTACTTACTTTAAAATAATGGGGAAGACACTTATCTTAGGAATTTAGAGTGGGTGATTGAAAACTTGACTGCAACGTTCCTACCATCCAACTGGTCTATGTCAGACGTAGGTTTTTCCGACAAGAGACCACCCCCAAGATGGGCATCAACCCACTAGGGCGTAAGAGTATTACTCCATGATCATTCTCTAATCAATCTTCTTCATTTTTGCATGAATTCTTCGCTTCCAAAGTTTCCCCCTTTTATGAGCACCTTAGTGCCCTCTTTATAGTCAAAGTTACTTCATGTACTTTGACTTCCCAAGATATATTCTTGTTTGAACTTAACTTATTTGTTTATTCTTTAATTAATTAGTTAACTTATCTTTAATTAACATAGTCAATATTTAATTAATTAGTTAACTTATATTTAACTTAGATAACTTTAACTTAGTTAGCTTTATTTAACCTTAGCTAACTTTAGCTAATTAACTTATCTTCATTTTACTCAACCAATTAATTGATTAGCTTTACTTTAGCTAAGTTTATTTAATTCACTTTTAATATAATTAACTTATCAAAACATAACTAAATATATAAACTTATATTTAACTTCCAACTTATATATAGTTAACATAATATTCATAAGTGAGAGTTATCCATGCATACCCATGCATTAGTTACTAGTTATGCATGCATACCCATGCATTAACCGCTAGTTAATCTTTTCTACTTTTGTAGATAAGGTTTTAATACTTTAAAGCATTTATTTTTTATAAAATAGAGTGAGTCATTCTTTTACAATAATAATCTACTTTGTTTATTACAATAATATTTAAATAGTTATTTATAAACACCAATATGTTTCCTTGGTATAATAAATTATTTTTATCTTTATTTCTAATTTATAATTAGGAAAATACTAACCATTTTTCGAGTTAGGATATTTAACAAAATCCTTCGTTGAGGCGAGTATATCAATGTTTTTTGTG
Source organism: Larix kaempferi (assembly GCA_027924585.1). Classification (NCBI taxonomy): domain Eukaryota; kingdom Viridiplantae; phylum Streptophyta; class Pinopsida; order Pinales; family Pinaceae; genus Larix; species Larix kaempferi. The sequence continues at coordinate 30,666,778 of BSBM01000622.1, read as the reverse complement.
TTAAATCCGTACATTTACTTAATGGCACTAAATATTGGTTATCCTCATGCTAAGAGCTAGGTCATAGGAACTTGTTACTTCCTTGTGGCGACTAGTAGTTTCCTCGATGTCCTTATCTAGGACTAAATTATTAACATACTCTTAAACTTTAGTGTTTTCTCAGTGATTAGATCATAGTTCACTTCAAGTTCTAACGGCACTAGGATGACCCTTGTCATCAAAACTCATGGCTATCAAGCCATTCACCCTCTCTCCCTAGTGTACTCCATGCCCCTTTCGTTTCGTTGCGTCAAGTATTTTTGTCTCTTAAGTCTACAAATTCACTTTACACTTAGAAAAACATAATCATACTCACAAAGTTTTACCTATGGAGCTCCTTCTATGACATCCTTGACATCAGTGGGTACACAATTGTTGTTTCTATCATAGAAACCTTAGGGGAGAAAGAGGGATATTATGTCCTCCCCACCTTAAGAATAACACCGTTCTCGGTGTTCGTAGCCTTTTAACAATATATTTAGCTTTTAGTTGTCTTTATAAGTATAAATTTTCAGCTATCTTCTTTGCTTTGACATATTTTTAGATATCCTTGATGTTTCTTGCTTTTCATACTTGTACTTTTTACAGACAACACAAGTTATTTCTATTATTTTATCATAAAATACGTGCATACATAAAAAATTTCCAAAATCAATTAGAACATAAGTAATAATTTTATTTTCCAACATCATGTTGTTTCCTTTTCATGGAAACTCTTTTATAGTTTGATCGACTTACAAAGTTTTAGTTTGTAATTCCTTGTACCTACACATCTTTCAATAATACTTGATATATATACAAATCATGATCTAAGATAATGTTTTCAAAATTCTTGTCATGGAATTTTTTTCCAAGTACCTTTAGTCATTCTCTACTTACTTTACCTCAAAAGTAATCGTATCAATGCTCATAATATGAGTTGTGCATGAACACAGCATAATGCATACATAATCTAAGCATAAATATGCATAAATTTAATTATAATAAGTGCATAACATAAGTATATAAGCATACCTCATGCATAACATATGCATAGCAGAAACAACTCTTGGTGTGTCATCTCAATATTGAATAGGAATTTATTATTCTAGGTGCTCTAGACGTACCTAATAATCAATAGTAAACTTATTACTGATGCTCGAGAGCCTCCAACTAAACATCAGTTAACATAATGAGTTAAGGTGCCTCGGAGCTTGTTGCTCATCGCTCACTCAATCAATAGTTCTAGTGCTATCCCAAAGCTTATCCTCAACACTAATTTAGAATAGTTTCAGTGCTCTCCCAGAGCTTATGCTCAACACTAATTTAGAATAGTTTCAGTGCTCTCCCAGAGCTTATGCTCGACACTAATCTAGGAATAGTCTAGGTGTCCCCAAAGAAACACCTAGAGACGATGATCAAATTCTAGGTGGTCCATAGATTATGATCAACACCAAATAAGAATAGTCCAAGTGATATAGAGCTTACACTCAACACCAAATAAAATAGTCTAGGTGATCCGGATCTTTACACTCAACACCAAATAAAAATATTCTAGGTGATATGGAGCTTATGCTCAACAACAAATAGTCTAGGTGATCTAGAGCTTACACTCAACACCAAATAAAAATAATCTAGGTGATTCGAAGATTATGCTCAACACCAAATAGTCCAGGTGATCTAGAGCTTATGTTGAACACCAAATACAAATATTCTAGGTGATCCAGAGTATATCCACTCAACACCGAATACATTTTAGGTTAACTCTCCAATAAATATCCACATATGTCTTTCTTATTCAATTACTTCTTTCATTTACTGGTTAACTCTCAAATAAATATTTTGGTTTAGTGTAGGGAAAATTTCTTAAAATTTCCAAGAGCTTGGGCATCCCTCTTGATTAGCTCAAAAGGTTTTATAACTCTTTTATGATTTTAAGTTCATTGTTATTTATTGCAGGTTTCATAAATTCAAGATCTTTCTCAATTCAAGGTCTTATTGAAGCTACCTTAACTTATTACGTGCAATAACCTCAAAGCACTGTTAGGAACTATGGCATATAATTAAAACTCAAAATAAATGAAAATATCACAATCATCACATTGTTAGTTATACTTTGATGTTACAGATCCTATAATCTCAACATCAATCCAAACATCTAATAAATCTAGAAATCTTGATGCTCGAGAGTCCTTCAACTCAACATCAAACAATAATAAAGGTAAATAATCATGATGCTTTCAGATTCCTCTGACTCAACATCAAACCATAACAAAGGTAAACAATCATGATGCTTACAGATTCCTTCCGACTCAACATCAATCATTGCATTTTATCCCTTCAAGACTTGGTTAACACTTTATGCATATTAAATATGCTAAGAATCATCTTAAATCAAACATGATACTTCTAGTATCTTGCAAAAACATGTATCAATCATTTCAACAATTCTTGATTTCCTAAAATAAATTTCTATACCTATGCCATCAATTTCAACTTTACATTTTTCATAATAGGATTTCAAATTTGTCATATTCCTTCCTATTAAATTATTATGTAAATGACTATCATTAGTCTAACTGTAAAATTATTATCATGCTATCTATTCAAAAATAGTCGTATAATTCTTTTTAGAAGATACCTCATGTATTACCTTTTGTTCCCAAGGCTTGGTGAAGTCTCTTACACCCATATGCACATGCATGATTCACTTGAAATCTCTCGCAATAAGCTATTTGCATAAAAATATCTTGTTTAAAGAAAAACATAATGTATATTAAGATCCTATCTTGATTGTATGTAAAAATCTTGTTGCAACCAAATAATTACTTCTTTTGCGGAAATCCTAGGCACGACTAGGTTTGCGGGTATCTTTGCATATTCAACATATTAAGTACAATTCATACCTTCTCATTTTATACTTTCAGTACTACAACTAGCTTGATTCCCTTTCCTTAGACATATTTAACACAAGGTATGCAATAACAACTTTCACGGAATTTTAGTGTATGCGAAACATTTCTAGGATAAATTCACAAGTTACACTTCTTTTTGACAATTCATTCTTTGACATTTATGCATGTAAACACACCATGCACATATATTTTATATTACTATGACATTCTACTATTATGCATTTAGTTTTGTTTACATTCTTTAGTATTTACAACGTATGATGCAGAAGTCCATAGCATAAGGTAGTCACATATGCATTAATAACCATATCAACCATTAATTTTCAAAACTTCATGACTAAGTAAACCAACTATATTTATGATAAATTACAACTTTCATGAATTCAACTACTCATGCCATGTTTTCTGAGATTCTTTTCATGCCATTATTATTCATAAAATTTAGTTTATGCTTTTCTATAGTTTTCTCACTAATACTTTTGTATATCGTCTTTCCTCGTGCTTTCAACACCATGCATTCAAACGATTTAAATATTTTATTTTCCTAAGAAAGTAAGCTACACGATGATGATTATTGTAGATGCACTTTATTCTTTTACTTAGTGTCACTGTACTTATAACTTATGCTTCCTTGATACTTGTCTCTAGATTCTATACCTAATGTAACTATTACTTTTATGCATACATACCTTATGACTCCTCAGTGATACATGAGGTAAACATATCAATTTCATTTTATCTTCATGACTTCTAAGTTATTCTACTAAAGACTTCAATCTTATCATTTACTCAGAACTCACTTCGACCATCAAATATAGGGCTTTCATTAAAGCATTTTACTGCCTATGTAATCCTTTTTACTTTCTTGACTATAACATGTAAACAATTTACGGTATGCATGCCAATATGATAAGCAAATATTGTTAAAGTATACTACTACTAAAAACATCTTGTATTTAAAAATTGTACAGAGTATACAACATACTTGCACATTTGCGAGTCCATAGGCCGTAGTATTGTAACTCGACTCTGATATCACTTGTAATGTCCCTCAAAATACGCCCTGATTTTTTTTTTCTTAAGGATCTCGGTATTATTATAATACCTAAATTTACATATTTTAACTTCAACACTCATAAGTTGTTTGATGTGCTTCTCTCACACCACTTATAACATTTTACTTTTAATACTAGAACTTTATATATGTTTTCTTCTAACATATATTATGATTATGTGATTCTGTAAAACACGTTACATATAAGTATATAACCAAATAGGTATTTAATTATTTATTCATAAAAATTAACTTCAAAGTATATAAAATCAACAACGAAACATAACTAAATTTGTTTCCACCTCATGCAAACTCGTATGACAAGCTTAAGGATTAACTTATAATCTACCTGATCAATCGCTCATACATCATATATAGAAAATCATACCTTTAAACCCTTGAAAAGTACTTGATTTGAACCTATTTACATTCCTTTCGACATACTATATCATATAGAGCACATGGCATTGTTTGATCTCATAATCTCACTCCTACGAAATATAACTATTACTTCTTTCATAATAAATATTCCTCCATGCATCAAATGAATTTACATTTAACATTTATTTTTAATCTCATGTGATAGAATAAACGTTTCCTTCTCAAATATCTATTATTCATTCCTCTTTCTTGAGAACCTAATTTTCACATGAGCGCCTCTCTATGCGACCAATAAATATAACCCTTATATTACTAAAGAGGATAGTATCTACATTTCAAATAGGAATTAATCCACTAAAATTCAACTGAACATGTAAAGATAAATACCGTATCTTTTCACCTAAATTAACTATGTAATTATGAATTGCAACTATATCAATATAACGATATATACATCATTCAACTAAACTCAATTCAGTTAACAAAATATTTATATAAAACCCATTGGGATTTCAAACCAAATTCAATTTCCAATTATATTTTGGACTTAACTATAGTTGGATCCGAAATTCAACTCTGAAACCTAAGGCATAGACCAAGATACTAAATTTCTAACTGTTCTTATTATTTTTTGTTTACACTAATAACATATAATAATAATAACACGCCTCACCCAAGTCATAACGCATCAACCCGTAAATATATGAATATTTTATATACATTAATATATATAAAATCCATCCATTCTTTACCTAAATTTCAACTATGATTTCATGTATTACATATTAGATATGTATATATATAAAACATAATTATTTACTAGCAAGTCATATTAATAATTAATATGGCTTATATACATCGATCGACATATATCAATCATTTTTAAATGTGTGGTCATGATTGATATACACCCATTGGCTTATATAAACCATATTAATTATTAATATGGTTTTCTAGTTGATAATGGACCTCCCTAAAAATTTATTCAATTTTAATTATTATTTATTATAAAAAAAATTATTATTATTATTATTACAACTGTTAATAGTATAATTATTAATAATATTATTATTGTAATGACTAGTATTATAATAATAATAATAATTTTTATTATTATTAGTATAATTTTTTGTTTTTATTATTATTGATAATATTATACTATTGATTATGTATATTAATATTTATTATAATAAATAATAATAATAAAAACAATATTATAATTATTATTATAATAATATTATAAATATTATAATTAATTATAATAATATTATAAATATTATAATTATAATATTATAAATATTAATATTATTATAATTATTATTAGTATTAAAATAATAATAATTATAATTATTAATGAAATTATTATTATAAATACAATTGTAATTATAATAATAATTAGTATTATTATTATAATAATTAGTATTATAATAATATTTATAATAACAATAATGATAATTATAATTATGGTTATAATTATAATTATAATTATTATCATATCTATAATTATTAGTAGAAATATTAATTAAAGCATATATAGTTAAGCCATATCAAATTAACAACAGCAATTTCTTATAATAATTAGTATTTTAATAATCAATAATTATAATAATATATAATTAGTATTTTAATAATATATAATTAGTATTTTAATAATTAATATGGCTTATAATTAATTAAAATATTAATATTAATAGTTAATAATGAATTGATATTAAATTATAATAATAACAAAAATTATAATATTAATTAATTATTAAAAATTATTAATTAATGTGGCTTATAATAATAATGTGGCTTATAAAAATTATTAAAACTATTATTATAATTATAATTATATTTATTAATATAATTGTAATTGTAATTATAATTAATAAAAATTATGTTTATTCAAATCAGAATAAATAATTGATAAAATTATTATCATATTAATATTAATATGAAAGTGGTAATGTGGCTTATAATAATTATTATTAATTTTAATATAAATAATTAATAAATAATCCCTTATATTAATAATAAAAATTATAATATTAATCAATAATTTTTATTATTAATAACACATTCTAGTAGTAGTAGGAGTAATATCTCTAACCATGATTAAACATACTCGAAAAAATTAATTGACATTATAAAAAGGAGAGAATTTTTTTTATCTGAGATGGGTTGTTTGCAATTTTATATGACATTCTACAAATGAGACCTTTGTATTTTTCTATTTCAATTTTAGTAAAAGGTTTTGGATCCTGTGAAATATTAAGGTACTTATAATGAAAAAGTAAGTCGAAGAATGACAACATTGGAGCACTTTAATGTTTTTCCATGTTGCTTTATCACTTTAGTAATGTATATGGAACACTTTAATGTAATGTCATGCAATACCATTATCACATTCCAACCATAATATTGCAGGTTTTGTTTGAGCTCGATAGTGCCATTGTGACAATTTAAAAAAATATAAACAGAATGTGAATTATTAAATAAACAAATTATTTAAAGAAAGAAACTTGCATAGATTGAAATACATTAATGTTGAAATAGTAGTATCAAACAAATAATTGCTATGTTGCTTTATCACTTTATCACTTTAGTAATGTATATCGAATATTTTAATATTATGTCATATTTTCATGTTAAATAAAATAGATTGAATGAGTTGAGTGTAATGCCATGTAATACCATTATGACATTCCAATCATAATATTACAGGTTTTGTTTAAAATACATTTAAAAATGTACTATGTATGAATTAGTAAAATAATTTTAAAGAGATAGATTTTTTATTTTTTGTATTACTCAAATGCATTACTCGAATTGAAAATGTTAAGGTACATATAATGAAAAAGTAAGTAGAAGAAAGAATGTGAATTATTAAGGCACTTACAATGAAAAAGTAAGTTAAAGAATGACAACGTTGATTAAAAGACATGTATATTCAAATAGTAGTATCAAATAATTGCCATATTGCTTTATCACTCTAGTAATGTAGATGGAGCACTTTAGTTCGATAGTGCCATTGGGACAATTTTAATGTAAAGAATGAATACAGTCAAACCAATTTACTTTTTAGTGTGTTTTATAATGTACCATATTTAAAATACATTTAAAAATCCTAGAGTGAAATACATGAATGTAACATATTTATAATGTACCATATTTAAAAATCCTAGAGTGAAATACATGAATGTACCATATTAAAATGTTCGATATACATTACTAAAGTGATAAAGCAACATAGCAATTATTTGTTTGATATTACTATTTCAACATTCATGTATTTCAATCTATGCAAGTTTCTTTCTTTAAATAATTTGTTTCTTTAATAATTCACATTCCGTGTCTTTGTTTAAATAATCTATGTCTTTAAAATTATTTTACTATTTTATAGATAATATTTTTTTAAATTGTTCCAATGGCACTATCGAGCTCAAACAAAACCTGCAATATTATGGTTGGAATGTGATAATGGTATTGCATGACATTACATTATTTAAGTGCTCTATATACATTACTAAAGTGATAAAGCAATATGGCAAAACATTAAAGTGCTCCAATGTTGTCATTCTTCAACTTACTTTTTCATTATAAGTACCTTAATATTTCACACGATCCAAAACCTTTTACTAAAATTGAAATAGAAAAATACAAAGGTCTCGTTTGTAGAATGTCATATAAAATTGCAAACAACCCATCTCACATAAAAAAAAATTCTCTCCTTTTTACAATGTCAATGAATTTTTTCGAGTATGTTTAACCACGGTTAGAGATATTACTCCTACTACTACTAGAATGTGTTATTAATAATAATTATTATTAATTAATATTATAATTTTTATTATTAATATAACTTCATATGGATTATTTATTAATTATTTATATTAAACTTAATAATTATTATTATAAGCCACATTACCACTTTCATATTAATATTATAATAATTGTATCAATTATTTATTATGATTTGAATAAACATAATTTTTATTAATTATAATTACAATTACAATTATATTAATAAATATAATTATACTTATAATAATAGTTTTAATAATTTTTATAAGCCACATTAATTAATAATTTTTAACATGCAACATTAATGTTAATGTTGCATGTTAAAAGAATATAGGCGTATTCTTTTAATAGGAACCAATCGAGATAAAATCTGCAAATCGAGATAAAATCTGCCATTCTTGATATTCTTTCAACATGCATTCATAGAGCTTGATAATTCTTGACTTTGGTTGACCATTGTCGACATTAGTTTACCATTGTTGACCATGGTTGGAAATTCTTGACTTTGGTTGACGATGGTTGACATTAGTTTACCATTGTTGACTTTGGTGGACCATGGTTGAGTTTGGTTGAATTTTGGTTGGTCATGGTTGACTTTGGTCAATCATGGATAACCATGGTTGACTTTGGTTGTGGTCAACCATGAAAAACTAGAGTGTACAATGGTCAACCATAGTCAACCATGTTCAATAAAAGTCAACCACAGTTAACCAAAGTCAACAATAGTGAACAGAGTCAACCATAGTAAACCATGGTCAACCAAAGTCAACCACGGCTAACTGAAATCAACCATGGTTAACTAAAGTGAACCATAGTCAACTAAATTCAACCATGGTTAACTATGGCAGACTATGGTTGACCATGGTTGACTATGGTTCATAATGGTTGACGTTGGTTGACTTTGGTTCAGAATGGTTGAAGTTGGTTGAACATGGTTAATCGTGGTTGACTTTGGTTAACCATGGTTGACTTTGGTTGACCATTGTGGAATTTGTTTGACTTTTGTTGACTTTGGTTGCCCATGGTTGACCATCACACACCATGGTTGTCTATGGTTGACATTGGTTAACCATGGTTGACTATGATTGACTATGGTTAACTATGGTAGACATGGTTGTCCATTGTTGACCATGGTTAACCTTCGTTGACTTTAGTTACCATTGTTGACTTTGGTGGATCATGGTTAACTTTGGTTAAGTAGACTTTTGTTGACTTTGGCTTATGGTTAAGCATGAAAAGCCAAAGTTGACTATAGTTTACGATGGTTGACTTTGGTTGACCACATCCAAAGTCATAGTAGAATATTATTTGGTTTACCATGGTTGACTTAAATTTATTTGGTTGACCACAAACAAAGTCATGTATAACAATATTATTAACTATGGTTGACTTTGGTTAACTATGGTACACCATGGTTCAAAATTCTTGATTTTGGTTGACCATCGTTGACATTAGTTTACCATTGTTGAGCATGGTAGACCATGGCTGGCAATTACCATTGTTCACTTTGGTTAGTCATGGTGGACTTTGGTCGACCATGGTTGACCATCAATGATGTTCGCTAACCATGGTTGACTTTGGTTGTGGTCAACCATGAAATACCAAAGTGAATAATGGCTAACCATAATCAACCATGTTCAATAAAAGTCAACCACGGTTAACCAAAGTCAACCATGGTTAACCAAAATCAACCATGGTTAACTAAAGTCAATCATAGTAAACAAAATTCAACCATGGTCAACCAAAGACGACGATAGTAAAGTAAAGTCTACCAAAGTCAACTATAGTTATAGATGACCATGGGTGGCTTTAGTTGAAAATGGTTCACTTTGGTTTACCATGGTTAATTTTGGTTGACCAAGTCAACCATGGCCAACCATGGTCGACTTTCTTTTACAATGGTTAACACTGGTTAACCAAGTCAACTATGGCCTACCATGGACGACTTTGTTTTACAATGGTTAACATTGGTTGAATTATGGTTGACCATGGTTGAATTTGGTTGACTGTGGTTGACTTTGGTTGACCATGCTTGACTTTGGTTTACCATGGTTAAATTGGGTTGACCATGGTTGACTTTCATTTACCATTATTAACTTTGGTTGACCATGACTGACTCGATGACTTTGTTTTACTTTGGCTAACTTTGGTTAACCATGGTTGACTTTGGTTGTTCATGGTTGAATTTGGCTGAGCATTGTTGACTTTGGTTGACCATCGTTGACTATGGTTAACTTTGGTTTACTGTGGTTAACTTTGGTTGACCATTCTTGACTTTGTTTGACTATGGTTGACCTTGGTTAATTTACCATGGTTGACTTTGATTCACAATGGTTTACGTTGGTTGACCATGGTTGACTTTGGTTCAAAAGGGTGGACGTTGGTTGAACATGGTTAATCGTGGTTGACTTTGGTTAACCATGGCTAACTTTTGTTGACCATGGTGGAATTTATTTGACTTTGGTTGACCATCATACACCATGGTTGTCTATGGTTGACTTTGGCTAACCATGGCTGACATTGGTTAAATATAAGAATATTATTAACTATGGTTGAGTTTTAAGCTAGGTTGAGAGACATTGATATTAAATGTTAATAGTTTAATTATTAATATTGATTAATATTAAAAGTTAGCTTTAGGGAAGCACATGGTTAACTTTGGTTAATATTAAATGTTAATTTTATATTTTTAAATGAAGTAAATTTTAACAATTAATTAGATTTTGACACCAATATTGACATTAATATTAAATGTTGATGTTAATGTTAATATTAATGTTTAAGATTGATATCATTTTAACTACAGCATTAATATTAATAATACTTGATTAAATGTTAATTTAATATCAATAATAGAATTAAATGTTAATGTTAATATTAAAACATTAAATGGTTGACTTCAATCCAAGATTGACTTTGAAGTAAGTTTGAGAAACATTAATATCAAATCTTAGTAGTTTAATTATTAATATTAGATAATTATTAATATCCAGCCTAAGATTTCATTACATACAAGGGCTCGTAAGGAGCAAATATCCCATGTCCCTGGTGAATCTCCCAACCACCCGAGCTATGCCTCAAGGACGTGTATATATTTTTTCAACCGAAAAAAAAACATACTATTGCTATTCATAGAATCAAATAGTACAAAGATATTCAACCTTTTAAAACAAGGTTTTTGTCATCATGTTCATAGCTGTAAGCCAAATTGCTCCACATCTCCTATCAAGTCAAATATACATTCAAAATAGGACTAGACAGACTAGTGTCCCATTCACACATTACAACAAAAAACTTAGACTGAAGTCTGTGACAGCTAATTAAAGAAAAAAACTTTGCCTTTGTCCAGCAAAATGGAATTCATCCATTATTCCCATAACAGGTGTCCTTCAATTCCTTGAAGAGCTTGCTTAGATAAACTATCAGCTATGTCATTGTGCTCCCTGTAAATATGAGTGAAAGAGATGTCCTCATGCCTATCAATCTCCTTTCTTGTGTGCATGCACCGATGATTAAAGGCCAAAACATTTAGTTCAAATTCACGATCTCCCATTTTATGGTGACATGTGAGTCACCAAAGACCTTTAAATTTACCAAACCAAAGATGTTTGCACATTTTAGAACACACCACAATGCTAACAACTCTGCCTTCATGTTGTTTCCAATACCACAATTAAGATGAAGGGTGAAATAGTGACCCTAATTCAAATATATCAATCCACCTGCATAGGTGCCATGCTAAGCAGCCCCATCAAAAATGAGAATGGGTTGATCAACAATAAAAGAAAATTGTCCAATCCTTCAAGGACATGTATATATATATACATGAATAAATTCATGAATTTAATTTTATTATAATTTAATACTAATAATTAAAAAATGTTGATGTTAATGTTAATGTGAATATTAGTGTTTAAGATTGTTATCATTTTAATTATAGCATTAATATTAATAAGAAGATTAAATGTTAATTTAATATCAATAATATAATCAAATGTTTATGTTATTATTAAAATATAAATACAGAAAATGCATGTGCAAATTACCAATGCACATGCATACCTAGAAAAATAAATTCACATTCAAATATTTTGATCTTTGAAGATCAATAAGCTTTTTTCTTAAATATTATACATCTCACTCAAACTGAATATTTTTTATTTTTTATGTTTTAACACCTCTCTCCTAACTATGGATTTTTGAAAGATTTTTCTTTTTTGGGTTTGAAATGAGATACTTGACACTCATTTAAACAAAGTCATGATTAATACCCGGTGCAAGGGATCGAACCTGGTCTACCTTAGAAGAGAGAAGTTCGGTTAGTTGAGTAGCACAATTTTTGACACAAAAATCCTCTCATTTTCACTAGTTGTTGCCAATGCCTACAGGATATTACAAGCCAAAACTTGTATTCCCCATTGGGGCGATATCAAACACGGCACAATATTGAGAACAATAATCATCATCCCTCTGCACAAATCTCTAAGTAAATGCTCGACCCAATCTCAGTAAATGCTCGACCCATAAGTATCTTAATCCAAGAAGTGAGGAAGGTTTGTAATACACAATCTGCCAAATATTTGTGCAGAAGTATCTTAATCCCAGAAGCCAAAAGGATGGTAGAGAGAGGGAAGCAGGGAAGGAGTAAAATGTCGTCCAATACCCGCAACATTTGGGTCATCATAAGTTGTGCATTTTCCCTATAAACAATATTTTAATTGTAATCTCAGAGAATTACCAAATCATTCTCAGCCTATGCTCATATAAAGAGAAATGACTGGCCGTCCAATCCAGCCTTCATCGCCGTCCTTCTCATGTGGTCCCTCCGCCCTGCCAGTTACCAGACCACACAAGACGTCCATATACACCATGCGATTTCCCAAAAAAACACATGCAATAAATCTTTCAGTGCTATCCGTAAAAAGCCACAGTATTTCTTTAAAAAACATATATTTCTTTTCTGTAAGAAACCATGAGACCTAATATCTAAACCATGTGATTTCTGTCAAAAACATGGCAATTCCATACGACCATGCAATTCAACCATGTGATTTGGGGAAACCATGTGATTGCACAAATTGATGTTATGTTTCTAAAAAGATGCAATTGCACAGATTTAAACCATGCGATTACACAAATTGATGTTATATTTATGCATACCAATTACTGTTTGTGCGGCATTCAGCTGTTATACACTATGGTATGCCTGCATCTTCTGCTCTTCTTTGTCTGCAATGTAAAACTCTAGTCTCTAGTCTTGTTTCTTTCTTCCTGCAACATCGAACTTTCAACATAAAGAATATCCGACCCCAATTGTTATGGCGGATTAACACTAATAGTTGTGACATGTACAGCTTAGCAGATCGTTACAGGAGTGTGGGCAGTGGAGCTGGGTTGTGCACCAAATCGTTACAAGACTATGAATGGAGCCTGGATCGCTTGGGATCAGAGATGTACTTGCTGCAGAAATGTGAAACGCATTTCCCATCAGTTATAATGGATACAACATGGCATATGAAAGCTGCCACCTGCCCTGTGCACCAATACATGTAACGGATCACAACCACCTGCCCGGTGCACCAACAGTAACGGATTACAACCAGGACGCAGATACCCAAACGTTTCAATCTTCCATCGGTTACAATAGATAATAGCACATAAAACAACCAATTAAAAAACTACACAGCAATGTAATTTGAAATAATTCTAGTTTTTTATATTAATTATTGGCGACGGTTCTATTTAAACATGCACCCAAGTTAAGTTATTAAATATGAATCTTTGATTTCGGCTTAAGACGAAGCATATTCTCGGATCATTTAAATCTGGCCATTCATTATTAAAATATTAATAAATCACTCACCCAGCCCCCCCCCCAAAAGTTAAAATAAAACGCCTATCGACGTAAACATATATGAAAACTTATAATAAACCACTTTTATAATAAACCATTTCATGTATAAATATAAAATTAATTATAATTATATATCTAAATACAATTCAATCGTTTGACACTTTTGTACCAATCACTCTAGGCATCCAAGGGAAACGCCGATCCCTGCTCAATTAAGCAAAACCGGTAACCTTTATTAGGCCCAACTAATGCATCCACGATTGTCATACTCACTATACGATAACATTGATAATGCCTTCTGATATCAAATAAAGTCCAAGCATTTTCTTAACCCATTGAAGTGTCCATGCTTTAATGGTTTCCATCAACCTGTTTCATAACTTATAAAAATTCTTATCAACGGAGATTATTTCAGCTAAAATTTGAATGGCGTTAAGTAAAGATGACATATATTTCCACTCTAGGTCAAGTCAAATTTTTTATATATTTATGTAAATCGACTGAGATCCATTATGCATTGATTTGATCAAATAGACATCGATTGAGATCGAAGCGATTGGATCAAATACACATTTATTAATCCCAGGAGATCCAATGCACATCTACTGATATCTCATCATATTTATTTTCTTTTTAATATCCTTGTTCTATATAACATCCTTAGAGTTCAATGCTTAATAGAAACGAAAGAGATCTGATCCAAAGGTGATCTTTATTTAATTTTAAACATATAATTGTTTCCCTTCATAAAGAGTATCTTAACAAGAAATCGATTCCTAACTTAGTTTTATGAATATAGAGGATTTACACAAAAACAATCTAAGTAATAGTACTAGCCAAAACAATTTATAGAAATAGTTGCCTGCGTCTACTAAAAAACAGGGTATGGGTTAAGTTATGGAACTAACAATTTGCTAGCAGCCTGCGTTATATTGTATAAATACACAGAATTATGAAAATAAATCAAAATTTGGAACCATCTTAATGAGAGGTAAAACTTCCCGATGGGCGATCTTATATACATAATATACACTCTTTTCCATTCAATATAAATTAATGAAACTATAATAATATAAAACTATAAAACTTTGTGGATCCATAACAATAATCTAGGCAACAAAATACGTTCTACCATTACTGAATTTACTAAACATACATAAATTAAAATTATTTACTTGAAAATAATGGGGAAGACACTTATGTTAGCAATTTAGAGTGGGCAACTGAAAACTTGATTGCAGCGTTCCTCCCATCCAACTGGTTTCTGAAGTAGGTTTTCCCGCCAAGAGGCCACCCCCAAACTGGGAATGAATCCACTAGGGCTTAAGAGTATTACTCCATAATCTTTCTCTAATCAATCTTCTTCATTTTTCCATGAATTATTTGCTTCCAAAGATTACCCCTTTTACAAGCACTTTAGTGCCCTCTTTATATTCAATGTCACTTCGTGGACTTTGACTTCCTAAGATAAGTTCTTGTTTGACCTTATTTAGTTAATATTTAATTAATTAGTTAACTTATATTTAACTTAGCTAACTTTAAGTTAGTTATCTTTTATCTAACCTTAGCTAACTTTATCTAATTAACATATCTTCATTTTACTCAACCAATTAACTTATTAGCTTTACTTTTAGCTAAGTTTAATTAATTAACTTTTATGATAATTAACTTATAAGAACATAAATAAATATCTGAATTTGTCTTTTACTTCCAACTTGTATAGTTCACTTAATATTAATAGCTGAGAGTTATTCATGCATACCCATGCATTAGTTACTAGTTATCCATGCATATCCATGCATTAACTACTAGTTAATCTTTTCTGCTTTTGTAGATAAGCTTTTAATACTTTAAAGCATTTATTTTTAATAAAAGACAGTCAGTCCTTCTTTTACAATAATAATATAACTTACTTTATTACAATAATATTTAAATAGTTATTTATAAACATAAATATGTTTCATCGGTATAATAAATTATTTTTATCTTTATTCCTAAATTATAATTAGTAAAATATTAATCGTTTTCCAATTAGGATCTTTAACAAAATCCTTCTCCAAGGAGAGGATATCAACGTTGTTTATGTTAAATCCATACTTTTACTTAATGGAACTCAATATTGGTTAGCCTCATGCTAATAGTTAGGTCATAAGAACTTGTTATTGCCTTGTGGTGACTAGTAGTTTCCTCGACGTCTTTATCTAGGACTAAGTTATTAACATACTATTAAACTTAAGTCTTTTCTTAGTGAAAATAACAGTTCTCTTGAAGTGATCACTGCACTAGGTTAACCATTGTCATCAAAACTCATGGCCCTCAAGCCATTCACCCTCTCCCCCTAGTGGATTCCATGCCCCTTTCGTTTCATTGCATCAATTCTTTTTGTCTTCAAAGTCTACAAATTAAATTTACACTTAGGAAAACATAGTCATACTCACAAAGTTTTACCTGTGGATCTCATGCCATGAGATCCTTGACGTTGGTGGGTACACAATTGTTCTTTCTGTCATAGAAACCTTAGGGGATAAAAATGGATATTACATCCTACCCCCATTAAGAATAACACTGTCCTCGATGTGCATACACTTTCAAATTTATCTTCATCTTTTAGTTGTCTTTGTAAGCATACATTTTCAGTTATCCTGTTTGCTTTGACATCTTTTTAGATATCCTTGATGTTTCTTGCTTTTCACACCTGTACTTTTTACAAACAACACAAGTTGTTTCTAGAATTTTATCATAAAATACATGCATACATAAGATTTTTCCAAAATCAATTAGAACATACGTAATAATTTTCTTTTGCAACATCATGTTGTTGCCTTTTCATGGAAACCCTATTAGAGTTCGATCTAGTTACAAAGTTTTAGATTACGTGCACATCTGTCAATCATACTTTATATATATACAAATCATGATCTAAGATAATGTTTTCAACATTCTTGTCATGGCATTCTTTTCCAAGTACATTAGCCATTCTCTGCTTGCTTTTCCTCAAAATTAAGGCATAGCAATGCTCATAACATGAGCTATGCATGAAGATAACATAACCCATACATAATATAAGCATAAATACACATAAATTTAAGTATAGTAAGTGCATAACATAAGTATATAAGCATACCTCATGCATAACTTATGCATAGCAGAAATAACTCTTGGTGCACCATCTCAACACTAAATAGGACGTTATTATTATAGGTGCTCCAAAGGTACCTAATAATCAATATTAAACTGATTACTAATGCTCCAGAGCCTCCATCTCAACATCATTTAACATAATGAGTTAAAGTGCCTTAGAGCTTGTTGCTCATCACTCACTAAATCAATAGTTCAAGTGCTCTCCCAGAGCTTATGCTCAACAATAATTTATAACAGATCCAGTTCTCTCCCATAACTTATGCTCAACAATAATTTAGAATAGTTACAATGCTCTCCTAGATATTATGCTCAACACTAATTTAGAATAATTCCAGTGCTCTCTGATAGATTATGTTGAACACTACTCTAGGAATAGTCTAGGTGTCCCCAAAGCAACACCTAGAGATGATGATCAAATTCCAGGTGATCCAGAGCTTATGATCAAGACCAAATGAGAATAGTCCAAGTGATCCAGAGCTTGCACTCAACACCAAATAAAAATAGTCCAGGTGATCCATATATTTATGCTCAACACCAAATAAAAATAGTCGAGGTGATTCAAAGCTTATGCTCAACACCAAATAGTATAGGTGATCCAGAGCTTATGCTCAACACCAAATAAAAATAATCTAGGTTATCCAAAGATTATGCTCAACACCAAATAGTCTAGGTGATCTCGAGCTTAGTCTCAACACCAAATAAAAATAGTCTAGGTGATCCGAAGTATATACAATCAACAGAAAATAAGTTTTAGGTCCTTTTGTTTAGACATATGTATTTCTTATTCAATTGCTTCTTTGACTTATTGGTTAACTCTCCAATAAATATTTTGGTTTAGCGTAGGTGAAATTTATTAAAATTTCCATGATCTTTATAATCTACAACATCCCCCATGATTAGCTCAGAAGGTTTTATAACTCCTTTTTCTGATTTTAAGTTAATTGTTATTTATTGCAGGTTTCATCAATTCAATATCTTTCTCAATTCAAGGTCGTATTGAAGCTTCCTTAACTTATTACTTGCAATAACCTCAAATCACGGTCAGCCACTATGACATATAATTAAAAATCGAAATAAATGAAAATATCACAATCATCACATTGTTAGTTATGCTTTGATGTTCTAGATCCTATCATCTCAACATCAATCCAAAGATATAATAAATCTAGAAATCTCGATGCTTCAGAGTCCTCTGACTCAGCATCAAACCATTACAAAGGTAAATAACAATGATGCTTCCAAAGTCCTCTAACTTAACATCAAACAATAACAAAGGTAAATAATCATGATGCTTCTAGAGTCCTTTCGACTCAACATCAATCATCGTTATTCAACTCAAAGCATGTGTCCTTTCCCGTTTTGGAAACGATACCTTACCTCCTCTACGCTCAAAAGTTCATCATAGTTCACACTTGCATAGCATGGTGGAAAGTGATAAATCAAAACATTCTACTCCAGTTACCTTTGACTAAACAGGTAATAATTATCCACGATTATAGGAAGTGAAATATCAAGATCTTAGAAACCAAGACAATGTTGTACGAACATCTGAGTCTTTTGTTAATATCCCTATTTCTTTTGATAGAGCATCTCATTCCTTCTGAATCCATGAAGGAAGACCAACTCCCATATTTAATCCTCCTCTTTTAAAGTCTCCTTCTATGTCTTCTTCAAGTTCGCAACCAATTTAGAAAGAACCTATTTCTTGCACTTCTATTCAACCATCCTTTTCTAGAGTTCATCAGATGTCACACAAAGGGAAACATTCCAATTGTCCTACTTGTAAAAAGATAGTCTAGCGGTTGGAGCACAATAAAGCTAGAGACACCCCAAGTATCAATACGTTTCCATCCTTACCCTGCAATGGCCCTAGTATGGAAGTCACCTCTTCCAAAGGTGATAAATCTTACATCCCTGGAAGAAACTTCTAGAAGTTCCCTACAAACATTTTTCCCCTGATGGCTAGAGAAAAAAAAAAATTCCTCATAGATCCTGAGCTCCATCAGAAACAATTTCTGATGAGATTAATCTTGCAAACTATGGGAACCTGCAACAACAAGTCACTGCTCATAATATGGATAATATGGCCCTTGATATCATTCATTTAAAAAATACCAAGAAAGATGAGCACGGTAGAATTTCATTGCTCTAGACCAAGCTAGATCTTATGGATCATCTATTGCACGATACAAAAGAAATAAAAAAAGCCATTTCCACACCCTATGAGAAGACATAAAAGAGGCTAGGTGTCTTGGGTAAGTTGTTATCAAAAACCAAAGAATTGAAAAAGAAAATTGGCACAGTCATCCAGACAGCAATGAATATTTCACTGAATGGACACCAAAGAAAACACTCTAAAAGTTACTCCTTCGGTAAGATGAGTTTCCAAGATCGGGATCAGAGACAAGATTGTGACTTTGGTCAAAATGAGGAAGAATTTAAATAAATATAAAGCCTTGTTATACAATTCCATAGATTGCCAAAATATTTAACTGATAAATGTCTATCTATGCTTGCTTTTCCTCCTCATATAGGGAATACCCAAGCTATTTTAGAAATCAGTCACAAATTTGGGTCTTCTTCTCTAACAGGTCCTCCTCCTCCTACCTTTGAGAAATAATGCCACTGTGACTCTATCGGGTTAGTTCCGATGGTTGAAACTTTCAGGTGGGTAGGCCATAAAAGGTTGATCGATCTCTATTCCACCTATAAAGTTGAATCAAAGGGTTCGAAACTAGAATCAGAATACACACCGGTTTTAAAACCAAAGTAAGCAGTTTAAGTATAACTCTTACCTGCAGCAGATTGTCTAGTGACCATAATTCCTGTTAGACTAAGTGTCAAGTGTAGACCGGACAAAGAGAACCTAACATAAACTCCAAGAGAAAAAGGTGAAGAGGGGGAACTCGTTCATATTTGCATAGTTAGCCATTTTTCTTTGATATTAGCTATTTTTTTTTTAATGTTTGGAAGAGCAACTTGAGTTCCTAGTAATGTTTATCATTTTGTTTTCAAACAGAAACCACCCATGGAGAGTGTATGATCTAGATGGATATCAGTGGCCACCCACCTATTCCACTGGCTCAAAACAGTTTCCCATTTTGCCAATTTTCTAGTAATTTTTCTATGGTTTTTCGGGCCCTAAACTTCCGGGACCATTTTGAGGCCCTAAATGACCTTTTTTGGCGATTTGGGGGGCCAAATGGTTGCCAATGGCATACATTAGTTCCTAATTGAAAGTTGTAAATCTTGGATAGACCTTTCCAATGGGCTACCGAGCGCCCCAAACGGAGATCGTATGCAAAAGTTATGACCCTGGGAAGTCGATTGTTCAACTAACCACCTTGGGGCTGCAAACTTTATGATGGTTCATATTCTAGGGTTAGGATTTTGGATGTTTGGGATTCTTTTCCTCATTCTTATGATAAATAGGCCTTTCAGCCTCTCTTTGTAATCATCTTGGCATGAATGAGCATAGCGACCACATCTCTTCTGAGAGATAGCTACCACCATTCCAGCTATTGTATTTTACAGTATGTTCTATTTCCGCTATTTAATAGAATATGTGTTTACTGTATCACTGTGTTCTTTGCAATATATCTCTGTATATGATTCTATATATGTTCTCTTATTTTGTTCTTGCATAAATATGAATCAGTGGGGATGCTACACTAGTTGAATGTCGTATTTGTCAGGAAGAGGACAACAAAGGAAATATGGAGAATCCATGTGCCTGTTCTAGCACCTTTAAGCTAGGGGTTTACGGTTTAGGGGACATATAAGAATGAAAAGTTTATCTTTATTGAGTGTTTATTATTGAATTCTTCATCCCAATCTGTGTTTTTTTCTCCACAGTATGCTCGCAGTAATGTCTAGAGCATTGGTCCCAGAGAAAAGGAGATTCCATATATGAATTGTGCTATCAGGTTCATGGTTTTCTTATTTCTCATTTTTTTTTTTTTGAATTAAACGTAATTAATTTTTCATTCATCCATTTTGGTTTTAGAACTTGAAAAATCTATCATTTTCTAATTTATAGATGATTAGTGTTTTAAGTTGATGGTATTATTTAAATCGGTATTTTTCCTATGCCTTTCACACTGCTTGCAATTTATAAATCCAATTCTATCTCTCTGGTACTCCCCCTAGCCCAAAACCCCCTCCTATCTATCTCTCTCCCCTCCTCTCCCTAGCCCTTACTAACCCGGGCTCTCTCAGTCTCTCTCTCTTCCCTACACCTCCACCTACCTCTAACCACACCTACCATCTCTCTTTCTCACTCCCTACAACTAAAACCCTCCCCCCCCCTCTCTCTCTCTCTCCCTCCTTCCTCCCCCAACCATTACTAACCCCCTCTCTCAGTTTCTCTCTCTCCCCCTCGCTAACACCCCTCCTAGCCCCTTACCCCTAACTAACCCCCCCTCTCTCACTCTCTCTTCCTTGCTTCTACACCTCTCTCTCTCTCTCCCTCTCTCTATCACCATCTTCATCATCATCATCGTCATCTCCATATTCGTCATCATCATCATCATCATCATCATCATCGTTTTGGTCATCATCACCATCATCTTCATCGTATTCATCATCATCATCATCATCTTCATCGTCATCATCATCATCATCATCATCATCATCATCTTCTTCATCATCATCTTCATCATTATCATCATCATCACCATCATCATCATCATCATCTTCATCATGATATTCATCATCACTCTCTCTTCCCTAGTTTTACACCTCTCTCTCTCTCTCTCTCTCTCTCTCTCTCTGTGTAAATCCCCTCTCCCTCTCCCTAGCCTCTCCCCCATCCCTAACCATCCTACTCTTTCTATCTCTCTGCTACTCCCCCTAGCCCGAAACCCCCTCCTCTCCATCTCTCTCCCCTCCTCTCCCTAGCCCTTACTAACCTGAGCTCTCTCAGTCTCTCTCTCTTCCCTACACCTCCACCTACCACTAACCACACCTCCCATCTGTCTTTCTCACTCCCTACAACTAACACCCTTTCCTCTCTCTCTCTCTCTCTCTCTCTCTCTCTTTCTCTCCCTCCTCCCCACCCCCCAACCATTACTAACCCTCTCTCTTAGTCTCTCTCTCTCTCTCTCCCTCCCTCACTACCCCCCTCCTAGCCCCTTACCCCTAACTAACCACCCCCCATCTCCAATCCTTAAGTCCCTAACACTGAATCCCTATTTAACCTCCCAACCCATAGAAACTATTGAATAAGGTTTTGATAATTACAATAACGCTAGTGCGTTTTTGCATGAAGAAACACTCGCGTGTTTTGTGCAAGTAGGCGTTATTTAGCCGTGCACCAAACATATTAAATGCCTAGTATTTTTTTTAACATTCCAAGAAATGCGTGTGCGTTTTCTATGTCCATAATGCTAGCGCGTTATATGTGTCCATAATGATAGCGCGTTTTGTCTGAGCAAAAAATCAGCAGAATGCTTTTATACCTGAAATATTGCGTTTTGTCTTCCTGTCTTCCCATCTCCCATACAGTAGAATACTTCAGAATCAATATTCAAGGCAATTGAGGAAGCTCAAGACACTCTATGTTCACAATCAACAAGCTTGAAGAGGATTCTACAGTTAGCATTTGGAATTGAGGATTCCACATTCATAATTAGCAAGCTTCAAGAGGATTCTACATTCACAATTCAAGCTTCAAGAGGATTCTACATTCACAATTTCAAGCTTCAAGGGGATTATACATTCACAATGTCAAGCAATCTCGATGAATCTATATGAACACAATTGAAGACGAATCTACATTCATTATTGAGCAAGCTTGAAGAATCTATATTCACAAATGAAGAATTTTATATATCCACAAGTGAGGTAGAAACTTTACTTTTAGATTTCAGCAAGATTGATGAATCTATATTCACAATTGAGGAAGTATCTATATTGACAATTGAGCAAGCTTGAAGAACCTATATTCACAATTGAGAAAGAATTTGGATATTTGAATAGTTGAGCACACCTCTAAAATCTATTTTCTTAGTATTGCTCATTGTGGTCATGGGGAATTCACGCAATTGAAAAACGAAATTGGCAAGGAAAGAGAATACTCAAGAAACCATGGAATAATTTAGAGAAAATAAAATATTGGACATGTGGAATTGAAGGCATTCCATGGAAAATCATCCAATTCCAACCGTAGATGATGCCACGGCCATTCCTACCCATCCACTTGAAGAAAAACGAAGAAATTCACTAGAGGGGGCCTCAATTTCAACAACATTTGATGAAAAAGCACCCTATGGCACTAGTCAAAAAGTAAGACGTAGGTGCTCATCGGGGGATGTTTCAATTCCCGCATCAATTCAACCTCTGAATATGGTAGTGAATGACTTGTTGGGTAGTGGTTATATAAGCGACGAAGTTAGAGAGGCATTGAGTGAAGGATTTACAATGGAAGAAGCAAATGTTATGGAGACCATCCAAGAGAATGAAAAGCAAGAGGCTCATATTGAAATGCCGAAGCATCCTGGTGATGTTGTACATGCTCTAGTTCCAACACCCTTACCTCCATTAGCAATTGCACGCCGAAGAACACCGAAACATATACAGGTTGATGAAACTCTCATTAGTTCACTTGAAGGTACATTGTCTAAACGTGCTATTACTAATCAAACTCGACAAATACTTGATAACTTTTTTTATTCTAAATGTGATGGGGACAAGTGCAAATTATTTTTATCATTGTTAAAATCTAGGTCTATGGATGTTGTTAGAAGAAATTTAAAGATAAAAACCAAAAAGTTAGAAACAAATTCTCATATTGTTAAAAGTTTAGTAGATGCATTTAGTACAATAGGAAAGAAATCTCGCTCAAAGGATCACAACGTGGCTCGCCGTGTGTTCTCACAATCAATCATGAAAAAAAACACTAGTGCACTTCATTTTCTTAAACCTACATCCAAAATTATTAATTTGAATGTGAAGACACTTCGTAAGTATTGTGTTAGAAGAGAACAACTTGAAACCGGTCAAACAGATGTTTGGGTCTTCAATGGCAGGTTTCCACGCTCTGATATGAAGCTCTTTGATGCAGTAAAGGGATTAGTGCAAGCTTTTTGGCATGACAACACTAGACCTTCTTCCAACCAAAAAGATGTATTAAAATTTAGAAGGGGTGCAAAGGATCGCGAACCACACATTAAACATTTTCTTGATACGACACAAATAGAATTATATGAGAGTTTTAGGAATGAACATAATGAACTTGACTTGGGACAAGATCCTTTGAAAAATGCAAACCATGGTATGTTAAAATAAACACAATTCATAACACCTGTGGTTGTCGATACCACATTGAGTATGGTTACTATTATGACACATATACATATATTTTTTGTGCATTGCATAACACTCTTGTGCAGGAATGCTCAGCTACATTACCACCGATGCCATCGAGAGACTTTATTCATAGCATTTTGTGTAGCAGGCCAAACGATTGCACAGTTTATCAAAAAACTTGCATAGATGGGACATGCCCAGGGTGTGGTAGATTCACATTATTGGAAAAATGCATACATGTGACCGATGAGCATGAACTTGGGAGGAAGGAGGTGAACTTGCTTTCATTCAAATATGTCACATATGATATTGATGGAGGGAACGAAAGAAAAAAAATACAATTGGTCACTTCTCAGGTTGGTAATGAGCTATTGGATACTATTTTTTCTTCAGATTGCAATTTCATATGTAACAATTTATTGATATATGTCTTTATTGTTTATCTACCAGGTACAGGTTTGCGACTTCATGGAGGAATTCTTTGAAAAGACACAACAGTATGTAAAGCATGTGCATGTGGCTCATTAGCAAGATGACTAGTTTAGAATGTGCAGGGATACATTTCCTATTGGGACTATCCTGTCAGTGGTCGATTTTGTTGAAAACTACACTCTTCAACTGCAAAATGAGATTCAGACTCAATATTATCACTCAGACCAGGTCAGCCTAATGGTCCATATCACATATAGACATGGGGAAGAGAGTACTGAAGACAACCAGGTTATATTGAAGGAGTATCACTTCTACATAAGTGATGACAGGTGACACGACTTGGATTTCGTACAACACAACTTTCAAATGTTCTACAATCACTTTAAGGATAAAAGTATAAGGATGAAACGACATTGGATTTGGTCTGACGGTTGTGTAGGGAAATAAAAGAATGCCCATGTCTTCCAATGGTTGTGTATGCTCCACAAAAGGCACAAGGTGCCACATATTTGGAACTATTTTGAGACCGAACATGGAAAATGTGAACATGATGGAGCAGGTGTGTGCATAACGACTGCATTACGCAGGAAAGAAATGAATTTCACAAATGTATCACTCATCCGATATGCAAAAACCATCGTTGAATGGTGTGCTTAATTCATGGGGGAGGGAGCAAGAAGGTAGGAATATCACTCAACCAAGAAAGCACATGTACATAGATATTTTTGGGAGGTGGTGGATGTAGACCGATCACTGTTATATGAGTGTAAGACCATCCAAGGAACTCATGCTTTTCATTCAATTAGAATGTCGGACAATGCTATACTTGAAATGTGGACAAGGAAACTATCATGTTTTTGTTCTCCATGCAGTAGTGGTGAATGGGACGAATGTGAATCGATGGATTGGGTTGGCAGCTGGGACCGTGTATCACTCCCCATTGGTCGATGGATAGCTACAGAATTATCTCAGTTGGGGGAGGACCAATCAAGTATTTCACCAGACTATGACCACATATCAAATCTCGTACAACTAGGTTCGATTAATATTTTTATATTTTTGACAACTAGTTGTGTCTAATTAGTTGTGTATATTTTTTATATGTTTGACAACTAGTTGTGTCTAATTAGTTGACTGAAATGTTGGAACTATATTTTCTCTAGGGAACATATACGCAGTGGTTTCCCAAGACGCAATGCATGGCACACTGACTATTGGATGGAATATTGCTTAGAGGGGAAGCAAACCCTAAATGTCCCATTACGGGACTCTGAGGTTGTTGACACAACGACTGTCAACAAGGGTTCACTTCACACTATTTTCAACAAATCATCAACAAAACTCCCTTACGCACCATCCCAGAAAGGTTTTACCCTTTCCAGCAACACTTGCAGAGCGAGTGAAGTCTCAACCAAGATGAAGAAGGGGGGCTACATGAACTAAGTTTCTACAGTGGAGTTTAGGACATGCATCAAACACACATTGCACTTGCAGAAACCAGAGATTATACCTTTCGCATTATGATAACAATTCATCATTCGCATATTCATCATCCGTAGATTCAATACATAATGGACATTCGCATCAACATGATCAAACTACTCATTCGCATGAACATAAATTACCCAATAACAGAATATTAAACATTTCGCAAACATTTGTATTCACCATCTAGCAAAAGCAAAGACAAAAGATAGAACCATAGTCGAACATCTTCATGCATTCATTAAAACCTGTGGAATGACCTTCGCAGAACAATCAATACATCATAACACGGATACAAAATAGATCAAAACTGGATCAAAACTCAAAAGATCGATGTCCTTAGGCTTACAACCATACTCTTATTTATATGAAACTAAGTGGTTATAAAACGGTCCACATGACCAATTCCAACAACCTAAACTAATATTGTGCTTCCTCGTTCTTCGCGAATGACCCTTCTTTTGTGGATTATCCCTTTCCACAGTTGTCGGCTTCCGCACTTCATGCGGACTAATCCTGTGCCAACAGGCCCCCAACACAAACTTGTGCCTTGCCCTTGAGCCACTTCAGCTGGACACCGATAATATTGGTCTCGGTCGTCGCTGTGGTAAACTTCTGAAGCTATTCTTGACGTTTGGATCTTGCTATCATGTACTTCTTGAACTCATCCTCCAGTCTCTTGAAACCTTGATCACCTACCTCTAACTCATCCTCAGTCTCTTCAAACCTTGATCATCTACCCCAAACTCATCCTCCAGTCTCTTGAAACCTTGATCATCTACCCCTTCTGCGCTTGCTCAGGCACTTCAAGCTTGCTGTGACCTGGGGAAAAGTTCATTGTCATCGCCAAATTGTGAAACAGGCCAACTTCTCTGGCACATTTGTTTCGCACATTTGACCGTCTGCTGCTGGAACCAACGGGCCTCCACCCCTGGTATTCTGGTGGTCGTGGAGACCCCAGCTCTTCTAACTACTATCGCACTCTTATACATCTCGGGTGATACCTCATCTATGTTCCTCCCAAGTGTCTGCGCTACTTCCTTTGCTGGTTGTTCATGCACAGTCATCGTTCTTTCTCTTAACGCACCTGCAATGCTCCCGCTTGAAATGAAGTGCACCATTGCAACTATCTCACTTGCCTTTTCCACAGCTTCCTTGGGATTGTTCACCCAACTTCCTAAATCTATGCATGTAGCTTATTGACTCGCATCGTACAACTCACTGATTCTCCTCTTCAGACTCCCTCTACTTAGACCTGCGTTCTGCAATCCCTACGCCAGTATTTATGCTTGTTTCTTGGCACTTGACAATCATTTGAAAAATCTTATCCATAGCCATCTAAATTTGTCATCATGCTTTTCCATCGTCTTCCATTGGTACTGATCCGCAGTGATCATACAAAGACTTGACTCCTGTGTGTTAAACGTGCGAAGCATCGACGAGCAACCTGGATGGCCATGCTTTCCGCATGCTTTCCACTTTTTGTCATCATTGGTTTTTTTTGTGTGTGTTTCTCAACCATTATGCGCCTGGTCATGGTGATAGGTTTTCAACCGATTCCCGTTAGCTTTGGCAACAATACCCCATCTAAACTTTGTAGCTACACTGCAGCTCATCACTGACAATATTTATGATGTAGGGACCTAACCAATGCATTTGTAACTTACCTGGGTGCTTAGCAAACTTACTGTCATATAGCAGAACTGTATCGTCACGCTGAAAGTGATTTTGTTTAACATGGCGATAGTGCCAAGCCTTCTTTCGGTCCTTTTCTACCATTTGGTGAAACCCTGCGATGAACTGCTCCTCGTCGAGCTGTACCAATTGTCTCAATCATTCTTCCAGTGCTCCATCGTCGCTCATTCCTATGGAAACTATAATTCACAGACTAGGAACAATATACTCCATCGACATTACGGCTTCCTGCCCGTAAATGAGCTTGAACGGTGTCTGGCTAGTCAAACGTTGACAAGTTGTGTGATACACCAAAAGTATTGCTGGGATCTTCAAATCCCAATCATCCCGATTCATGTTGCATACCTATGTGAGTACATGCTCCAATATTTTGTTAAATGCCTCAACTATTCCATTTGCTTGCGGATGGTAAGAGGTGCTCTTTCTGTGTTATGCTTGAAATTCCTCTGTCATCGCTGCGATTGTCTTATTGAGAAAATGAGTACCTTGGTCACTCATTAGTCTCTTTGGGAACCTGAACCTGGTGACTACATTGTCGAAGAGGAATCTTGCTACCGTCGCAGCTGAGGAATCCTTCACAGGTGCTGCTTCTGCCCATCGCGTCAAGTAGTCTATCGCAATAATTATGTAGCATAATCCTATTTTTTTCCTGGTGGGTTGATGGGTCCCACAAAATCATCTTCCCACTTGTCAAAATCCTGTAGTGTCAATTGATGTACTAGTGTAATTTCATCCCTTTGTGATGGATTCCCTGTCCATTGACATACGTCACAGATTTTAGTGTAGTCCGCAGCATCTCCATGCATTGTCGGCCACCATAGTCCTGCTCGAAGGATCTTCCTCACAGTGGCACATCCTCTGTAGTGTCCTCCAGTGATCTTGTCATGAGATTTTGCGAGGATCCTTTCTTGTTCATGCAGAAGGATGTATCATCGAAGTATCTCATCTGGCCCCATGTTACACAATTTCCCTGCAATCAATTGAAAATCTGTAGCTCTGAGACTAGCTGCTTCTTTTGGTTGTTAGTGAAGCCTTCTGGTGCCTCCCCTATTGCTAAAAACTGAATGACTTGTTTGTAATGGTCATCGACCATTCCAACCCTGAACAACTAAGCATCTGGAAATCCTTCGTCAATGCTCCTTGGCTCTTCCGCTAACTCGATCCGTGACAAGTGGTCTGGTCCTGCATTCAGTCGTCCTGGCTTTAAGATTATCTCAAAATCAAATTCCTGGAATAGTAACAGCCATCGACAGATCTTCCCCCCCAACACAAGCTTGTTCACCAGGTATTTTAATGCTGAATGATCAGTGAACATTTTAAAATCCCCCCCTGATAGGTAGTGTTAGAATTTCTATAAGGCATAGACCATCGTCAACCCTTCCCGTTCTGTGGTTGTATAATTCTTCTCCGTAGTAGACAGCTTCCTACTTGCGAAGGCTATCGGGTGCTCGATGTCGCCATCTCCTGGTTGGGCCAAGATGAATCCTGATGCAACTGATGACGCACTGACGTGAACATGGAACTCCTTCGTCCAATCTGGGAATGCCAGTATGGGTTCGGCAACCATCTTTTATTTTAATATGTCCAGACTCTTATGGCACTCTTCATTCCACTCAAACTTGGCGTCTTTCTTCAACAACTTCTTCATTGAATCACTTATACTATGAAACAAGAACTCGACACAGTTCTCGTTTTTCTCTCTCTTAATTTTAGTAGCTATTTTTAGCTCCATTTCAAAAAGGGGTGATACCAGTATCACACATTTTCATTTAGTCGTTGTTTTTACCTTCATTTCAAAAAGTGATGCTACTGGTAGCACCCTTTTTTTTTCAGAGCTAAATTTAGAACTTTTTTGAAACCCCGTCGAGTTTTCTTGCAATAAAAACCATAAATTGACCATGAATTGAAAAATTGGTGTTTTTGGTAGCAATCAACTCTTAATCAAGGGCTAAAATTACATCTTGATTAACATTGTTTCCTTAACAACCGACGTTGTTGCAACGAATAAACCAAAATCAATCTCCGCCTCAAAAATAAATGTTACAAATAGCATTCATTTCCTTTATGAAGTTTCATTTTCCTCAATTTTGTTTATTTTTTATTTTTAGATAAAAAATTTAACAAATAAAACCTTGTGAAAATATTAAAAAAACTGA
This sequence comes from Larix kaempferi, assembly GCA_027924585.1. NCBI lineage: Eukaryota > Viridiplantae > Streptophyta > Pinopsida > Pinales > Pinaceae > Larix > Larix kaempferi. Next base: position 30,636,553 of record BSBM01000622.1, on the reverse strand, counting down.
AAAAAAAAAAAAAACAAAAAACAAAAACAAAAACAAAAACATGTTAATTAGAAGAAAAAAACTAAAGAAAAACTAACAAAAGCAAAAATTAAATAATAATAAAAGTTAAAATTTAAATAATAAAAAAACAAAACATTAAAAAACTAAACCAAAACCTTAAAAATACGAAATTAAAAGGTTAACAAAAAATTAAAAAAATACAATATAGTATTAAGAATATTAAAACGGGGAGGGAGACGCGATACTCAGTATCGCGCCGCTCATCCTCTACTCCCTCCACCACCCTCCCGCCACCACTAAACCTTCGACCTCCCCTCCACTCCACTCAACCTAACCTCCGCCCTCCCCTCCGCCTACCACTCCACTAAACCTCCGCCCTCACCTCCACCTACCACTCCACTCCACCTACCCTATTCCACTCCCCCTATCTACACTTCCCCACTCTACTCTCTCTTCCTATCCCACTCCACCTACCCAAACCCACTCCTACACCATATGCCATTTCATATCGATCCTACACCCCCTCACATTAGCATACTACTTTAGGGACTTAGTTTTATATTTTAGTTTGGATTTTTTTGTTTTTTTATTATTTAATTTTTAGTTTTTTTTAGAGTTTGGTTATTTGAGTTTTGACTTTTTTGTTTTATTATTATTTAATGTTTAGTTTTTTAAAGTTTGCTTTTTTTTATTTAATTTTTTGTGTTGGTGTTTTGTAATAATTTAAAGAGTTTGAATATGTTTAATAAAATTAATAATATGATTTAATAATGTGTGTAAGTTGAATGTTTTTTATATAATGTTATTTTTGCATTGTTTATAAATATTAAAAATTTTAAAATATTGGTTTATATGTTTTTTTTTTTTGGAGTTTGTTTAAATTTCTTTTTCTAAGTATTGTTTAAAAGTGTTTCTTCTGCCTTTTTTTTCTAGTCTGTTTTGTTTTTAACTATTTTAATCCTTTTTTTTCTTTATTTTTTTGTGTTTTTTAAATATTTATATCAAATTTTTTTTTCAAAATTTGTTTATTTAGGTTTTATTAGAGATTAAAGAAAAACAAATTAAATTTTTTAGGTAATGGTCTCGAAGCTCTGTAATTGCACTCTAATGAAAAAAAAAGGTGACATTGGTGGCAACTCTTTACAATTTTGGGGGTGATTTTAGGGTTTTGATTTCAATGGCACAGATTGTTCAAACAAGGTTTTACACAATATGCAATTTTAACCCTGAATAAAAATGAGGGTGATTCTAGGAGAGCCACTTTTTAATTTGGGGGTTGATTTAGGGTTTCGATTTCAACTACGCTTCCCATGGTTACCAAAAAGTTGAAATTTTAGCCCTGAAACGAAACATGGTGCTACCACTATCACTTATTTTCGATTTAGGGTTTTTTTTTATGTTTTTTACCCAAAAATATGAGTTTTTGTGGTTAGAGTTCTCGTTCTTTGTATATAGTTCTCGTTTCATAGTAAAGTGGTTATCGGTGTTGTGATGGCTGCATACCCTCTGATAAAATTCCTGTAGTAGCCCATGTGGCCCAACGTCGCTCTCAATTGCTTGACAGTGGTAGGTCGACAATAATTGCGATCTTCACCCGGTCTACCAGCATTCCTTCGCTGCAGACAATGTGCCCAAGCAAAATCTCTAACGGAGCACAAAAGATTCACTTTTTCAGGTTCAATGAGATCTGGTGCTGTCGACATCATTCCAGCATTAGCCTCAGGTTTGCGACGTGATATTTGACCAACCCATACACTGTCCAATCATCCATATAGATGGCAAGAAATTTGTGAATGTAGTCTTTGAACGCCGAAACTACTAATCTTGAAAAAATTGTTGGAGCATTCTTCAGTCCAAATTGCATCACTGTATACTGAAAGCAGCCCCATTATGTGATGAATGTAGTCCTATGTCGGTCTTCCTTTGTGATTTTGATCTGGTGATAGCCTGAAAACCCATCTGTAAATGAGTATATTTCCTGAACTCCTACTCCTTCGAGCACCTCATCTGTGAATGGTGTCGGGAACAGGTCGTGTAAGCATGCATCATTCAATTTTCGTAAGTCGACACAGATTCAGACTTCTCCAGTTTTCTTGTCCTGGACCACCATCGGGCTGATCCACTCTGATTCCTTTACTGGTTCTATAATCCCTGCTTCCTGCATTATTTCAATCTCGGCTTGTACCCGTTCCTTGTATCTTGGATTCAATTGGTAGGGCCGCTTCTTGACTGGCTTCGCATCGGGTTTCAGAGGGATCTTCATTTCTCCTAAGTCCCCGAAAATTCCTTTCATCTTCGAGAATTTTGTTGGGAACAAATCCTGAAACTCATGCAACATATCATTCATCTTCACAATAGTTGAATCATCCCAATAATCCCCAATACTTGCAAACTTCAGGTTCTTCTCCGACCCAATATTTATTTTCTTGATCTTCAGCGATTGGTGAAACTTGTCGGAAGGTATTTATGGTGCCTCGACACTGTGACTTCCTTCTGACTCTAGTACACACATAGCCCTCAGATCATCCTCATCATCCAGATCTCCTATGATGTTATAGCAGTCCATCAACATTTATGGTGTCGCAGTCCACCAAAGTTCTAATGGTTTCTCTATCGGTACTGATTCCAATACCTTTTTCTCGAATCACCTTCAATGCACTATGGATGAAGGGGTTCTCATCTGAGAAACAAAACATTTGGCTGAAGCCAATTGTTAGTTGTTCCCAAGAAGTCGTCCTGCATCACAGTTCTGCTGCGACATACCAAATCTGTGGTACTTCATCCAGTGTGTGAATAAATGCATGGACCCAATCCTCTTTCTCTCGTAATCACTATTTTCTTGCGCATTCATCCAAATGCACCTTTGGGTCACTTATGCCGTCAAACTTCCTTCCGTCAGATCCTTCCGCATCACCGAACTTCGCCATCATGAGGTGTCGACATAGTGGCCAGTTTTTTATATTAGACATGTGCGCCTCCCACTAGCATGCAGGAGTAGCCCTCAAGGATTCCTCCAAGGCTAATAGACGTTGCACTTTTGCCACTTTTTTCCTCAAATTCCGCAAGAAATGTAGCCAAATTGGGAAATCCTTTATATGTTGGTAGCTCGCACGCATCTATGGCTACCCTTCGTAATGACTAAGTGATCCCTCTGCACCTCCTAAATGGCACTTCATGCAGCCGATTCTGCTAATTCTCGAGCACCTCATCCGAATTAGATGATGCTGAACTGACACTGAACCATCCCAATTCTCCATCTGTAGTGGGATTAATGTAATCTTAGGATATTGTGTATACGCTATCCCATCCCTCCGTAAATTCATCTCTCGCTGGTTCAACATATCACTGCCCTTCTGTAGGATCAAGAGGTGTGATGACCCTCATTTTGCTATTTTTAAATGATATAGTCCACTTCTTGAAGTTGATAATAGCTAGATTATCCATTTCCCATTCTATCCCTAGCAGCGCTAGGTAGGGGCTGGTATTGTCCATAATTTCAATTACATTAGAATCTGCATAAGTCTTGAGGCCCTCAATCTCAATTGGAAGCTGGCACACCTGACCAAGTGGAGTAACCTTACTCTGATTTGCTAATCGCAGTTGTACCAGTGGCCAGGCCAACTATGGTTTCCCCATTGTCTCCCATGTCTACTTGGTCAGAATGTTGACGTCAGACCCCAGGTCCAAGATAATTGAGTTGACATTAAATGCTCCAATTTTTGCCGAAATTTGCATCTGTCTCCCCGTCTTCCTCTTGTGTATGTGATTGACCTTTTTCTCCTGGCATGCACCCTCCCGTCGATTCAATAGATTGGATATCTCTTCCAGCACATCCTGATCCTTTGCCAACTCCAAGGAACTCTCCAATAAGGCTCGTAAGGTGTTATCCTTCCTCCACGACTTAATCGTGTCGAATGTCGGTGGAATATTCTAGATAACTTTTTCTTGAAGAGGTAACTGCCTCCTCTGTCTCATCGCCTCCTGTGCTTTCAAGAAAACATCCCTTTTGACTTCTACATCAAAGGTGACGTGCTTCCATGTTGTTGGTTGGACAATAGCTTATGACCTATCAACTCCTGTCACAACTCCTCCTCGTGTCACTACTCCAACCGTTGCACTATGGCTTCGAACCTCCATTGATATCTTCTGTACAACCAGTGGCGTATTCTGATTCTGGTTCTGTGGAGGTGGCGGCAGACTCTTGGTCTGCCATTTTACAATGAGCTACAGATAGTCTTCAATGCCATGATCCACAGCGCTGCAATAAGTGCACTGTGGTGCTGGATTCAGGAAATCCCTCTAATAGTACCCTTGTTGCCCACAATTGTAACATATAATCAGTCCTCGACCTCGTACAACAGCTCCTCGTCATCCTGCGCCAGCACCTCAACCTCCACGCGGTGGCCCATATGGTGGGTATTGTGGTTTCCCATACTGTGGTGGCAGATACTGCGGTGCTGGATACTATGACTGACAATACTGTGGTTTCCCATTCTATGCTTGATCATACTACTGCAGTTGGTGATTATACCGGGCCAGCGGTTGATTATATTACTGTTGTTGCTGACCTGGTGGTTTTTATTCTCCTGTCATGAAGTATGTATCCAAAGTCCTCTCCTAGAGTAGGCCATAAGCTCTGCAGTCGTTCTCATCATGGCCAACCGATTTACAGAACTTGCAATACAAGTTTGTTGGTTTTGACAGTATCTTCTGCAAGTACACACACTCTTCTAGTCGATGGCCTCTCATCTGGAAGACATGACACCAAGGAAACCCTCCCTGACTGAGGGGATTTGGTGCACGTGTTTGCAAGTATTCTTGAAAGTCTGGGAACTGTTCCTTGTGGTGTCCTTCTGTCCTACACCTACTGCACCAGATGTCTTCATGGGCCTCTTTTCCTTTCTTCATGTCTTGTAGCTAGATCTTCAATTTTTCAAGCTGCGCTTGTATTCGATCCATGCCCGAACCCGTTTCGTCAATTGGTGAAGCCTCTAGCTTCATTGCAATCTCCAACACTTCGGCTTGGGTCTCAATCTTTTGTTGCATTAGTGATCTACGGATGTGTGGTACCAATCCTGCGATAAACCACTCTTTGTGCTACATATCATTTATCCCAAAACTTACCTTATCTATCAACATTTTGCACCACTAATCAAATTCCCATACCGACTCATTTGGGTATTGCTTTATTTCTTTGAGCTCGGTGACATACTGCGACTCCGACTTTGGCTTTCTAAATTCATCGACCATTCCTGCTTTGATATGTGCCAATGACTTGGCTGGTGTTCCCACTGGAACCCTTGTAAACATCATAAACCAATCTAGCGCACGACACCTAAGGGTCATTGTTAGCTGTCCCTTTTTAATAACTTCATCCTAGACCTGCTTCACAGTCCATACTGCTTCGCACAGAAACCAATACTACTCAGGATCCTTAGTCCCGTTCCCCTCGAAAGTGGGCATGTTTGTGTCGTCTGCCATTCTAACGTTCCTACTACTATTGTTTATTGATGCACTACTTCTACCACTGCACGTAGGGAAACTTTGTGAATAGATTGTGTTTCTTCCTGTGAAATTCTGGGTATTGCATGGGGTTGCAGGTATGCTGTAACTTACGATCCATCCCTTTTCTGATTCTGGGGTATCCTGGTCGCCGTCTTCATCGCAATAAGGTCGCTTCCTCCCTTGTGGTCCTATTTCGCAGTCTTCAATTCCGGTCCTCTCAGGAGAATCTCTCTTAGTCCTCATCTTCTTCTCAAGACACCGGAATATCAACCCACTCCTCAAGGTACCACACTCTTCGCCAACTTCCCTTAGAAATTCGTCGTCTCTCATGTCCATCTACCCCGCATCTTTCTATCGGATCTGCATTCACAAGATACCCACAACCTCCGCACACTGATCTTTCTACTCGTCGGAAGTCATCCTCAATATGCCCTTTTCGCAGACGAGCATCTTAATCCATAGTTTTAGCAACAGTAAGAACCTTCCCCTCGGTCCCTTGAAGAAATTCCTTTTCCGCTTCGTTGTACGATTTGATTGTGTCTACTGCAAACTCAGTAATTTATCCCTCTAGGATACTCTCCACCAAGAAATCGACAGCCCTTGATACTTTGTTGTCAACATGTTTCAGGTGTCAAATCAGTTCTAGACTCCAATGGTCAGGTTCAATCTTTTGGAAATGATTCTTCTGAAACGTCAGTTGCACTAGCCACTCATGCAACAACACATGGAATTCACAGAAGAACACTTCGTGGATATCCAAATAAATATACTTCTGTAACCAACTTCTCGATGTTTGTCTAGTGTTCCGATTTTCTCCTTCTACGAATTCCTCTATCTTCTTGTCAAATCACTCTTGAATCTCCGGTTTTGTTGGGTGCCACAACATATCCTCTTCTTTTCCTCTTCAATGTCCCGGCAACAGAACCATTTATTGACACATTGATTGTCGACAGGGGTTCACTTCGCACTGTCGTCAACAAACCATCAACAGAACTCCCTTACGCACCGGCCTAGAAAGGTTTTACCCTTTCCAACAACACTCGCAGAGCAAGTGAAGTCTCACCCGAGATGAATAAGGGGGCTGCAGTAACCAAGTTTCCGCACTGGAGTTGACGACATGCATCAAAGACACATTTCACTTGCAGAAACCATAGATTATACCTTTCACATTATGCTAACAATTCATCATTCACATATTCGTCATCCACAGATTCAATACATAATGGACATTCACATCAACATGATCAAACTACTCATTCACATGAACAGAAATTACCCAATCACAGAATATTAAACATTTCGCAAACATTTGTATTCACCATCTAGCAGAAGCAGAGACAAAATATACAACCATAGTAGAACATCTTCATGCATTCATTAAAACCTGCAGAATGACCTTCGCAGAATAGTCAATATATCATAACGCGGATACAAAATAGATCAAAACTCGATCAAATCTCAAAATATCGATGCCCTTAGGCTTACAACCATACTCCTATTTATATGAAACTAAGTGGTTACAAAATGATCCACATGACCAATTCTAACAACCTAAACTAATCTTGCGCTTCCTCGTTCTTCACGAATGACCCTTATTTCGTGTATTATCCCTTTCTGTAGTTGTCAGCTTCCCCACTTCATGTGGACTAATCCTGTGCTAAGAGAGGCCAAGTTTCCCACTCAGCAAATAGAAAAGAGTATACATATGAATATTATAGAACAGGTGAGATTGTATACCATTATACAAACTTAGTTATTGGCACAAACCTACAGCTGCAAACAATGCCAAGGAAGAACTCATCAAAGGCACTATACTTATTGCCTTATTCCGAGCTTAGTTTGAGCTAGGATACCATGTCAACTATTTTGACATCACTAAGTTTCAGGAAGTCGGTCTTGGATCTGCCCAAGATTGACCTCAGGCCCGTCACAACCAACTTATAGGACCTCCTGTACCCAGGAGAGAGCCAAACCCCCCTCCTCAGGCACCCGGGTTTGGTAGCGGCCTAGATGAGATTGATGACTCAGTTAGGCATGCCACACATCATTTGCTTAGACATACCAAAGTTGTGGCTATGTCTTCACAGGGAGGACATCGATCAGACAGACACAACTACACTGTCTTGTTGTTGCTGCAACATCCCCCCCCAAATTTTTCTAGATATTGGGTACCTCCTATTATTTTTTGTAGAAAGTTTACTTAAGAGCTAAAGTTTTCCCCAGAGGGTTTTTATACTTAGTTTTTTCTAGAGAAGTCATCCTTTCTCTTGAGTTTCTTCATCTTTGCTTCCAAGTCAAAACTCAAGCTTCTTACCGGCAACGACAAAATAACTTACCCTTTTCACCTACAACGTTGGAAGAGTTCATGAAGTCCTACCGCAATAGGCCCCTCTTTTATCAAGTCTTCTGAACTTTCGGGCGAATTTGGAAAGTTCCACCGCAACGGCGGAAGAAATCACGAAGTTCCACCGCAATGGCCAAACATTTTCTAATCTTTTTCCGCATTGGGTGCATGTTTCTTTTTTCTCAACAAAACCTCTGAGCGTCGGATCAACTTGGTAAGTATCGCCGCAACCGCGGAGGAGCTTTTACAAGTCTAGCTGCAATGGGTGGTCACATTATTCAAAATACATGAAACCTTTCATATCGGATGAAACTTATGAGTTCTCCCTGCCATAGCAGACAAACTCGGCATCTTTCGCTGAAACATCAGATTAAACTTGCGAGTCCTTGCCACAACGTCGAGTGAGTTTTATTTTTTCCTTCCGGTTTCGGTGGTTACGCTTGACTGCCAATTGTGTCGAGCTGACCCAACCGTACATGCTTTTAATACTGTTTGAAAAACTCCACCAACCTCTTGATTTCCTGCACGTGTCAGCTATTGTATAAGGGTTTGGAGAGTTTGTTTTTTTTTTACTAATAGTTTTTGTATTGGAGAATGCCATTTTGAAGCTGTTAGACTGCTCCAGCTCAGTTTATTTGCCACATAGTCAGCTTCTAACGAAACCAATAGTCTTTTTCCAGGTAGGTGGTTCTACCACTATTTTTTCTTTACTGTTAAGTACGTCAAACCATTCTCAGTGGTAATATGCCCGTTTGAGTTGTATGGCTGGTAGACGTTTTGCATGTTTTGTTACTTTGGCCATCCCCAAGCCTATAACTTTCAGCCATGGACCCTTTCAGTCTTCCCCGAATCCCTTGAACTCACGAGTTTCAACCCCCGTGGGTGGCTTTTACCCATCTCGTCACTTGCATTTTCATTTGAGGAAATCCTGAACAAGAAAAACTCAGTTAGCATTCCCCCCCCAAAACTATTTCCCATGGATAGGAAAAGTTTAGTTCTGCTAAAACAAAGTTTCTTCTCTTAGTCAAGTTGGCAGTGTCACATATTATGATACTGGTCTTATATTTTAAAATTCTGGCATCTTGCTCCATGTTCTGTACTAGTTTGTAATCTTATGTTTATTCATGCGTACTTGCTTCACAGGATTAAGCCTCAATGCCGAAGGGTAGTAGGAAGAAAGCTAAAATGATTGAACCAGAACATGCTGAGCCAAGATTTGAAACACTGTTCGAAGACACCAGGTCCATCACAGGTGTCCCTCCTAAAGTGAAATGGGGAGATGTTTACCATATGCTCAGAGAACAAAACATTCCAGGAGCTCTCTTGGAGGAGGAGTACATCTATCAAAACATCAGAAGCTCCGGCATATCCAAAATTTCCACTCGTCTTGAGCTATTTCCCTGCTCAAAGGTAATTGGATGGATTCTCAAGCATGCAAACCCAGTAACTAAAGTATTGCATGATAGCAAAGGAGAGTTGTTTGCCTCGTTCCATCTAGCTTACATTGCAGCAGCCTACAAATTACTGTGCTCTCAATAGCCATTGGATGATGAATGGCTGGGGAAGGTGGACAATCTTGAGATGGCTAAGAAGCTGCTAATCATAGGAAAGCAGCTCAGGAAAAGAGACAGCGATGAATATAAAGTACAAAATCTGAGAGATCCTTTTCAGATGATTGCCCTCATGTTAAGCAGAATTTTCGGTGTGCCCGATGGAACTGTCTATAGGATACAATGGACACCCATCATTCATTATGTGGCATTTAAGGGGACTGTCTTTGATTGGGAAACTATCCTATCAGATAGTTTGTCGTCCACTGTAACCGCATCCCAAGAAGGAATGGCTCTAAAGAAGTCATAATTTTATATGTCTTCATATCTCATTGATTGCATCTTGGCAAAGCTCCCTTTCCCTAAGCTAGGTTTCGTTTGGGATCAGTCCAACACCCCAGTGTATACTGCTTATAAGATACGGTGGGCTCAGAATTACAGGATGCATTACAAACTCATTTGTGAAGAATTCATCATACCTCTGTATGAACAAATGTTTAATGAAGAACGTAATTGCTTATCAAAGAATGCCACGACAATGATGAAAAATTATGGAGATTTCTATTTTTCAGAATACGGTGCTTATATCAGAATGTATTGAGGCACTAAGCCACCATATATCTTGCCCAGATACGCTACTGACTACATAGTCTTGAAAGAAGCAATTCGGCAAGTTTTTCTCGATGGAGTAGGAGGATTTTTAAATAAGTTGAAGAAGGCTTCATTCCCTTCTTTGCCATTCTATGTGGGAGCTTATAAGTTCTTAGGGGTTGCATTAGCTGAGGAATTCATTCAAGACCTAAAAGGTTTTCACATCGGAGAAGCAATATTCCATAGGAATGATAGACGAAACAAAGTTGCAGAACATTATAAAGAGTTGTACGACCACTTTGATTACGCCCACTACTATGATTAAGAAGAGGGGGTATATAGGGGAATCAGCAACATGATCGAGTTGTAAATTTTCCGTCACAAGGGTGGAGCTGGTTATAGTTCTACTGTTTTTCGAGACGCCAAAGAAGCCAAGTTGCAAAAAGAAAAGGAAGCAGTAGAAGCTCTAGCCAATGAAGAACTGAGGCTAAAGGAGAAGTAGATAGGATCTAGAAAGAAGTTTCCGATAAGTTGCGAGAGGAGCAGGAACAAGCTCTTAAATTTCAGGAGGAAGAAAATCTTAGGCTGCAAGAAAAAGAATCCCAAAGGCTTCGTGATCTAGAGTTGGAAGAGGCAAGATTGTGGCAAGCCGCGGAGCAGCAAGAAGAAAGATGCCTCAAAGCCGAACAAGAAAATAAGGCAAATGAAGATGCTCAAGCTGGTAGTTCCCACACGCAGGACATGGATGTAGGGTCATCCCAATTGGTATAGACCCCTCTTGTCGAAGATGGTATTCCCATAGAAAATATTCCACTGATCCCTTTCACCCCATCAAAGGATCACATTGTATCCCAGTGGAATAGATTTGTATATAACAGATATAGGAAATCTACTGTTTTGAAGTCAAAGAGAAGGTTAAAGAGACTTTTTGAGTCAGACATCGTCACCCATTGCGAAACTACTATTATGCAGAACACAAAGCAAGCTCCTGTGGCTATGGCATCTGCTATTGTGGAAACAGCCAAAACAACCAAAGACAACGTAATCAACATAGTTAATGAGTTCAAGTCAACTAAGAAAAGGGCTCGTAATATCTCTATGAGCAATATTATAGAGATCTCATTGTAAAGAAGTACAATCACCTGTTGTCCGATCATAAGGAGTTGTCAGATAAATTTCAACACCTAGAAAAGAAAAGGAACACCTGGCAGTCCAAATGATGGTACTTGAAGTAGAGAAGAATGATTCTGGGGCCAAATTTTTTCAATTAGAAGAAGACAAGCAGTTAATGACTGAGCAGTTAGAGCAAGCAAATAATAGAACAATGGACATGTCTCCCTTTCATGAGCAGTCCTGTGACATCTTCATACAAATGCCTGCAACACAAGAACTAATTACTGAAGAGGTTTGCAGACTTAAGACCATGTTGGATAGAATGAAGGAAATTAATGCTGAAGTTTTTAGACTTAGAAACAAGTACACTCGGGTAAAAGCAAACATTTTGAGCCAGATGGAGTAGAGAGAAGGAAAGGTGGATTTCCCCAAGCACCTCCCGTTCAAATCTGTAGTCAATTTTAAGGAAGATATAGCCCTCATGGAATTTTGCAGAAACTGCAGTGCCAAACTAATTACTAAGATCCAGGTTACAATGGGAAAATGTAATAGAATGCATCAAAAGATTCAAGAAGTGCATGAAAAGTGAAAGGTTGTATTTCCCCAGACCCTTGATGAATTTCCAAGTAAAGAGCGATGCCTCTTCGATTTAAAAGATGAGCTGGGCTTTCAAATGGAATATGTGAAAAGAATTGATGTGTTAACCACAAATGATATCCATCGCTACATTGGGCTACCGTCAGTACACAATCAAATGCTCCATGAAATCTTCCAGATAGCAATAACAGAAATGCAAAAAATCAAGGCAGAACTCGACAAGCATGTGACTTCTAAGAAAATATTGCTTCCTTCACCTGGGAATGTTGTTATAAGAGATACTGGTGTTTGGTTCAGCTGTATTGTAGAGGAAAATTAGAAGGTAGCATCAATGGCAGGGATCGATAAAGGCACATTATCTACAGCAGAGACACCATCTGAGACAGAAGCACCTCAAACGACTGCTACAGTTGAAGCAGAGGCACCAATCCAGAACTATATCGACAGACATAATGCATTGTTTTTGTTTTTTCCCTATTGTCAAATCATGAAGTCAAAGGACAACTATGAATTTTGTTTCTGTTATGTAAAGGAGGCCATGAATCACTTCATTTTGTAGAGCATTTAAAAGAAAGGAGACAGGTGGCATCCCTAGAGGCATTTTGTAAACTTATATATAGATGGTTAGTGCAGAGTAAAAAGGAGTTTTGGCAGGTGAAGGACAATTTCAAGCTTGTATGTGAACTATTTCTCTGCATGTATAAGGAATTCGATTTTACATAATGAAAGCCTGGGAGACTACATTTTTGCCTGAATGATGTGTTGGATGTTTGCTGGATTAATATTGTGTTATTCACACACTACTCTGAGATATTTATTTATTGTTGTGAATTACTTCTGTGTAATCAATGATTCTACTATTTTCCTATGCAAAGATGTCTATCTCAAATGAGTAATGGAATGCTTTGACTGAATTAAAGCTATCTTCAATATCTTTTATATTCTACTGTAGATGCATCTTTATGGTTAAATGGATATCTGTCTGATCTTTAGATGTTTTTGTCGGTTTATTGCTCATCTTTAAAATTTTCTCCTTGCAAGGATAGATTAAATTTGCTTTCATGGTTTTAGATTAATTTAGATTAGCTACCTGCATTTAGCTTAGGGCACTTGCATCTCATCTTTAAAATAAAATAACTAAATGGTGGATCAGGCCACAACCGGTGCAAGAGTAAGAATCTTTAAATCTTTCGGTATCCAGAACCGTTAACCAAATGGATTCCCTACATCAAACAGTGGACGATCTAATTGGGACTGTCTTCCGAGGAGAATCCCTTGCTGATTGATGCTATGATTTCCAGGGCATCAACATTTTTTGGCGCTAGAAGGAGGGCCACTAGTGTATGGCTGATACAGGAGACTCTTCTTTAAGAGGAGATCCATCTGGAAACCCGCTTAAAACAACAATCCTAGAAAATTCAGATGTGGAAGTGACAAATCAAGAAAATCCCAATTCTGAATTTGAAAATCAAGAAAATCAAGAAACACTGTATGTTATACCTTTTGAGGAAGTAGCAAACCTGAGAAGGCATACTCATGCTTACGTTAAATAGCTTGGCGGTTTAAACATGATTCCCTTTCTTCCTAGAAGAAGAGCTCCAAGAAGGGAAAGACAATATACACGTGATTCTATTTTGGTCCAGAACTTTGAAGAATTAGTAAGTTTATCCTTGGAAGAAATCACAGAACCTCCTGGAGAAATTGAACTTGAAAACCGTCAAGATCTTGAGGAACCTTACACTCCAAATAATTCTCTGCCTCACACTCCACACAATACTCCACCTAATTCCCCACAGGGAAATATGGTTGTACCTGCATGGAGAGAAAGAGGAGCATTAAATTTAGTTGGACCCTTTCATAATCTTCCTAAGAATCTTAAGAAAGTTTTGCCTAAGTATGAACCTGGAAAAGGTATCTCTGCTAAGGATCACCTTAAGAGATTTTATTTAGCTTTGAGCCTTCTAAATGTACGACACGAAGATGTAGTATGTAGACTCTTTCCATATACTTTTGAGCCTAAGGTATCATCCTAGTACTTTAGTTTACAAGCTGGCTCAATATCGAATTGGGAAGAATTTGAGAATTTTTTTTTAAAGAAATATGGGAATCAGAAGACAATAGCTACACTCATGAAAGAATTGTTATCCATAAGAATGGAGAAGAAAGAAAAGGTTCAAGAATTTAACCAAAGATTCACTACACTGTTAAATAATTTTAGTGAAGCAACTAAACCCGTAGAAGAATCTTTGGTTGAATATTATACAACAGCACTTGATCCCCCCATAGCAATGTTTGTTAAAAGAACTAAGAAAACTACCTTAATCGAAAATTTTGAAGAAGCTAGGAAGGTAGAGGAAGAAGCAGACAACATTGCTAAACATGCTCTTGATATAGAAGCAAAGCTAGCAACTACTAAGAAAACCCTGTTGTTAACAAGAAACAAAGAAGAGCCATTGGCAGACATGGAAAATGTAGTCAAAATGATGGAAAAGCTGTCAAATAAAATTGTAGACCTTGAAAAGGATAGAGCGGCTAGTACATACAGGAAGCCTTTTAAGCCTTTCTACAAGAAAAGAGAAGAAAATGACTAGTGACATCTGCCTATGAACAACTCTCCTGTTTTAAATTTAAATGAAGTAGGAATGGAACATTTCTGCACTTTTCATCAAGAACCGCACTCTGAAAAAAGTTGTCCACAATGGATAAATTCAATGAACTTAGTGATGAACCAAATGTTGGACTCACAAATTTCGGATCAAGACAATCCTCCGGAAGAGCAAACTCCCGAACTAGAAGACCCCTCCCTAGACACCACTATGGTCTTATGGGACTGGGTACCTTTAACTGAGCTGATGGAAGATGACCTCGAAGAAAGTCAAGTTTCAGCAGTCAATATCACTACCTGTAGTAAAGGTTCTATCACCAATCCAAGCTCAACCACGGACACACCTAAAGCCTCCAAAGAATTACCTAAAAGGCACATCACGGTTATTCCACAGCAGCCCAAGGCTAACCAAATACCTACTAAACAACCAAACGTAGAAACGACTTAGCAAACTAAGGTAACCTTAAAAAAGATAGACAATCAACCAAAAGTTGTAAAGGAATGTGACATGGGATATGATATAATTGAAGACATAAAGAAAGTAAAAGCAAACGTGTCTATATTCGATATGTGTAGTTTGCCTCGGCAAAGAAAGAAGTTGTTACAAGCTCTTGAATCTCAATTGAGCACTCCATTAGCAGACACTCAAGAAGATCCTGAAATAAATTAAGCTAGTATTGGTGGGAAATCTAAATCCCAAACATTACCCTTTCTGTTGACCTTTGAAATCTTCAATCACAACATGCATAATTGTTTAGTAGATTATGGGGCTTCCTCGAATGTAATGCCTCTGTCTATTTGTAGAAAGATCAATGGGAAGCCAATTCCATCTCCAGCCCAGATTATTCAGCTGGATAGAACTGTTGTTAAAGTAATTGGGGAAATGAAAGATGTGCTTATTAGATTGTCTGTTGATTCTAGAGTGTGTCAGTTCATAGATATAATGGTAGTTGATATTCCGGAAGCTTATGGTTTGATCTTGAGTAGGGATTGGTCTACAAAACTAGATGGTTATTTTGCAATAGATTGGTCTCACTTATGGTTACCATACCAAAATAGGAAAAATCAAATCAAAAAACTATGAGAACCACACATGAAGCAGAATGTGACTCAACTAGAAGAAAAAAATGAAGCTGTAGCATTTTCATCTTCAGTCTTGGGAAATTATTTCTTGGAAATTGAACCGGGTAATTATCAATCCGAAAGTGTTTGCCATGAATCAGATGAATAGTCCGATCTCCTTCAATTCTCCTGGACTGATGATATTGACTGTAATATAGTTAGCTTAATTGTTGATTTAGAGGATAAAGATACTAACTTAGTTAGATCAAAGAATGTTTTTTGGGTATTATATTTCGATGGTTCCAAGACCTCGGAAGGGTCTGGAGCCGGATGTGTGTTAGTTGATCCTGAAGACAACAAATATTTCTTATCATGTAGATTAGAGTTTGATTGTACTAACAATACTGTTGAATACGAAGCTTTGGTCCATGGATTAAAGAAAGCCATCGGTTTAAAGGCTAAATACCTCAAAGTATTTGGTGATTCGGAGATAGTTGTCAGACAGGTAAGAGACATGATCCATTGTCTTTCACCACATCTGAAAGGATATCAGTCTGAGGTATGGGATCTGATTACAAACTGTGAAGCTTTTAATATAAAATTTGTTCCCAGATTACAGAATGCTGCTGCTGACTTGTTAGCTACCTCTGCTTCTAGGTTAGTGCCTACTAATAATAAATGTTCTATTGAATTCGTTTTCAGGTCTTCTATTCCATATAATATAACAAATTTCAGGGTGTTCGATGATGACAACCAAATCATTAGTTTCCTTACCAATGAAAACATGTTTCAAGAAGCTGTTATAGTTGAAGAAAAACATGATGCTGATCTGCAAGATAAGGACGCAGTCAAAGGAAATTTCATTCCTAAAGGAGTGAGATCACTTGAAAGTTTGTTCGATCTGCAAAGCAAGTTCAAGAGACCAACAAATGTGAAAACTCATAGTTCTACTATGCAGCATGAATGGATAAATCTAGGTACAGAAGCCGAGCCAAAATATGTCAATCTCGGTAGATGTTGTTCGTCGGGTGAAAGAGGAAAATTCATCAAACTTTTTCGACAATATAAAGATGTGTTTGCTTGGACATATGAAGATCTAAAAACGTATGACACTCGTATCATTCAGCATGTTATACCAATGAAATCAGGTGTTAAACCTTTTCAGCAGCAGCTAAGAAGGATGCACCCTACTCTCGAGCCTTTAATTCAGAAGGAATTAAAGAAGTTATTAGATGCTAAGATCATATTTAAAGTCTGACATTCAGAATGGGTCGCTAATCTAGTTCCCGTAAGGAAGAAGTCTAGAGAAATAAGACTATGTGTAGACTTCAGAAACCTAAACAGAGCATCTGATAAAGATAATTACCCTGTTCCTTCAATGGAACAAATTTTGCAGATGGTATCAGGAGCGAAAATGTTTTCTCTACTAAATTGTTTCTTCGATTACAATCAAGTGTTGGTAGCAGAAGGAGATCATCTTAAGACTACTATCCGCACCAAGTGGGGAACATTTGCATACCGAAGAAGGCCTTTCAGCTTGATAAACGCAGGAGCAAATTTCCCAATGGACATTGCTTTTCAAGGATTAGGTGGTCATTGTGTTGTAGTCTATCTGGATGATGTAACGGTATTTTCAAAAAAAAGAGAAGACCATGTTTTCAATTTAAAACAGATTTTTGACCAATGCAGGAAATATGGCATTTCTACAAATCCCAAGAAAAGTGTCTTTGTTGTTCTTGAAGGGAAACTTTTGGGCCACATTATCTCAAAGAAAGGGAATTTTGATAGATCAAGAGAGAGTGCAAGTTATCAATAAAATTCCCATGCCTCACAATAAAAAATCTATGCAATCATTTATGGGCACAATCAATTTTGTTCGAAGATTTGTCCCTAACTTGGCTCAGACTGTTAAACCTTTGCAGCAAATGGTCAAGCAAAGTGTGCAATTCAAGTGTACAAATTTAGAGAGGGACGCATTTAAGGATATCAAAGCAGCCATAGCCAATGCCCCCTCTCTAAGAAGTCCATATTTTGACAAAGATATTATTTTGTATACCATATTTTGTGTACTGGTCTGCAAGGCACCGAACTAAACTACCCTGTTGTTGATAAACAAGCATACGCAGTATTCAAAGCGGTAAAGCAGTTCAGGCCATCTATTCTTAAGAACCGAATTAAAGGCATAGTTCCCCATCTAGCTGTCATATCTATTTTCATTTAGAAGGAATTAGGAGAAAGAAGAGGGAATTGGGTCATAGCTCTTCAAGAATATGATTTAGAATTTAAACTAGCTACCATCATTAAAGGTCAGGGCCTATGTAAATTGCTCACTGAACATCCACTTGATGAAGAGCAGAGTTGGGAAAATGAAGCTGAACTAAACATGGCTGAGGTATGCCCTATTTTTACAGCTCCCGAATCTTGGTATAGAGATCTAGTACACTATTTACAACATGGATACTTACCAAAGCACTGGGGTTCTAAGAAAAGAAGGGCACTTCATTTGAAGTCAGCAGCGTACCGGATTATTGATGGCATACTTTTCAGGAAAATTTATGATGGCATCTTTCTCAGATGTTTAGAGAAAGAAGATGCAAATAAGGTGGTCAAATAACTACACAATGGCCCCGCTGGAGGACATTATTCCGGAGATAAAACAACTCACAAAATACTAAGGGTTGGATATTACTAGCCTATTCTGTTCAAAGATGCTCATACCTACAGACAGAACTGTGATGTATGCCAAAGAAGTGCTGGGAAATTACCCAAAGCAGCAGGACCTTTACAACCAGTTATCATCTCATAACCTTTTGAACAATGGGGTATAGATGTCGTTGGAGAGATAAAACCAAATTCTTCTCTACAACACCGGTATATCCTAATAGCCACAGACTATTTTACAAGATGGACAGAGGTTGTCCTATTGCGCAAAATCAACGAGGATGCAGTGATAAATTTCCTAAAGGAGAATATTATAACCAGGTTTGGGGTTCCAATTTCCCTAGTCTTTGATAATGCAACTTATTTTTCGTCTTTTAAGATCAACGAGTTTGTTTATGAGAGAGGAATCAAGTTACATTATCCAACCAATTATTATCCCCAAGGAAACGGATTAGCTGAATCTTCGAACAAAAACCTCATTCAGATTCTCAAGAATACTGTAATCAAAAATCAAAGGAGCTGGCACATAGCTCTCCCCAATGCCTTATCGGCAGATAGGGTTACTCCAAATAATGCCTTAGGGGTCTCCCCATATACCCTTGTCTATGGTAAAGAATCTATCCTCCCTCCCAACATCTTACTCCCATCTTTGCAAACGGTCCAAGCCTTTCGAGGTTCCAATAGTCAGGTTCTACAATCTAGAATTGACACCTTGCTAAAACTAGAAGAATCCCAACTATTATAGCTTGAAATGACACCTCTCCGTCCGTGACGACACTTGCTTCCCTTGGTCGCATGACGACACTTCTTGAGAACAAGTTCAGTCACACAACAGGACATTTGTGGATGGAGGAGTCATTTGGGACACTAAAAATGGTTGAAATTACCTCATTCTTGACCCATTTGATGTATATGACCCTTAGGAGCATTTTTCCAGACCAAACCATCTCCTGAAAATGAGCAGAAAAGCCTGTTTTTGCCCATTTTTCAATATGAGCGCGACTCTACTATTGACATAGTAGCGTGTGTACGCGACTTTGTCCCATTTAAAGTAGCGCCCATTGCCATGTGTACGCGACTTTGTCTACTATAGAGTAGCGTACACCCCTGTTTTGGTCAAAATCTCGAAATTCGAGTAAGTTAAGTTGGTTGGGAAACCTCTTGAGTGGTTATAACATCTTTTCCTCTTCCTCATTGACTATATAAGGAGGGTAGAAGGGTCATGTGAGGGGACTAAGCCCAATTACAAAGTTATGCTAGAGGAATGGAGACCCTCATCCCCCTCTCTTGTGCTTCAGTTTTGGTAAACCCTAGTACAATTGCTTAGAGGCTGGGATCTTTGGAGAACAGAAGCAGGAGACCTTGAATCTAGGTTTCGTGAAGTGCCAAGCTTGAAGGAAGGTATAACTTTATGTACTTTCTTTCATTCATTAATAAAGATCAGACGTTTTTCTCTTTCCAAATATGACCTATTAATGTGTATTAGATTTGATTACTGTTTGATTATAGTTTGATGTCTCTTTATATTATGAATATCAATCTTGTATATGTAGTCAAATGTGTTTGAGAAAGGTATCAAGTTGTTTTGCAGGTCTGGGCATTGCAACATTGGATAAGCATTGAAGAGCGACGGAGGCAAAGCTAGGATCAACCTTCTGAATAAGGTGCCTACATCTCTAAACCCTAATCTCTTCACTTATTGGTTATACTTGCAGAATGCTTGTAAGTCTATCTTTATCACCGTAAGTTGGTAGTTTCTCCCCTGAACTATGGGTGCATTTTCCCCACAACAAAATGGCGACCATACTGGGGATAAGCCTAACTGCTTAGGGGTATCCAAGGTCATTTCTTCAGTCTTGTTTGATGGTATTTGTTCATTTTCTTGATTAGGATCAGTTAGTAGGCTCTGTTTGACCCTCCTGGGTTTTTTACAGACCCTTCCCAGCCCTTGCAAACCTTTGTGGACCCAGTTTGGGGGTTTTAACCTCGTTTTTTAGACTTTTTTTTCTTATATGCTACTGTTTGTACCAAACAGTAGCGCCCATACGCTACTTTTCCTTTGCACAGTAGAGCCCATACTGCTATGAGCGCTAGTTTCCTTCATACACAATAGCGCTCAAAATATGGGTTTGATTTTTTGAGTTTTTTGGTTGTGGACCCAAATCTGGGGGCTGTGGCTGCATTTTTGGGGTCCCTGATGACCCTAGGTCTGAGTTAAACCCCTGTAAGTGGTCTCCCATCCTTGTACTGATCTTACATTCATCATTTGAACCTCTTTTGATCAATTTGGGCTTGTTTGGAAAGTTTTGGGGCTTGTTGACCCAAGTTGGGGGGTTGTGGACCCGTTTGGTGTTTTGTACCCTAATTTGTGTCTGACTAAAACTGCTTACCCCATTTCCACTGGATTTGAAACCTCTTGAGTCTTCTTGACCCTGTTTGTATCTATTTGAGTGAAATTTCTCCTTTAGGTTGGTTTCTTATCCTCCCTTATGCTTTTAGTTTTTCTTTTGTAGTGAAAGCTCAAGTGTTTTGGTTGTTGTTCAAGACCTTGTTTGCATTGTTTATGTGCAGACCTGACTTTACAAAACCATACTTCTTCGTAGGTCATTTGCTTCGTTTGGGTCCAAAAGTAGTTTTCGTACTTTTTTCCCAATGTTTGGCATGCTTACATCAATAAGAATTTGAAAGTCATATTTGATAGCTTTTACTGTTTCATAAAGAGAATCTGAAAGTTTATTTGCTTTGCTTTGATAGTAGGGTAGTTTCAGTTTTTGTTTCTTACCTTTGAAAAGCATAAAGAATTTCGATTGATCTTCTGAATAGAGTACCTTGCAAGTGGCTTAAAAGATTTTAGAGTGCGTTGCATAAAAAAGAACAAGTTTTCTTTTGCATACCTAGTTGCTTGAGTAGCTGCATTTTTAGGTTTTGAGTTTATTTTTGTACATTTAGACTTTATTTTTACCTTTTTTGCATTCTAAATATTAAAAACTGCATTTGCACATGCATTCTAGATCAGAATTTTAAGACTTGCATTGAAAAGAAAAAGATTTGTTTTTCATTTTTCAGTACTCTATCTCTACTATAACCACTCTCACACACCCACTACCTTTTTGAGTAATCAAGTAACCTTTAAAATGAACCCTAATAAAATGAACTAGCAACATTTTCTTTCCTAGGCTACACTACACCAACTAGTTTTGGTTAGGGTTTTGGGTTTAAATCACCTTAAACCACCCAAGATCACACATTGCGCCAAAATCGTAGTGAGACTATCATAAGTAAACCCACCTCACTCAAAATTTTCCTGGGATCTATGCAGTAGGTCATTGCGAGATCAGTTTGTGGGAATACTCCTCCTACTTGTTGTTTGAGCATACGCCAGGATCGGCTTGCGTATTGGGGACTCTTTCGAGTTTCGGGCTTAGCTACCCTGCCGACGCTTTCTGATTCGACCGGTGACTGTTCCCCCAGGAGTTTTCGGTGTTGTGGTATCCATAGTATCTGACTCTAGGTTCATACACAGGTGACAGCAGAGGGTATATTTGCTGTACCTAAGACAGACGTGGGAGGAAATCCCTTGCAAGTCTTTGGGAGGGCGGTTGGGTGATTCCAGCGCTTGCACCCTTAGTCATTGTATTGTGGACCCCGGGTAACTGTCTTTCTTCCTTCGTTGATCTGTTCTGGGCCCTCATCATCCCAGACTCCTCTCCGGAAGGCATCTGTTTGCCTGGTTAGATTTACCTAGGACCTTTTGAGTGGTGTGCTCTTTGTGCTACTTGTTTTAGTTTTCCTTAGAGAACTTCTTGTTCATTTGAGCAGGAAACTATGTCTAGCATTCCGGCGAGTGCCAATCAAGGTACCCCTGTTCCAGGGGATCCTTTTGTTGTTCCATTCATTGGAAACATTGGTGCTCCCTTAATGGCTACTCTGAATCTTCCTGGATTCACTATTGGGCTTCCGGTTTGGTTGTTTTCCACTCCGAATGCCTTGCATGCTCCTGACGCTTCTTTTGTGAGCACCTCAAATCAAGAGCATCAGAACCCTGTGCCTCCTTTGCCAGTAACATCTTCTCCTCCTCCTTCTGCCTCATGTGGCGAAAGTAGCAATACTAGTAGCCAGCAGTCTAAAAGGAATAGATGGAGGAAGAATAGGAAGAAGATGCAAAAACAAGGGGGCAGCAACCTAGCCTCTGTAAGTCATGCTGGGGGCAAGCACCCTGCCTCTGCAAGTCATGTAGGGGGCACCTGCCTAGCCTCTGGAGGTCATGCTGGGAGAAAAATTTTAGTCACTGAAAATCATACTGAAAGTTTGTCTTCAACCACTGTCAGTCATGTTGAGGACACGTCATTGATCACTGCTAGTCATATTAATGACAAGTCACCAGTTCCTATGAGTCATACTGGAGACACCAGATCAGCCACTGCAAGTCATGTTGAGGGAGTTGACATTGTTGACAAACCAAACAAACAGAAGCTTAAGTTCCCTTGTAATTTTTGCGAGGGAGATCACCTTACTTACTTGTGCCCTGTACTTCCAGAAGTGCAAAAAGTGTGGTCCTTAGTTCAAAAGTCTGATGCTTCTGAGCAACCAGCCTCTGTGAGTCATGCTGGGGGCAAGCTGTCAGCACATGCTAGTCATGCTGAGAGTACTGACATTGTAAAGGAGTCTAAACCTATAGGACGGAAACCAAATTTCCCTTGTAAAATTTGTAAGGGAGATCACCTTACTCACCGATGCCCTGCCATTCCAGAGGCACGAAGAGTGTGGTCCATGTCTGAAGGAACCTTTGTTCCTGAGTTGTCTATAGATTCCCTGCAGTCAGATCAACCTTTGGTTGATAAAGTGGTTGAACCAATGCAATCTTTGGTCGAACCCACTCTTCCTTTGGAGAGTGAAGTGATTGAATCGATGCAATCTTCGACCGATCCCATCAGTCCTTCGGATATTGATGCACCTACTACTGAAGTCTTCTGCGTTACCAGTTTGGATGTTCCTGAAAAAGGGGGCACTTCATCTGTGCCATGTGAACCCCTACCAAGCCCTAGGATTGTTTCCTTTGATTGGAATAGTCTAGCCGAGCCTCGTCTTCCTTCTTCGACAACTTTCCAGATAAAGGTTGCTATCGGGAACCATACGGTTGATCGATGCATTATTGATGAAGGTGCTTTTGTTAGTATCTTATCCACTTATGCTTGGAGAGATTTGGGTTTCCCTAATGTTATTCCAGCTGTTAATTGGTCGTTGACCTTCGATAAAAGACCTATTGAACCATTTGGATTCCTCCATCAGGCACCTGTTACTTTGGGTGGAAAAACAGTCTTAGTTGATTTTATGGTTCTAAAGGACCCTGTGGACTTTGATATGATCCTTGGGCGTGATTACATTTATGCTATGCATGATGTGGTGTCTACGCTTTTTCGTGTGATGCATTTCCCTCATAACGAAAACATTGTCACCATCGACCAGCTTGCATTCATTGATCCTCCTTATTACCCAACTATAGACCAGTCGGATCCCTCGTCATTAGGCACTACTATGTCACATGGGAATGTTGTGGCATATTGTTCCTTGAGTTCAAATGCTACTGAGAAGAAGTCTCTGAATTCATGCTTACCTTCTCGGGACTTGGTCCCAGCTTTTGACCAAGTGACACCTCCATCTGAATGTTTAGATATGTATTCTATCTGGGATGATATACTTCCTTCCGATGAAGTTTTCCTAGAGTCTATAGTACAGTCTGCTATTCACTTGGATGTTGATTCAGTCGCAGTTATGTCCAGCCCTGGTTTGACCTTAAAGTCTGATCTTCCTACTGTTGAGTCTTTGAACTCTCCTATAGATCCGCAAATCGGTGTTCCTGCTGAGTTTGATTCTGCTTCTAGAATTTTCAACTCCCGTGATGATGAATTTGTTTCTGCAGATTCCATCATGTCCTTCAACCTTGATCTTCATCCTGAAGTTGATCTTGTTGATTGTAAGTCCTCAGGCTTGGGTACCATAGAGTCTTCATTTGAAAACTCTGCCTTGTTTATGCATGTTGTTGATAATAGTGAAGTTGAAAGTATTTCTACCACAGTGAATTGTATCGAGTCTTTCTTTACATATGTTTTAGATATGATCCTGGTACTAATGTTTCTTGGAGACAGGATTCTTAGCTGGATGTATACTTGCTTACTGGTCCTTTTCGACAGCTTGTGCAACCATGTTAGGTATATTCAGAACCTTGCATATAGGTTTAGGCTTCCCCGCTATTATGTTGCATTTGATCCTTTTGCCATCCGAATTCACCATAGGTTCGAACCTGTTGGATATTGGTGTGTTAGCCATCTCTTTATGCATTGTGCACCGGTCCGACAGCAGAGCCTACCTAACATGGGTCACCCTAGTCAGCACCCTTATGCCATTCTGGTGCCCATGCTGAGTTTTTCTCATAGGCTCGGGAGCCTTTTTAGATTTACCATGACTTTGAGAAGAAGCCTCATATCTTTCTTCCTCATATATTTCTGGCCATCCCTAATAAGGCTCCCATCTTTGTGTTCAAATTGCATATGCATCTGTTATGATCCCTCTTGCGCTAATGAGCCTGAAGCCGGCTTCCACACTTTTATCCCGTTATATAAGCCTCCATCTCTGATCTCATTTCCGCTAAGCCCTGTATCACTTTGCCCTCACAATTTGACACCTTTTACCTGGAGGAGACACACCCTGAGTGTCCTTATCTTGCTCATGTTCCTTTCATTAGGCATAGCTTTGTTCCATGCGCTTGGAGCTAGTTTTGCATGTCCCTAACACTCGTCTCCTCCCATTACAACACATATTTCATTAAATTTAGAATTATACAAGGGATCTAGAATTTAGAACTTCAACAAGATTGAGTTTTCAAAAAATGAAAAACCAAAAAATTACTTAATTCACTCATTTCAATCTTTATATTCACCATTTTTTTATAATATTATCAATATAAGCTATATAAAATCAAATTTATATAAAGTTGAAGCATATCTTCCTAATATTAAACTTAGATTCCTTACATTATTTTATTATTATAATTTTTTAATTTGTAATAATATTTGAGTTGATCAAGGTTTACCTCATCTCATGAACAATAGATGTTGCAAGAAATTTCTTACCTATTAAGTTATCTAATGGCATTATTTGTATGTTGAAATTATTAACCATTTTATTTATAATTTGATAAAACATATATTGTGCATGTGTTGAATTACCATATTAGTAAGAGATGACATGTCTCCATTTTAGAGTGACCTACAAAGTTATTTAATGATATAGCAGTCAATGTGTTTGTTACTGTAACAAATTTATGTATTGGCATAGTAACTTATTAATTCCCAATCTTGATAATGGGTGGCTAGAACATGGAGATTTTTTCTCAACTTCAAGAAACAACAAGAACTAGAAATGCCTAGGAATTGGCTGAAACCTCTAATACCATGAAAATTATTAGCTCATATAGTCACTGTAATATTGAAGCTATGGATGAGGACACTACCCCTAATAATATTTAGAATATTGACTAGAAAAACAATTAGTAACATATACACAAGCAACAACATGGAAAACTAGGTCATACTCTATTTTATTTTCTTCCCTTTATATGTATTGTCGAGTACGGATCTAGAATTTAGAACTTCAACAAGATTGAGTTTTCAAAAAATGAAAAACCTAAAAATTACTTAATTCACTCATTTCAATCTATATATTCACCATTTTTTTTACAATATTATCATTATAAGCTATATAAAATCAAATTTATATTAATTTGAAGCATATCTTCCTATGCTTAAACTTAGATTCTTTACATTATTTTATTATTATAATTTGTAATTTGTATTAATATTTCTTACCTATTAATTTATCTAATGGCATTATTTGTATGTTGAAAGCATTAACCATTTTATTTATAATTTGATAAAGCATATATTGTGCATGTGTTGAATTACCATATTAGTAAGAGATTGTCGCCATTTTAAAGTGACCTAGAAAGCTATTTAATGACACAACAGTCAATGTGTTTGTTACTATAACAAATTTATGTATTGGCATAATAACTTAGTAATTCTCAATCTTGATAATGGGTGGCTAGAACATGGGGGGTTTTGCTCAACTTCAAGAGACAATGAGAACTAAAAATGTCTAGGAATTAGGTGAAACCTCTAATACCATGAAGACGTATTAGCTCCTATAGTCATTGTAATATTGTACTTGTGGATGATGACACTACCCCTAATAATCTTTAGAATATTGACTAGAAAAATAATCAATAACATATCTACGAGCAACAACATGGAAAATTAGGTCATACTCTATTTTATTTTCTTCCCTTTATATGTATTGTCTATTGTATGCCTTAGGACATTTTTGTCAAGTATATAGCACAATAGGTACTTAGGCACTTCACTTTTTCCCTTCATTTTATGGGATTATTATGAGCCCACAAGTTTCTACATGTTTTGGACATTGTTAACTATCAATTATTACTTTGGATTATGTTGATTGGTTAAGCCTAGATTCCTTTTTATAATATAAATATAATCATCTAACATTTAAAGAAATATTCATTATTCAATACTATATATTATGATATGTGGTTGGCACTATTTTAGAGCCAACAAGAGAAAATATTGTATTGGATAAAGTCTAAGTATACCAATTAAGGTCAAAAAAAATTATTAATTAGAATATAAATTTTATAGTACAATTGATTTTTTTTCAAATACATGAAGAAAGAGGGAAAACCCATTCTAGTTATTGCAAGTGTCCAGTATTTATTTTTGAAATGTTTGAACATATTACATTGAAAAAACATTAACTAGCTACTCCCATAGTAAAGTTTTTATAGACAAAGTCTATAATATGTTGTATGTCCAGTATTTATTTTTGAAATGTTTGAACATATCACATTAAAAAACATTAATTAGCTATTCCCATAATAAAGTTTTTATAGACAGTCTATAATATGTTGCTTGTAAGTGCTTTACTGGACTCCATTAACCAAGTTTGATGGATCGAGAAGTGTGGTACATTTGAAATCAATGAATTAGAATAGAAACATTGAAGTACATTTTTGTTTCTTACAAATACAAAAGTGAAAACCCACTAAGCTTATTAAAAGTGCATTTAACAATCAATTTTTTTTATAAGTATCTGTGTGTCATTTAACAATCAAAATCAAATTATTATGAATTTTTATTGGTAGTGCATTTAACAATCAAAATATTTTATAAGTATTTGTGTCTCATTTAACAATCAAAATCAAATTATTATGAACTTTTATTGGTAATTTTTATTGGAAACATTTTACAGATGTCAAAAGAAAATATTTTATAAGTCTAGGCGTGTTTTTTAATGATCAAAATAAATAATTTTGTTATGAATTGGAATAGAAACAAAGTAGTACAGTTTAATTTATTTTATTATAATATATATTCATGAAGTGTTTGAATGTATTATATTGAAAAGAATACGAATTAGCTAGCCCAACATTATCGTTTTAATAGATCGTATCTAGAAGATGATGCTTTTAAATGTATTATTGAACTTGATTATCCAAGTTTGATGGAGTGAGAAGTTATGTCGATCTAGACAAAGCATTGGAATTTGTAATTTCCATGTTAGATATTGTTTGGTGTTTGAACGTATTACATTGAAAACAATGCTAATTAACTCCAAACATTATCGTTTTAATAGATCGTATCTAGAAGATGATGCTTTTAAATGTATTATTGAACTTGATTATCCAAGTTTGATGGAGTGAGAAGTTATGTTGATCTAGACAAAGCATTGGAATTTGTAATTTCCATGTTAGATATTGTTTGGTGTTTGAACGTATTACATTGAAAACAATGCTAATTAACTCCAATATAGTTTTAATATGCCAAATTAACTCCAATATAGTTTTAATAGGCGAAAACTAGAAGATATTGAGTTTAAGTGCATTATTGGACTTGATTATCCAAGTTATGGGAGAAGTTATGTTAATATAAACAAATCATTGAAAGTTTAATATTTCATGGTGTCATGTAATTTGCATGAAGTATCGTCACATGAATACATTGCAATTTAAACAAAATTTTCATATTTGTACCAAATAATATAAAACTCCTCAAATAAATTTGAAGAGAATATTCAATATACAAGAAAAATTGAAAAATGTTTCTTCATGTATTAATTGGTCCTCCAAAGAACAAAATTACATCCATGAATCATCTCCACCTAATCTCATGTTATTCATTCAAGTAGGTCAAGGACAGCTTGTACACCATGTTTATTTATCTTGGCCTTCTTGCAATGTTCTTTCTTAGCCATCCATGCCCAAACTATGGTATCAATTGGAATAGATCCAAGCTCTATGTCATCAGGATTTGGTACCCAATATTCTTCTAATACTTTTCCATTGTATTTCCCTAAACCGGGCTTCCACCAGTCAACTTTAACATGAAGAGTATCACTTTCATCATCTTGAAATATATTTGAGGTGGCTTTTGCCATCCAAATCATCTCCCCTTCTTCCTCGTTTCCTGATCTAACTAGCAACATCTTTCCTTTCTCAACATCATTAATAGGGTTGAATGTTGTCTTTGGCTTATTGCACTTGGGTCCAACATACACGGGTTCACCTGTCATAGTATCAAAATCCCCATCCATAATATTTGAGATTGCATGAAGTGCATTACGACCAACATCTGGAGTTTGCCTTGTCTTGGGCCAGAAATCCTCAGAAGATGAATCATGATCATTGTAATCTTCATATAAAGTATCAAGAACTCTTTCCCAATACTCTACCTTATTTTTCCATTCTGGTGTAACAATTGGCAAATCCTCACCACCCATTGTGTCTTTCCACATTATTCACCACATTTACTGAAGTTGGTGTTCTTTGAGAATGCCACGTCTCGAAAATGAGTGTTCCAAATCTTGCTCATTGTTGGTTGTGATATTAATGGACAATTGAGCTTTTCCAAACCCACATTGATCTCTTTTAACAAAGAGCTTTGTGTGTAAGTCAAAGGCAACAATCTTAGAGGAGAAGAAGTTCCATCTGCTTCGACTTGACGTGTTTGGTTTGGCGAAAAATCTGAATTGTCCATTACAATTTTATGCAGTATTTCTATGGCCGCCACAGTTTGTGCACGTGCTTTACATGTATTGGTGTTACCATGAATGGATTCCATATGTCCTTGTTCAAAATTATGTTGGTAGCTATAGAAGGTGCTTTGAGGAATCTTATGTATCTTGTACCATGCTTTCTTACAAATAACATTACCATCAAATATCATGTCCTTTACTTTTCTAATAATAGGAGGTAGGACATGGCCATGGCTCATTGACATGATAGTGTTTGAAACAAGTGAATTCAATACAAATTTCCTGATACCATTTTTGTCTTTGCATTCCATATCCCTTCTAGCATTTGCAATGGCATTCCTATCCACATGTTGAAGACAATATTGTTTACAACATTCATCTGCAGCCAAAAGTCAGACTTCTTTCTCTTTATCTATCTTGGTTTGACGTTTTGCAACTTTTTCTCTTGTCATAGCTCGTTTAATCTTTTTATATGGCCTCGATGCATTAAGAACATTGACATCTTGATCTTTTTGACTATAAAGATCCCCATCCCATTGGTATAAAGGACTTGTATCCTCTATAACATCCCATATCAGCATTTCCATGGGTGGCTCTTTGTACTTTGTCTTGACCCTTAACATCTCACCTATGTTGTCCACCAATTTATGTATTGGCCATCTAACCAATCCATCTATAGAATTATCCCCAATCTTGCATCTTTCACAATACCCATGTATCTCTTCCACAAAAACACCAAAGTTATCTTCACCTAGTGTTTCACCCACAACCATGTCATCCTCATGGACATTAACTATCATTCCTTTGGAAATGCACATAATTGTTCCTATGCATCCATGTGTAAGAGAAACCCTTGTACATGTGAATGCAGCCCTATCTTGTGGAATATTTATGGGTTGGTCTTCACAATGAGGTTTCAAATCTATTTCTGGCCAAATCTCATAAGATTCTATTGCACCCCCTAATGTTTCCTCAAATCCAGTTGGATGTGGTAAAGGAGCATCATTTTTTAACACCTTCTCAATTCCAACCACTATGCATCCTTTCTTTACAATCTTTCCATGAACCTTATTCCCAAGCTCTATATTGAATATGGAGCCCTCACCCACCTTCACTCCATGTTGTAAAAGATCTATTTTGTCTCCAATAGAAAATGTTGAACAAACATTTGCACCTGTACACCAAACATAACAAACTTAGTATTTTCTCAAAAAAACATTCAATAAACTATGAATAATTCTTAACACATGCTTTGGTATTTGATTTACCTATGGTGTGCCTCAAATCTGTAGTCCTCCATGGATGTGTGTCCCCTTCATCAACATATTCCACAATCAAATGTGGTTGAGTGACATCAATTATCAAAACCATAACATAACCTGCAACAACCCTTCCTCCACCATAATAAGTTCCAACTTCTGTAGATTCAACCTTTCCTAGCCCAATAACTTGACCATTAACCAGGAGGTCAACATAGTCCCCTTTTGTGAAAATTATACTTGCAGCCCTATCTTGTGGAATATTTATGGGTTGATCTTCACAATGAGGTTTCAAATCTATCTCTGGCCAAATCTCATAAGATTCTATTGCACCCCCTAGTGTTTCCTCAAATCCAGTTGGATGTGGTAAAGGAGCATCATTTTTTAACACCTTCTCAATTATAACCACTATGCATCCTTTCTTTACAATCTTTCCATGAACCTTATTCCCAAGCTCTGTATTGAATATGGAGCCCTCACCCACCTTCACTCCATGTTGTAAAAGATCTACTTTGTCTCCAATAGAAAATGTTGAACAAACATTTGCACCTGTACACCAAACATAACAAACTTAGTATTTTCTCAAAAAAACATTCAATAAACTATGAATAATTCTTAACACATGCTTTGGTATTTGATTTACCTATGGTGTGCCTCAAATCTGTAGTCCTCCATGGATGTGTGTCCCCTTCATCAACATATTCCACAATCAAATGTGGTTGAGTGACATCAATTATCAAAACCATAACATAACCTGCAACAACCCTTCCTCCACCATAATAAGTTCCAACTTCTGTAGATTCAACCTTTCCTAGCCCAATAACTTGACCATTAACCAGGAGGTCAACATAGTCCCCTTTTGTGAAAATTATACTTTCCATTGTCGCTCCTACAAATTCTGTAACACACAATTGAATTATAATTTGTAGTTAAGGTTAAACCATGTAAAGTGTGCTCTTATATTTTAGGCAAAACACAATCTACAAAAAAATAATGTACTTGTAATAGCTAAAAAGGGTATGGCATCATTTTGTTGTGCAAATTAAACATTGTTCCCCACCATTTAGTCCCCACCGCCAAAAGGGACTTTACATATAAATTATGATGGAGCTACAAAGCGTAATCAAAACAAGATTGGTTATCAATGTATATAATCTTAATACAAACACAAAACTATTCTTAGAAAAACTTGTAAAAATGTCTCAAAATTTTCCATACTTAAGAACTTGTAATAGTATTGAAGGTAGTTATTAAGTAGGTTGGAATCCAGCCATGATCGATCATGCAAGTTTGTATAATCATGGAACTTGTAATAGTATTGAAGGTAGTTATTAAGTAGGTTGGAATCCAACCATGATTGATCATGCAAGTTTGTATAATCATGGCTCACTGAGATTTATTTTTTGTATCAATTGTTCAAAGTAAATTCAAATATCCTTGATTGGAGTCATCCCTATTTTAAGTACTCCCGAAAATAGTTATTTGGTGTCATCTAAACCTATATTGTAGATTAGTGAAGAATAACATCTATATGGAACTAGAGTAATACAAAATCCCAAGCAATGCTACTTGATGCCACTATTAGTATACTAATACATAGTAGATGTTTTTTGAATTATAAGCGACTCCTAGCTTAGCGACTACTAATACATAGCGACTACTAGCTTTCCTTCTAGCATAAGCATTTCCTTCTAGCATAAGCACACATGCTTATGCTAGAAGAAAAGCTAGCACTCATTAGATTTCCAGAAGAAAAACCCTGGGCACGGTGATTGGTGGTTGCTAGGTTATACCTTGGTCTTGTGCCATGTACTGTATTTTGAAATAAGCACATGGCACAAAATCAAGGAAAGCTAGTGACTCCTAGCTTTCGTTCTAGCCTAAGCATTTCCTTATAGCATAAGCACACATATTTATGCTAGAATGAAAGCTAGTAGTTGCTAGCTTTCTAATAGATAAACCCTGGGCATGGTGATTGGTGGTTGCTAGCTTATACCTTGAGCTTATGCCATGTGCTCTATTTTGAAAGAAACACATGGCACAAGATCAAAAAAAGCTAGCAACTGCTAGCTTTCTTTCTAACATAAGAATTTCCTTCTAGCATAAGCACACATGCTTATGCTAGAAGGAAAGTTATCAATCGCTAGCTTTCCAATAGAAAAACCCTAGCCATGGTGATTGGTGGTTGCTAACTTATACCGTAATCTTGTGCCATGTCCTCTATTTTGAAATAAGCACATGGCACAAGATCAAGGAAAGCTAGCGACTGCTCGCTTTCCTTCTAACATAAGCATTTCCTTCTAGCATAAGCACACATGCTTATGCTAGAAGGAAAGCTAGTAGTTGCTAGCTTTCCAATAGAAAAACCTTGGGCATGGTGATTGTTGGTTGCTAGCTTATACCTAGAGCTTGTGTCATGTACTCTATTTTGAAATCAACACGTGGCACAGGATCAAGGAAAGCTAGCGACTGCTATCTTTCCTTCTAGAATAAGCATTTCCTTCTAGCATAAGCACACATGCTTATGTTATTGGAAAGCTAGAAATCACTAGCTTTCCAATAAAAAAACCCTGGGCATGGTGATTGGTGGTTGATAGGTTATACGTTGATCTTTTGCCATGCGCTCTATTTTGAAAGAAGAACACGGAACCAGATCAAGGAAAGCTAGCATAAGCATTTCCTTCTGGCATAAGCGACTACTAGCTTTACTTGTAGCATAAGAATTTTTCTTCTAGCGACTGCACACATGCTTATGCTACAAGGAAAGCTAGCAGTCGCTAGCTTTCCAATAGAAAAATAATAAGAAACTCTTTAAGTTCACATTTCCTAAAGATTCATAATAGCCTATCCCATAGAGACCATCATTTAACTCGTTAGATGAATAACTTTTGGACATGTCAACACGAGAGAATAAGTGTTTATAAATGACAAGCTTTAAAAACTCAGCGTCTTCTTCCACATTCACCTCATAATAAAACTTCCCATTACATAGAATAAGCACACATGCTTATGTTATTGGAAAGCTAGCAATCGCTAGCTTTCCAATAAAAAAACCCTGGGCATGGTGATTGGTGGTTGATAGGTTATACGTTGATCTTGTGCCATGTGCTCTATTTTGAATGAAGAACACGGAACAAGATCAAGGAAAGCTAGCATAAGCATTTCCTTCTGGCATAACCACACATTCTTATGCTAGAAGGAAAGTTGTCAGTCGATAGCTTTCCAAAAGAAAAACCCTAGCCATGGTGATTGGTGGTTGCTAGCTTATACCTTGAGCTTGTGCCATGTGCTCTATTTTGAAAGAAGCACATGGCACAAGATAAAGGAAAGATAGCGACTGCTAGCTTTCTTTCTAGCATAATCATTTCCTTCTAGCATAAGCATAAGCACACATGTGTTTATGCTAGAAGGAAAGATAACAATTTCTAGCTTTCTAATAGAAAAACTCTAGCCATGAAGGAAAGCTAGCAGTCGTTAGCTTTCCAATTGATAACACTGTCCATGGTGATTGGTGGTTGCTAGCTTATACCTCCAGCTTGCGTCATGTGCTCTATTTTGAAATAAACACAGGGCATAAGATCAAGGAAAGCTAGCGACTGCTAGCTTTCCTCCTAGCATAAGCATTTACTTCTAGGATAATAACACATACTTATGCTAGAAGGAAAGCTAGCAGTCGCTAGCTTTCCAATAGAAAAATCATGTCCATGCTGATTGGTGGTTGCTAGATTATACTTTGAGCTTGTGTCATCTGCTCTATTTTGAAATAAGAACATGGAAACAGATCAAAGAAAGCTGTCGACTGCTAGCTTTCCTTGTAGCATAAGAATTTCCTTCTATCATAAACAAACATGCTTATGCAAGAAGGAAAGCTAACAGTCGCTAGCTTTCCAATACAAAAACCCTGTCCATGGTGATTGGTGGTTGTTAGCTTAGACCTTGAGCTTGTGCCATGTACTCTATTTTTAACGAATGCTACCTTTCCTCCTAGCAAATGCATTTCCTTTTAGCATGACACACATGCTTATGTTAGAAAGAAAGCTAGCAGTCGCTAGCTTTCCAATAGAAAAACCCTGGGCATGGTGATTGGTGGTTGCTAGCTTATACTTTGAACTTGTATCATGTACTCTATTTTCAAATAAGCACATGGCACAAGATCAAGGAAAGCTAGCGACTGTTAGCTTTCCTTCTAGCATAAGCATTTCCTTCTAGGATAATAACACATACTTATGCTAGAAAGAAAGCTAGCAGTCGCTAGCTTTCCAATAGAAAAATCTTGTCCATGGTGATTGGTGGTTGCTAGCTTATACCTTGAGCTTGTGCCATGTGCTCTATTTTGAAATAAACACATGAAAAAATATCAAGGAAAGCCAGCGACTGCTAGCTTTACTTGTAGCATAAGAATTTTTCTTCTAGCGACTGCACACATGCTTATGCTACAAGGAAAGCTAGCAGTCGCTAGCTTTCCAATAGAAAAATAATAAGAATCTCTTTAAGTTCACATTTCCTAAAGATTCATAATAGCCTATCCCATAGAGACCATCATTTAACTTGTCAGATGAATAACTTTTGGACATGTCAACATGAGAGAATAAGTGTTTATAAATGACAAGCTTTAAAAACTCAGCGTCTTCTTCCACATTCACCTCATAATAAAACTTCCCATTACATAGAATAAGCACACATGCTTATGTTATTGGAAAGCTAGCAATCGCTAGCTTTCCAATAAAAAAACCCTGGGCATGGTGATTGGTGGTTGATAGGTTATACGTTGATCTTGTGCCATGTGCTCTATTTTGAAAGAAGAACACGAAACAAGATCAAAAAAAGCTAGCATAAGCATTTCCTTCTGGCATAACCACACATTCTTATGCTAGAAAGAAAGTTATCAGTCGCTAGCTTTCCAATAGAAAAACCCTAGCCATGGTGATTGGTGGTTGCTAGCTTATACATTGAGCTTGTGCCATGTGCTCTACTTTGAAAGAAGCACATGGCACAAGATAAAGGAAAGCTAGCGACTGCTAGCTTTCTTTCTAGCATAAGTATTTCCTTCTAGCATAAGCACACATGTGCTTATGCTAGAAGGAAAGATAACAATTGCTAGCTTTCTAATAGAAAAACTCTAGCCATGAAGGAAAGCTAGCAGTCGTTAGCTTTCCAATTGATAACATTGTCCGTGGTGATTAGTGGTTGCTAGCTTATACCTTCAGCTTGAGCCATGTGCTCTATTTTGAAATAAACACATGGCACAAGATCAAGGAAAGCTAGCGACTACTAGCTTTCCTCCTAGCATAAGCATTTCCTTCTAGGATAATAACACATACTTATGCTAGAAGGAAAGCTAGCA
The DNA here is from genome assembly GCA_027924585.1 of Larix kaempferi. Classification (NCBI taxonomy): domain Eukaryota; kingdom Viridiplantae; phylum Streptophyta; class Pinopsida; order Pinales; family Pinaceae; genus Larix; species Larix kaempferi. The sequence goes on along the minus strand of BSBM01000622.1, from coordinate 30,600,816 downwards.
GTCGCTAGCTTTCCAATAGAAAAATCCTGTCCATGGTGATTGGTGGTTGCTAGATTATACTTTGAGCTTGTGCCATGTGCTCTATTTTGAAATAAGAACATGGCAACAAATCAAAGAAAGCTAGCAACTGCTAGCTTTCCTTGTAGCATAAGAATTTCCTTCTATCATAAACACACATGCTTATGCAAGAAGGAAAGCTAACAGTAGCTAGCTTTCCAATACAAAAACCTTGTCCATTGTGATTGGTGGTTGTTAGCTTATACCTTGAGCTTCTGCCATGTACTCTATTTTTAACGAATGCTACCTTTCCTTCTAGCAAATGCATTTCCTTTTAGCATGACATACATGCTTATGTTAGAAGGAAAGCTAGCAGTCGCTAGCTTTCCAATAGAAAAACCCTGGGCTTGGTGATTGGTGGTTGCTAGCTTATACTTTGAACTTGTATCATGTACTCTATTTTCAAATAAGCACATGGCACAAGATCAAGGAAAGCTAGCGACTGCTAGCTTTCCTTCTAGCATAAGCATTTCCTTCTAGGATAATAACACATACTTATGCTAGAAAGAAAGCTAGCAGTCGCTAGCATTCCAATAGAAAAATCTTGTCCATGGTGATTGGTGGTGGCTAGCTTATACCTTGAGCTTGTGCCATGTGCTCTATTTTGAAATAAACACATGAAAAAATATCAAAGAAAGCCAGCGACTGCTAGCTTTACTTGTAGCATAAGAATTTTTCTTCTAGCGACTGCACACATGCTTATGCTACAAGGAAAGCTAGCAGTCGCTAGCTTTCCAATAGAAAAATAATAAGAATCTCTTTAAGTTCACATTTCCTAAGGATTCATAATAGCCTATCCCATAAAGACCATCATTTAACTTGTTAGATGAATAACTTTTGGACATGTCAACATGAGAGAATAAGTGTTTATAAATGACAAGCTTTAAAAACTCAGCGTCTTCTTCCACATTCACCTCATAATAAAACTTCCCATTACATAGAATGCCAATCTTTTCTCTTGTTACATGAGAATTATGTCCAAACACAATGTATAGTTCAATGCACTTTGTGTCAGTGATTATTTTAGCACCCATCTGCATTTCATAGTTCAATACATCTTCCATCCTCTCAAATTCCTGGTGTATTTTCTCTGTATCTAAAAAAATTGGATTTCTCTTTTATGATGGTCTACCTCTATACCAAGCCGGTAGATGTTGCAAGTTTGTTGAATTGTAGCAACAAGGGAATGCAAATTGTAATTATTCTTTCCACAGAACCTCTTCAAGAGACAACTTGAATTTTTTATGATATCATCTTTACATCTTACCATGGATTTGGCATTAATGTTATTTTCCCAGCACCATTTCTTCCTTCTGAATTTTCGTTTATCCTCCCACTTCTTGTAAACTGAGAGAAGAGTAAAAAGGTCTCCATCGAGATGGAAGAAACAAAGTTTTAAACAATCAGACTCTGATTTTTCTACCTCTGTACCAACCTTAAAAAATATCCTTCTTGCAATTTCCATCAAAGCTCCAAGTACAAGGCCCTCCTTACATAAACCCTGATAAAAATTGTCCAAAGTAATCGTTCCTAATCAAGGTTGGATAACCAACTTCACAAGTTTCAAACATAATTCAGTTAATTTCAGAACTTCCTGGCCACAAATCATTACACCTAACTGCACTAAATATTTATTAGCCATACTAATTGTCTCTTGGCTTGAAGATTGAAAAAAATCCAAAGATTCAAGATTGTGAATGGGAGACAAGAAGGACATAAGATATTGAATAAGTGTACTTCTTTTCGAGTATGGTATTCGTTGGTATGTATTCAAAGCCACGTTCAACTACATATCTTTCAAATCACCAGAAGAAGCCTATGGAATATTTAAAGTGCCCAAAATTTGCTTCATTTTTTCTTCAATTAACCAATCCCATTGAAACTTCAAGTCCATCGAGTAAGAGTCACAAATTCGCTTCTTGTTGTGCACTGTCACCATCAATACTTCACCTACGCCGCTTGAGACCTTTAAAATATTATCTTTACAAATATTGAATTCTAAAGAACCTAAATCAATGAGAAATTCCTTTATCCTACTGTTGGTCCAGGTGCTTAAATTTATTTCGTCCCAAGTTCCTGCACGATTCCAGACTGATCCCAAAGGCGCTGATTGTTGTTGTTGATTTGATAAATCCTCCACCGAGAGTTTGCAGGGAGTGAAAAGTTGTGTCGCTTCGGTTGTGGTCATTACTAAACCTTGTTTTCCATAATTCTTCATTTTTACATTGTAATGAGGAAAATACCTTGCAATGCCTAGAGTACCATCCATTGCTTGAGTCCACGTTGAATTCAAATATAGATTCTCATAACACTCTACTTCAACATGTCCATATAATATTTTACTAGAGCAAACCGTTATGTTTTAGGTTCTAAATCACAGGATATTTCTGGGGGTGTGGCTGGAAGTTTGGCTTCTACCTTCACTCTTTCTCGACCACATGGATCCTCTACAAGCTGCTTTGAAGCAGTGGCCATGATGTTTTCCACGTTCTCATCATAAAACATGAGCCATTGGTCACCTCTCTTCACTATAGAAATGTAATTCCCATCATTAACCGTGCATCCCACATGCACCACAACATCAAATGAAGAATACAAAAAATCATCTGCTTCTCCATCTCCACAATTGTTAATTAGCAGTATGTACTCCATGGGGAATGCAACATGATAGAACAACTTCTTGAATCCCTCCATTTCACCTTCATGTACTGTGTATTTGAAACCTTTTAGCTGGCAAGTGAGAACTTGAGGTGCAGATTTGACCTTCAACTTCTTCTTGGCATCTTGCAAATGGCAGCAGTTGTCACACCAGCACTTGCTTTTCCCACTCAGTTTCTCAACGGCGCTGAAAGAACTGAGATAGCTCAACAAATAATAATGTTATTGTACCTCCACACTTAGATACTCGTCTCTACATGTTACCCTCTCACAATAGGAACATTGAGTTTCATTGCCGGAAAGTGTAGGGAATTTGAAACATTTGAGATTCTTGAATTTATCCCAGACAGAGATAGAGAAGTTACCTAAATCATTGGCTCATGTACGAAGCCTCCTGTTTCTTGATTTTAGTGGGTGCAAACATCTATGTGAGCTGCATTCGGGCATAGGTGAACATAAGTCTATGGTATATCTGAATGTGAAGGGCTGCAAAAATTTGAAGTCGCTGCCTGTTGGAATATCGAAACTCATATGTCTACAGTCGTTGAAAGGTGTTGTTCACCTAGAGGATGGGACTTTTGGGGCTATGACAGAGATGCGAGACCTCTCCTTCAAATATATTGATCCCTGCAGCCTTCTCAGTCTTCCCAAATACATTGGTGTCATGAAACGCCTTGAAATTCTTCATCTAGGTGGCTGCGAAGTCCCGAAATGGATCTTTCACCTCCAAAACCTCATGGAGTTGAAGTTAGTTGGTGATAACGATTCAGAACATTCACCTCGAATTTTGAATGTTCTAAAGCGGGGAAATTGAAAATTCGAAACCTCATGGAGTTGAAGTTACTTGGTGATAACGATTCAGAACATTCACCTCGAATTTTGAATGTTCTGAAGCAGGGAAATTGAAAATTCGAATTCGAATTTTGAATGTTTGGGGGGAAATGAAAATTCAAATTTTGAAGGTTTGCGGGAAATGCAAATGCAAATGCAAATTCAAATTTTGAACGTTGACTACCATTCAAAAATACACATATTAAGAGAGTGGTTGCAGGCAAGTGCATGTAAAAAGCTTGGATGCGCCACTTTCATGTTAAATTTTCTGAATTTACTTCAATATGATCTAGGATCTTAACTGAGAGAACAACATGTACAGCATATCTACAGCATATCAATCATGGAGACAATAATGCAAGCACAGAAGAGACACAAAGATTTACTTGGGGAAAACCATAAAGGTGAAAAACCCCAATAACTTCCTCAGAGATAGATAGAGCAATGATACAACCAACCAAGAGATAGACATAACCTAGCAGCAGATCCTCCTCCTCCATAAGTGCGCCTCTCCTCCTTGAGAGCATGTGTGAGAAGTGAGTGAGCAAATAGAGTGCCTCTCGCACTCTATTTATACTTGACTTGACTTGCCTTTTTACCTAACTCATGTAGGCCCGAACTTAACCACATAATATAATGCTGACTGGGCCGACCCCCAATAGGGTGGTCTAATAACCCTTTGACCCACATGGCCGACCCCCAATAGGGTGGTCTAATAACCCTTTGACCCACATGACTTATACAGGGCCGACCACAAACAAGGTGGTCTAATAACCCATCAAGTATAAGTTACGACACTTACAATATAAATGTCGACACTTCCGTATAGAGGAATAATAACATCTCTATAGGAATACAATATACATATATGTGAAATACATTCCGAAGTTACATATACATCAACACTCCCTCTTAACTAGGAAGGTATTTCTCAGCACAGTTCTTCTAGCACAAGTCATCTTCTCTGGATCATCGTCACTGGATAATCATCATCGAGTCATCATCATCGTCACTGCTGCTGCTATCTCAATCAATCTCTGAATCTACTCGTCATAGGAAGTTCTACAGAGCCAGTCCTTTTTCATACTGGATGTAGGCCCACCACCTGCAGGTCTTCATCATCACTGGCCATACTGTGGAATCCTCAGGACTTATTACGTGCGTCACAAAACCTGGCTGCAGCATCCCAGGATATTACGAGCACACAGCTCTACCTGTAGGATCTCCCAGGAGCACATTACATGTGACCCATCACAAAACCTGGCTGAAGCATCCCAGGCTGTTACGAGCACGCAGCTCTACCTGTCGGATCTCCCAGGAGCACATTACATGTGATCTCACCACAAAACCTGGCTGAAGCATCTGAGGCCTTTTTCATCCTGTCCAGATCTCCCAGGAGCAAATTACATGTGGTCCACCACAAAACCTAGCTGAAGCATCTGAGGCCTTTTTCATCCTGTCCAGATCTCCCAGGAGCAAATTACATGTGGTCATGGCAAAACCTGGCTGAAGCATCTGAGGCCTTTTTCATCCTGTCCAGATCTCCCAGGAGCAAATTACATGCCATAGGACAAAACCTCTAAAGAGCATCTCAGGATGTTACGGGTACACAACTCCGACCTGAAATCTCCCAGGGCACAAATTACATGTCCTCCCAAGCAAAACCTCGCAAGAGCATTTGCCAGATGTCCCAGGGCACCGAATTACATGCCATAGGCAAAACCTCGAAAGACCATCTGCAAATCTCCCAGGGCACAAATTACATGCTTTCCTGCACAACCTGATCCACGGCCACAAAGTATCATCTGATACTCATCAAACATCATCCTGATGTACACATGATCATCCTGATCATCATCACTACAACATCCTGCTGCATGTCATCTGGAGAAGCTTGTCATCCACGATCATCCAAGTATCCACCTGATACATACATAGATACATGATCCACACAATGTATCCATCAACATACATGATCCACCTGATCATACAAAGATACATGATCCACACAATGTATCCATCAGCATACATGATCTACCTGATCATACAAAGATACATAATCCACACAATGTATCCATCAGCATCCATGATCTACCTGATCATACAAAGATACATGATCCACACAATGTATCCATCATCATCCATGATCTACCTGATCATACAAAGATACATGATCCACACAATGTATCCAACAGCATCCAACATGATGCGTTCATACAAAATACATACACATGATCCAACCGATCATATCCAGCATCCAACATGATGCGTACATACATAAATGATCCAACTGATCATATCCAGGCAGAAACCAGAACATCATCCTGATTCTCATCATCCAGCGCTTACATCCACAGCCATGTGAAGGATCCTGCTTCCCACATGCTTGGAATGGCTTCAGCAAATGTGTCCATCACTTCTTCCTCGAAGTTTCCTCGATCTGAAGAACGCCAAGCCTCTCTCTGAAGTACTCGAACTTTACCCTAGCTAGTGGCTTCGTCAGCACATCTGCAATCTGCTCGTCCATCGCAACATATAGGAGCTTCACAGCTCCTCTCTATACCATATTCCTGATATAGTGATATTTGATCTCTATGTGTTTCGACCTGTCATGAAACACTGGATTCTCGGACAGCTTCACACAACTCTGGTTATCACAGAAGATACCAGTAGCTTCCAATGGAGATCAAATAACTCAGACAGTAGCTTCCATAGCCATACTGCCTCACAACTAGCTGAACAGGCTGCAACATACTCTGCCTCAGCTGTACTCAGTGCTACGCAGGACTGCTTCCTGCTAAACCAAGAGATCACACCTGATCCCATACTGAAGCAACACCCAGATGTGCTCTTCCTATCTGCAGCACTGCCAGCCCAATCTAAATCAACATAACCCTGCAGGTTAAACTTTTGATTCGCCTCATACCTGAGCCCATAATCCACTATACCCTTCAGGTACCTCAGAATATGCTTTACAGCAACCAGGTGAACACTCCTTGGATCCATCAGGAACTGGCTCAATGTGTTCACAGCAAAGAAAATATCTGGTCTCGTGTTCATCAGGTACATCAAGGACCCAATCATCTGACGATACATGGAGACATCAACCAGCTCAGATGAAGCATCACATAGAAGCTTCAGATTCGATGCCATAGGTGTGGCCATAGCTTGCAGTCCATCATCCCGAACCTCTTCAGGATCTCTACTGCATACTTCCCTTGTCCAAGGAAGATTCCTTCACTCTGCCACACCTCCATGCCAAAAACAAATAGTGCATCATCTCGAACTTGGAAGAAAGCTTCCGCTGCATGTCGGCAATCAATCTATCTTTACCTGTAACAAACAGGTTATCTGCATAAAAAAATAGTATCACTGGATTGCCTTCTTCAACCTTGCAGAAAAGGTTGGAATCTGCTTTACTCTTGGTAACGCCCAAACTGGATAGAAAGCTGTCTATCCTACCATACCAAGTTCTGCACACATATATGACTACACCATGCTGTCTTGAGATCCATCTGGTGCATCTTCTATTTTATCACTTTTATATTTCTCAATGCTGCCATCTGCAACATGCTTGATTTGATAGTTCCATTTGAAAGTCATAAAAAAACTTCCCTTCACATCTTGGGACTACATCCCAAACATCATTCTTCATGATCGACGGATCATGGCATTCCATTTCTTCATCCCAGATCCTGGGAACTTCAATATCTTCAATATCTTCAATAGATATCTTTGTTGCTGGAACAAAATGTTGTAGTTCTTCTTTTGTAGGAGATGACATACGATCTTTCCTACACAACAAGTTAAATTGCATGATTAGAAAACATCTCATAGTTTTCAGAACAAATTCTTACACATAAAGAAATATGTCATACAGTCATGCAATTATCTTAGCCAATGCTTCAATACAACATTTATCCATATCCCGTAACTTTCTAGATGCCTTCCAATCTCTACCAGAACATTGTTAAGAGTGTGCACAACTCCCAACATGTCAGCAAAGAGGTTTCATTCTAGATAAGTAGCAATGGAATGTTGTACAGTGCCATAGGCCACTTACCCATGTATATTAGTAGTATACTGTTCATCAATGCAACTATTCTAATATGCATAATACACAACCTAATTCTAGGAACATCAGTGTATACATTATTGAACAGTATTATTTAAACAAACAAATATGCAAGAAATGATAATTTAAAATACTTATCTTTGTTTGTTCGTTGGGTGGACTCCCTCTGAGTCTTCGCTTCCTTGCAGGAGCTGCTGGAGTCCTAATCTGAAGTAGCTTCTTCTACACCTTTCTATTGTGGAATGTAGAGAGATGGTCAACTCCCTCTGAATATCTGCATCCTTGCAGAAACTACTGAAGTGTGCTCCTTTGCTTTCTTGCAGGAACAACTGGAGTGTGCTCCCTCTTGATCTTTGCTTCCTAAATTACCTGTTCTTGAACTCATATTCATCCTTGGTCCCTATGCATGCTTATTCGTATCATGATTGTGTTATCCTTGTGAACTCATATAAAATCATACATTCATTAGTATACTATTAAAACACAATAATCTCAAGCATGTATAGTCATGATCATTTCAAACAGAAATAATAAGCATTAGCATTCAAGGTTTATGTAGTATTCTTATGGTTAGTCAAATCATAAGAAACATAACATGTCTAAACCTGTAATTACTCAAACCTATGACTCTTCGGGTTAGTTGAATCATCAATCAAGATAAGAGATATAATATGCATAAAAGCTATACCTTCATGATTCTTCTGGTTAGTCATATCATCAATTATGGTAAGAAACATAATATGCATACAACCATGATTATTCAAACCTATGACTCTTTGTGAATAATCATTATCAACAACACAATAGTATAAGATCCTAACACAAGGTAGGATTCTAGCTTGATATAGGAAAAACATACCTGGATTAGCATGCTAGCTAGTTATGTCTAACATACCCGTATAATGTCTTTTGGTTCTCTTCAATGACTTGTGTTAGTAACCTGCATGTCTCAATGGTTAGCCATTATAAAACCAAGTTATACATACCTCGTAAATGGATCTTCTATGAGATCCATGACAATGGATGAGTCTTTATCCTCATGTCACCATGATCATATGTTCTTGAACTGGAGCATGATTTGTCTTTCTTGGTGTACCTTTCATGTTAGTAGACAACATAAACCTCATACAACACCATAATGCATTAGTACAATCATAAGTGTCAACACCCTAAATAATGAATATCTTCTATCATGCATTCATAATTTTGTTAAGGTGATACGACAAATCTAAAAACAAAATTGTACTTAACTGTAATAACATGAAGACAAACATACCATAAACTTAATCATGGACAAATATCAAAACATACCTCGATGAGTCATACCTATCGAGATCGCTTGTAATCTTCTTATGTAAGGCCTTAGCCTCATCTCCCTCTGAAACAGGAACTTCTTCACCTATGTAGGTGACCAATCCATCTTCTTCTAGGATTAACCCAATCCACTTGATGTGCAAGAACTGGACCTGGAGCTGGATATGGGTTTGTCAGAGAAACCCCAAAAATTCAAACTTTGAATTTCAAACTTCTGAAAGGATAGAAATATGCGCCTTGATGAGCTGATCAAATTGGTATATTCATAATTTGAAAACTGCAAAGTTTCACTCCTCAATTTTGCCTTTGAAACTTCTGGATTCACTGGACGTGACCCTGAACTGGGGTTTGATGAATCCCACTCTTTTTCCCAATCAAAAGGTTTGATCCAAAGCTCTAAGCTTCTATTTTTCTGAGGAGCTTCCAGCCGTGGTCTCAGATTTCAAAAATTCCCATTTTTACAGAAGCCCTAATTTTCCACTTTCCTGATCAAAGTCCCGAACTAGGGTCTAATCAAGCCCGGCCTTCTTCCCAACCAAAAATTCTGATTTTGGTCTCTAAATTTTTATTTTGATGAGTAGAATTCAGCCGTGGTCTCCGATTACAAAAATTCCAACTTTCTTCAAAGCCCTAAATTCCGGAAGCCATGAATGAAGGTACCAAAAAATAATTCTGTTTTGACAGAAATATGTACCTTATTGTTTCTGGTGTAACTCTAAAATTTTTGATCCACAGGGTCTGAAAAAGGTTTCCTGAGATAGCCTGACCTGTTACCTTTCCATCCTGACAGGTCTGACCTCAATTGGATTTTTTGAGAGAGAGTTATGCCAAGTGTCGCAACGTGACCTGTTTATGGGATAAAACAGTAGAGCGAACTTGTACGGAGTGCCACGTGTCACTGGTTCAACTTCGGCCTCTAAAAACGTTTTCTGAGATAGTAAAGACTGTGTACTACCTGTCACTCTTTACGAAATTTCATTTGGAGCTTCCTATCGCAAGTTATGACCTTTTTCCCAAGGTCACCTGATTTTGACTCAGATCTAGAAGAGGCAGAAACCCTATATTGTACAGATCATAAATCACAAAGTACAACGAATTAGAGGTTGTCCTTTGGACACAAGGTACCTGGAGATTTTAGCTTCGTCTTGTAACAATTTCAGATCCGAAAACTTTGCCAAAACGGATTTATAGCGAAAGTGCTACGATGACTGGTTTTTGCTATATCAAGCCCTAGCATCGTAAGTGCAACAAGTGTCATACATGCCATATCATGCCTTCTTTCAGGCTAGCTCTGATACCATGTTAAATTTTCTGAATTTACTTCAATATGATCTAGGATCTTAACTAAGAGAACAACATGTACAGCATATCTACAGCATATCAATCATGGAGACAATAATGCAAGCACACAAGAGACACAAAGATTTACTTGGGGAAAACCATAAAGGTGAAAAACCCCAATAACTTCCTCAGAGATAGATAGAGCAATGATACAACCAACCAAGAGATAGACATAACCTAGCAGCAGATCCTCCTCCTCCATAAGTGCGCCTCTCCTCCTTGAGAGCATGTGTGAGAAGTGAGTGAGCAAATAGAGTGCCTCTCGCACTCTATTTATACTTGACTTGACTTGCCTTTTTACCTAAGTCATGTAGGCTCGAACTTAACCACATAATATAATGCTGACTGGGCCGACCCCCAATAGGGTGGTCTAATAACCCTTTGACCCACATGGCCGACCCCAAATAGGGTGGTCTAATAACCCTTTGACCCACATGACTTATACAGGGCCGACCCCAAACAAGGTGGTCTAATAACCCATCAAGTATAAGTTACGACACTTACAATATAAATGACGACACTTCCGTATAGAGGAATAATAACATCTCTATAGGAATACAATATACATATATGTGAAATACATTCCGAAGTTACATATACATCAACATTTCAAAGCCCTCAGCTATTGAATATCTTTCTGCAGTCACCTGTTCTCTTCTGTAAGGGTTTTGTGGCATCTCTTCAGATATTAACAGTCCACTTCTGTCCGCTTCATCTTTGTCATATCATATATACATAAAAATCAATCAATATTCAAACTTCAAATCCATCCATCAGACTTGATTGGTAAAAGAGGCTAACCTGGCTCTTCTGTTATGGAACCATAGACTTCTACTTGACATGGGCGAAGGTTAAGCTGCTCGGCTAATGCCAGCTTTTGCTTCTGCAATTGAAAACGCTATGAGTAACAGATTGTATTTATCTTGTGGGAATGCAAAAGACGAGGTATTAGGCGCACGAAGGCTTACCGAATTAAGGGTATTGTTCTCATTAAAGCTTTCTTCTAAATAAGCAGACTATTCTTTGGAAAGATGGAGCTTTTTTCTGCTAGTTCTCCCGTCTTCTTCTTCATCGCTTGCTCTGGAGCACGCTCTATCTAGTTCGTGGTCGTTAGCATTGTTATCAGGATGATCGTCGTCTCTCTCCCTCTTCACAGCACATGTCCCATTACAAATGGCGAAATCCATCTGAAAAGATGATAGACGCCAACGCGGTGGCTCCTACACCTTGACCACAGGATCAGTTTCCTGCCAATTTTATCAATAGACAAAAGAAGCATTAGATTAGATAAGAAATGGACAACCATTAAACTTGAAAGAGATCGGACCATGAGTGAATGAACCAACATACATACCATCATTTTCAGAGATCAGTGGTTGGTACATTTTAGTGTCGAGGTGCCATGAAAAACAGCGTGGAACGGGAGCTGAAGGAATCAGATCCGGCTGAATGGGAGGGTTGGGATTGGTTGCGGTTTGCCTCTGTGAGCCCAGTTCTAGTCCCTAGCCTTCAAATTCTAAAACATTTAATTGGATATTATCTATGCCTTCAGATATCGCAAGCTTCAAAATAAGTTTTATCGCCATCAGTTTAGCTCGATTATTTGTGTTGGGGCCCAAATCCGCCGAGAAGAAAATATAGGACGTCTTTGAGGTGTATATGATACCCCCAGCTCACCCTAGTGAAGGTTGTCGCTACGAAGTGCTGTCAAAAAGAGCCCAACTATAAGATTTGTCAATGCATACCTCAGTGATTCTTCTCACAGACTTCTTTCCTGTGCAAGTCAATGGATGGGTATTAACAATGGCAAGGCCCTCAGCAACCCAGTGATAAGGCAGTATGAGTTTATTTTGAAATATAGCGAGGTTCCTAGAGAGCCTGATACCCCATAGGAAGATAATCGACAACGCTTTGAAATCATCTCAACATCCATTTGTAAGCCAATTGTGCAACACTGCTTCCAGGTTCGGGCCTACCCGAGTGAAGGGTTTTTCTACACTGCTTGAAGCAAGATCCCACAATTTTTGCATATAAGGACAGTTTAGAAAAAAGTGGTATCTAGTCTCACTCTCCAAATTGCATAAAGCACACCATCCAGGTCCAATCTTATATTTTTTTTGGAGATTTTCCCATATAAGGACCTTATCCGAAAGCGCTAACCATGTAAAGATTGTGTTTTTGAGTGGACAGTTAAAGTCCCAAATAATCGTTTTCCACCATGGACGCGGCAACCGATTCTCTGCTTCATAAAGCATCTTGTATCCCTTCTTGGGAGCATAAACTCCACCTTCCATGTTCCTTGCCCAAATGAGTTTGTCCAAGTAGTAGTCATTATTGCCGGAGGACATGGACAGTCTTAAATTATGCCCAGAATTGAAAATGAATACTGCTAGGGGGCGGTCTCATGCCCAGATTTAGGAGAATATTGACATTTACTATGGCAAGAGATCACGGACAATCCCCAATTTACCCAAAAAATCAAACCATGCCTCCTACTACTGGACTTTATGCACAAAACTGACCCAAGGATTATAATGCCACAAACAAAGCCCAAAATTTGTTCAACAACCCCCATAAAAGCTAATGAGACTTGTTATGACTTAAAATTTTACTAATCAAATAGGGGGTAACACCCCTCAAGCTAGAGATGCATTTTGAGTATGCACAGGTGCTCTTTCTAGCACATAAAGAAGCTTGAGCTATAACAATAAGATGAACCTATTACAACTACTTTATCATAGGCATTTGGAATTTTGCGTCAACAACATGTACAAACCATCTTGGGTACGATAAGATAAAATAATTTATTAATGTTTGACTAATGTCAGACTTATATTTTGCAGCAGTGGTGATTTTATCACAGTAGGTATATCCCTTGGTCAAGTGTACATATTTCACTCAGCAGCAGGAAGCAAATGAAGAGTTTGGATGAGAATTTGTCTATATGCTATGACTCTTAACTAGCGGAGTACTGAGAAGTACGGGAATTGATTGATAGATTTTCATCTCTGTCCTAGTATAATTTTATTTATCAGCATAGAGTTCTGTATAAAATTTTGCTAACTTTACAGAGATTTCAGGGTTTGCTCGATTGATGGACTTTCAAAGTTTGATAAGATTTAACTAACAGAATCTTCGGAGTTATTTATAACTGGACTTACCCAGGCTCCTTAAGCTAATAAGGCCATAATCTAATCAAAATATTTTTTTGTAACTATCGATTGAGCAGAACAAGTTTTCTTTTATCGTTGGGGTTACCGGATTTTTTATATTCCAGATCAGATCCTTCATGGAAATCAATTTCTAAAGAAATTTATTTTTGTTCTCTTTTCTTACGCAGTGATTTTTTTATGGAATTTGAACCTTAGGCTATAAATTCTTCTTCTTTGAAGAAATAAGTATAAGAGCACGAGTTTCGTAAGGTTGTATCCATCAAGTCTCAGATGATACATAAAATTTGAAGAATTAATAAGAATACTAAGGACTTTTCCCTGAGAAACATAGTATGGCTAGAGAAGGATAATTTCTGTAAACATTAAGGGTTACGGTGACCTTGTAAGTCGCAGAAGGAGCTTGATCTACAACAAGTTATTCAGAAAACCGCGATGATGTAGAAGCTACCCAGTATTCAGATATAATGCAGTAACTTCTGAAGTAAACACGATTTGTTGCATATGGTAGGGTGGTCAACCGAGGGGTTGTCAGTATTTTCGTCAACGTTGGACTACTCCGGACAGTTGATTCTGCCTCTACTACAAGCGGTTTCGAGATCGACGATTCAAATCATGTTCAACAAATTTGTTTTCTTTTTTTGTATGTGAAGTTGATATTTGAGTTTCATTTTGAAAATATATATATATATATATATATATATAACTTGGAAGCCAATCTAGTTCTAATCTATAACTCTGTGTTCAACATTTGTTATTCTCAAATTCTTGAGAAGGTATGGAGATTGAAGATTTGAACTTGTATGAATTTTAAAACTTTGTTTTGACTGTATTTCTCTTTTTAGATTACTATATATTTAAAGGGTTTGAACGTACCCATCCACCGTGTTATAAGACTCTATTTTGGATCATATAACCCATAGATCACTGCTTCCTTGACTCTGTTTAAATTTCACCAGTAAATCCAGTATCGATTCATCAGAAGACGACTCGGATTAAGACCCTTCGAACTCCGTTTGCATTAACTAGCATTTCAGCGTTCATGCTAAACTACATTTAATCTTGTAAAGATTGAGATTGACCTTTAGAAATCTGCGTGGATCCACTTATGGGCTTTTCCAGAATTTGTAAATGATTTGTATTGACCCGTCTCTGTATGGATCCGTTACTTTGGGCATTTCAAAATTTTCATATTGCGAACTGTATATTTTTATCTTTAAAAGAATTCCCCATGTGCCTATCGACATGAATGGAGTTTTACATTTGAATCATTTTGATCTTTGAAAAATATCTGCGATTGACTCCAATATTGATTAGCGTTTTAGTTTCATACTAAGAAAAATATTTGAAAAATCTTTGCGTTTGATTCCATTATTGATTGGCATATTACTCATTGAAAACTCTGTGCACACTCCCAAATTCATAAACATGATGGCATATTAATTGTATTTAAATCTCTACGTTGGATTCTCGATTCAGATGAGCATCTCCAGATCCCCAATTGTATTTAAATCTCTGTGTTGTATCTTACAATTTGGAAGGGCGCTCCAGATTCATAAACTAAGATGACAATTGTTTATCTTTAAAGCTCTCTGAGTTTTCTTTTTAAGAATCATTTGCAATCTAGAACTCTTAATGCGCCTTGTGGATCGATTTTTAAATGGCTCTGTAAAATCGAAGTCGAATCTCTGCAAGCTAAATTCATACTTTCGGTCAAGGGTAAACCCATATGTAAATTTTTTAATTAAATTCATCAAACAAGTAAGTACAGTCAAAAGAACTCCAACACATACAATGCCAAGATTAAGACAGAGGGTACCAAACCTAATCATATCAATTCTATCTGGGTTTTGTTTTAACCGAGTTCGTATCAAAGGAAAAATCCCCATAGATTAATATGGAATTCCTTGTGTATTTTCGAATACCCTGATTCGACCCTCCCAAACAAAAAGTATAAAGCTGAGAAAATTCCACACTCTGTTGGAGGCATAAAGACTTATAAAGGCAAGTAAGATTTCATTAAAATACATCTCTGTAAACCCCTAGAAGGGCCGATAGTAAACTTTAGCAGTTAGTGGGTGCTGGTCTTAACTACAATAAACAAGCAAACTGCTAAAAAGAAAACCATTTAGTGTTTGGGGTTTATCCTTCCCATAAAATTTATACAGAAGCAAAACCCTAGTTTTTACCAAGAGGTACCCGGACGAAACTGGATTGTTCTATAGTAGCAGGAGGTGCTGCTTACCTTTCATCCTTCAATTTAGGATTTAGCCAAGATTTGCCATTATCTGGTACCTGCAAGAATTTGAGAAAAATTACTTAAAAATCGGAATGCAAATATTTTAGTGTAATTTACAAATGGTAGATAATTTGAGGATTTAATTTCTGTACCTGAGCAATCTCCGCCATGATGAAGTTCCAGACTTAACCATTCTATCTCGTGGGTACTAAAAACTCTGAATTGGGCCAATACTGTGCTCAGAACCTGAGTCGCAGAGCCATTAACACTGAAGTGGGCTACTCTCTCGACCATATGCACCCGGGGCTCACCGGGTGCCGTCGAGGGCGCGGCGAGAGCTAACGGAGGAGCTGCAGAGCGTTTAAGACGAGTCTGTCCAATGTCAGAGACACCCGACTCTTTATGGCATAATGTATGGCCATCCATGGATCGAGGATTTGGCTTTGTTTTTCCGGCGTGTGCTCCCTCACCAATTTTCAGCCATCATCGGATCACGCGATCTCCCTGCCCCCTCACGCTTTGTTGTAGCTGTCAGTTCGTATTTAACGCAACTTCGACGTCTTCATTCTTTGGAAGTTGGAACGCCCTTTGGGAATAGTAAAGCATTGGGGAGAGGAGCGGAATTTGTTTCAAATTTGAATCTACCGAGTGAGAAAATTTGAATCCGATCGAGCGGGAAAATTTGAATCTACGGAGCGAGAAAATTTGAATCCGATCGAGCGGGCAAATTTGAATCTACGGAACGAGAAAATTTGAATCCGATCGAGCGGGCAAATTTATATTAACATGTGTCCAAGCTATGCAAAATAAGCCATGCCTTTTTGCTGAAATTTCTCAAATAATGGTATATCCAACATGGTAAATCAAACACCGGCAATATTCTATTACATGTGTTTACATATCATGTCAAAAAAATTATGGTAAATGTATAAGATACCAATATGTCTTATAATATATTTGTATCAAAATATATATTATATAATATTATAATATGTTTATATACAAAAATATATATTATTTCAGTCATATATATATCATTGAAGAGTATACGAAATAAATATAATTCCAACTATATAATATTTAGAGATTAAAAAATTAAAACAAGATATTATGAAAAATATTTTATATATAAAAAAATAATATCATAAATTATAAATTAAAATATCTTCAATATAATAATTAAAAGAAGATTTTGAAATATATATAAAACAATTATTAAAGGTTAGGTATATATATAAAAAGGAAGGTTTTCGTTTTAGTATGGTTTGATGGTAATATTAGAAAAATAAAGATTATGATAATAAAATTCAATAAGTTTAATAATTTTAATTTTGTGTATAATAATAACAATTTAGAAGACCTTACTTCATATAATTATTTTGGAGTCAACTTTCGTCACAAGTTTAACTTAATTGAGAACATAATTAATTAAGAGTAGAAAGCCTAATTTAATGTTGAAAACAATTTTAAATTAATGTATTTTATATCTTGGAGTCAAATTTGATCACAAATTTAACTCAAATTATAACATTGAGAAAATAATTAATTGAAGGTGGAAAGCCTATTTTGATGTTGAAAACAATTTTTGATTAATGCATTTTATATGTTGAAGTGAGCCTTCATCACAAGCTTAATTCAAACTATAACATTGAGAAAATAAGTAATTGATGGTGGAAAGCCTATTTTGATGTTATTATATATGGATGAGAAGTTTGGGGCTACAACATCTCTAGAGAATCATGGAGAAGGGTTAAACAAATCCATAAGTGTTTTATAATCTTACAATTAAAAGCAATACATCCTTTTTTTGTCTTGAGAGAAGTTGGTGTTTACTCCATCCAAATTATAGTTATGACTAGATACCTAGTGTACGCGTATAATATAACTAACATGAAAGATGAGCCTTTCTAAGATTGCTTTAAACTCCATTCAAAGTCATTTGCAACCTGATATGGGTTGTCAAAGTTGGAGGTCACTTGGTAGAATATCGTTACCATTAAAAATACTATTACATTTAAATATAATGAGAAATTGTCACGTGCCACATATTATTAGAGGATAAAAGAAAACTAAGATACCATAAAGGGGTAACCATAAACTAGAAGATCAAAACAATTTTTATAATAACTAGTGTAAAGAAGAAAATCAATATTGCTCAAATAATAATGAATTTTCTCAAACTCCATATTGAAACAACGTGGTGAGTAACTCCTAAAAGATTGTGGGATGAAATAATTTATCTTCTTTGTGATACTAAAAAAGTGGAGGAACAAAAACACTTCCTCTTAAAATGTTGCATGTATTTACATTAAATTTAAAATTTAAAATATTTAAAACAATAATAATTTTCCTACTTTTTTAACCTATTAAAATTATAGATATTTGACAACAACTTTCTAATCTTTATTAATATAAGAATAATTCAATAAAAATTAAAAGTTGGTTATGATAAAAATTAACAATCATTTAATAACACAATTCCAATAGAAATTGAAATTAAGATTTCATACATTATAAGTATATAAATTAAAAATTAAAATTATCTAAACACATAGTAATAGAAAGAGAGTAAATGGATTTCAAATACACTCATATTATGAGTTGACCCTATGGCTTCCTTTAAATGCATAGGTATATAATGGTCTCTTAAACATAAATGTATAAAAAGACTTTAGAGAGATAAAGGATGATAACACTAAGTATAGTTATTTTATATTTTTTTAATAATTGTGTTATTTTATTTATATATTATTAGTTTTTTAAAAGTGAGTTGTAAGATTATTGTTTTTAATAAATTTAATAGGTATAAAAAAGTGATTTTTATTGATTTTTTATTATACAAAACCAAAACTCTTTGTATAATCAAAGTACTTTAAAATTTTGAATAAGAAAGAATTTGAATGTATTTTAATGTAAATATATTTGAATAAGAAAGAATTTGAATGTATTTTGATGTCAATATTGATATTAAAAATAGAGATATGAGGACCTTATGCAAAGTATGTAACGTACCTCATCATGCTAGATCCCACCTATTATCATACAACCAAGCCCTCCGGATCATCTCTTATACTGATGGTCTCTATTAGTCTCTCGTGCTCTGTATCTGGTAGGAAGTAGCGTACCTTCGATGTATTTCGACTAGGCATTGTTCGTACCTGAAGGTTTGTGCCAATGATTAAGTTGGTAAAGTGATACACACTTGCACCTGGTTTGTAAACCCTGTAAACATATCCACCCTTCTTTCTTCCATTGCTGTCCCATGTCAAGTATTCACCTTTAACAACCATAGACCCAGTTGGAAAGTGGTTGTTTTCATCGTCAGTCATGGACACAATGAGGGTTTGCTTTCCATCTATACAGCGTGCCAACCAGTATTCATCACCCCATTCAGTATCTTTTGAGGCAACCACTGCGTATATGTGCCCTACATTATATGATTGTAGGTATATGATTAAAATATTTTTCGTGCGATACAAGACCATTAATGTGCATTTGAAGACTACGTAAACAAACAAAAAATGTTAAGGAAATGCATCATACCGGGTTGTACAAGGTCTGAGACATGATCAAAATCTGCAGAAATAGATGATTGGTCTTCTTCCAATGGAGTTAACTCAACAATTGCACACTGATCAAGTGGAAGTGATATGAGATCCCATCCATCAACCCAATCCAATGATTCACACCCATCCCAGTCACCATCACAACAAGGCGGGCAAAAACAAGCGAGTTTTCTGGTCCAAATTTCAAATACTGGGTTATCAGAGCTTCGAACCGAATGAAAGCCACGAGTCCCATGCATAGTCTTGCATTCCCATGCATGTGAACTATCTATGTCTACCACCCAAAAAAATCTCTCACATGTCTCTTTCTTGTGGATTCTACTCGCATAGTTGATTCCTCTCCCATTACTAATGTGCACCACCTGACTGTAGATTGAGCATTTAGAATAGTAGATTCTGTAGATACTTTCAATTCCTCTCTTCGTAGGGCTGTTTTGACACATGCTCCGGCTCCATAATGCTCTCCTTTACCATGCCCAGTCTCAAAATAGTTCCACATATGTGGCACTTTGTAGTTTTTATGCAATGAACACAACCACTGAAATATGCGTGCATTTTTTTACTGACCAGCACACCCATCAGACCAAATCCAGTGTCGGTCCATCTGTATGTTCCTTCCCTTCAAGTGATCATAGAAAATGATGAAGCAATGACGTACATAGTGGAAGTCATGGCACCTATCATCACTTATGTAGAAGTGATATTCCTTCAGAATTTCTCTTTGCTCTTCAATGCTATTTGGGCCATGCCTATATGTGATATGGACCATTAAGGAAACCTGCTCAGAGTGATAATACTGACTTTGGATCTCATTTTGACGTTGCAGAGTGTAGTTCTCGGCAAAATCAACAACTGAAAGTATAGTACCAAGGGGAAATGTATCTCTGCATATTCTAAACTTTTCATCCTGCCATCGTGCCACGTGGACATGCTGAACATATTGATGTGTCTTTTCAATAAATTCCTTGATGAAGTCACTAACTTGTACTTGGTGACACAAAATGATCTCAATGTCAGTTTTTTGTTGTAAGTAAGGATTGAAATGTAACCGTTACAACATAATTTTATAGATATAAATGCATACCTGAGATGTCACCAATTGTATTTTTTTGCTTTCTTTCCCTTGGACTATTTCATAGTTGATATATTTGAAACTTTTCATGTCTATAACCATTTTCCCAAATTCATTGTCTCCATTCTCGTGCATACATTGGCTCAATAATGCCATTCCAGCACAGTTGGAGCATGTTCCATCCAAACAAGATTTTGCATAGTATGTTTGCCCCTCGGGCCTATTGCACATGATGCTATGAATGAATTCTCTTGATGAAGTCGGTGGTATTGTCATGGAGCAATCCTGCACAATGTTAGTATGCAACACACGACGAATGTACAAAAATGTTTCATAGTAATATTCATATTCTACATGGTATCTACAACAAGAAGTGTTACGAAGAGTATTTATTCTAACATACCATGGCTTACATTTCTCAAAAGATCTTTGCCCCAAGTTCAATTGTCTATGCTCAATCTTAAATTTCTCGTAAAGCTCTGTCTATGTTATATCAAGAAGATGCTTAGTATGTGGTTCACGATCCTTTGAACCCCTTCTTAGTTTTAGTACATCCTTTCGGTTTGAAGAAGGCCTTGTGTGATCATGCCAAAAACTGTGCACTAGTCCCTTTACTGCATCAACTAGCTTCATGTCACAACGTGGCAACCGACCAACAAAGGCCCAAAAATCTGTCTGATCGGTTGTGTCAAGATGTTCTCTTCTAATAGAATACCTATGGAGGGTTTTTACATTCAAATTAACTAGTTTGGATGTAGGCCTGAGAATACGAAGGGCCCTGGTGTTCTTATCTGCAATTGATTGTGACAACACACGACGAGCAGCATTGCGGTCCTTTGAACGTGTGTTCTTACCAATTTTACCAAATGCATCTACTAGGCTTTTAACTATATGAGAACTTGGTTCAGAATTCTTTATCATCTTTATCCCTAACTTTTTCCTAACAACATTCATGCTCCTATATTTTAACAATGATAAAAATAATCTACATTTATCTCCATCACATTTAGAAACAAAATATTTATCAAGTATCTGTTGAGTTTGATAAGCAATACTACGTTTAGATAGCGTACCTTTAATGGATCTCATATGTCTTTCATCAACTTGTATACGCTTCGGAGTTCTTCGACGTGTGCTTGCTAATGGAGGTAAGGGGGTTGGAATTGTACCATGTAGCGCATCACCAAGATGCTCTGGCGTTTCAGTAGTAGCTTGGTGTCCTTCATTCTCTTCCTGGTAGTTGGGTGGTGGAAGTCCAACATCCTCATCCATGGTCTGTGGAAGTCCAACATCCCCTTGTGGAAGTCCAACATCCTCATCGATGGTGTGGATAACATTCTCTTCTTCAACAGTAGGCAAAATGTCCAACGCCTCTCTAACTTCATCGCTTGTATAACAACATCCGGATAGCAAATTGGGTGTTTCTTCGTGAGCTTCATCTTGAGATGGTAACTTATCACTTTGACTTGAAGTGGGAATTGAAACATCCCCTAATGAGCACCTACGTTTTGCTTCTTGATTACTTCCATGGGGTGCTTGTTCAACAACTATTGTGGAAATTGAAGGTCCCTCTTGTCGTGGATTAATAGGATGAACCATGGTATCCTCTACAATTGGATTTGGATTAGTTTCCAAAGAAAGCCTCCGATTCATCATGTATATTCTTTTCTTTTCTTTCTCTTCTTCAATGACTTCTTGAGGTCTCTTCTTCCTTGTTGATTTGTTTACTCGGTTACGTGCATTCCCCATCACCACAATGATCAATTCAATATAGTTTGTTTTTGTTGCTTCTCAATTACAAGCTCTTCAATAATAAGCAAATGGAAGTTCTTCCTTGTTGGTCTTGAAGCTTGATATCTTATCTTGTGTGCTCCTCAAATATAGGCAAAATGAATCTTTCAAAGGCCTTATCTTTGGTGTTCTTCAATTGGAGATTCTTCAAGCTTGCTGATTATTTTCTTCAAATATGGCCATATAACCCAACAGCACAGTGAGCAACCATGAAAGATGTCCTCAATGCTGCACCTGCATAAAAAAAAATGATGGAGTTGGTGTAGAATGTAAAAATTTTCAGACGCGGGCTCGTGCTGTTCGAAAAATCGCGGGATTGTTGTTTTTGTTCGGACAGAGTGAAGTTGCTCTCGGACAGCAACAGTCCATTATTTATGGAGTTACAAAACACGCACGCGTTATAGAAGTACAAAACGTGTGCGCGATATGTAGTGAAAAAACGCGAACGCGATATAGTCAAGCACAATAAATAGGTTAGGTGCACGGCTAGGGCAACGAACAAAATCAAAGAAAACTAATAATTTATATGGTTGCATACAAAACAAATGTTTTGTATGGTTTAATACCCCCTAGCTCTCTCCCAATAATCCCTAGATACCCCCTATCTCTTTCTAAATATATGTCCCTCATTCTCCCTACATCCCTCCCTACATGTTTCTTTCATGTTTCTTTCTCTCCCTTACTCCAGCCATGTCTCTACCACCCCACTCTCCATCTCTCCACCTTCTCTTTATCTTCGTCATTATCCCTCCCTATAGCACTCTCTCCCTTATTCTCCCTTAATCACTAACCCTCTACAACTTTATCCCTCCCCTCTGCCCTCTCTGTCTTACCTTGTTCCTAGAGCCCCTCTCCATAAAGGCCTTTAGACCCTCTTCTAAACATTAATCCCTACGTGCATAAGTGCACAAGATGATGAGGAGGAGGAGGGTGATGACAATGAAGATGATCATGATGTAGATGAAGATGATAAAGATGATGAGGAGGAGGAGGGTGATGACAATGAAGATGATCATGATGCAGATGAAGATGATAAAGATGATAATGTTGATGAAGATGATGGTGATGATGATGAAGATGTTGATGATGATGGTGATGAAGATGTTGATGATGATGGTGATGATGATGATGATGAAGATGATGGTGACATGATGGAGATGTTGATCTGATGAGGAAGATGATGATGATGATGGTGATGATGGTGATGATGATGAAGATGTTGATGAAGACGATGATGGATATGAAGATGATGATAACTTTTATTTTGAAATATTAATTTTTCCTATTTTCTTTCAATTTCTTTTCTGTCCTACCTCCTTAACTCGTGAAACACACTGTTAGTGTTTCTTCCATAACTTTTTCAATTCTCAATCATTTCAAAAAAAAATTGTATGGTGCACAAGAGGACACTAACCTCCACGTTCTATGAAAAACCCATTTCAAGATTTTTGCATTAAGACCTTCAAAGGCTCTACCCACAAAAGAGGTACTATTTTCGAGGTTTGATCACTTAGACAATTATAAAAAAATTATAAAATTACTAATTTAATTTTCGAAAAATAATGGCTCACAAGTGCTATGTGTTCTCTACATGCATGCCGATTTTTGTAGCTTGATTCCATCATTTAGGCCCTCAAAGGCTCTACCCACAAAAACATATACCTTATCATTTGCCTGAAAAATAAAAAGTGTCTGTTAGGAAAAATGAAACTTGACATAGCTATGCAAATTTTCAATTCCAAAAAGTTATATATTCAGAAACGTGATTCAATTTCCTACATTTCATCTTTTTTACTCAATGCAAGATATTTTGCGTAAGTAGATCAAAAAATCCAAGTAAGTTGAGGGATGCCTGCTTTTTCAGTTTTCTATTGCATGTAACGTGCCAAAAGTGACCCTCATTAGCTTGCACTGACCCGACTATATTAATGGTCTATTAGGAGCTGGTATTCATTTAAATAATAGCGCTGATAAGCTGGTCTGGAATTATAATTATAGCAGGGATTCTATTACTGCAAAAGATGCTTACGAATGCATCTTTAAATCCACATCTCGCCCGATATCTGTGATTGATTGTATTTCTATTTGGCATAAGGCTCTGCCTAGCAGGATCTCTTGTTTCATCTGGCTTTTACTTCATAATAGTATCCTTACATGGGATAATTTGTAGCGGAAGGGGTTCTCTGGTCCTGGTATTTTCTCTCTCTGTTGGTCAGAGGAGGAAACTTTTGATCATCTCTTCTCTTCCTGTTCAGTTTGGAAAACTGTGGCAGGGTATATCTGTGACTTCTTCAATGTTCCAGATTGTCTCACAGGTACTTCTTCAGTTGATCTTATTAAAGATTGGGCTGGCAAGTCTTCCAAGAGCTCTCCACTCTATTTGCTCCCCTACAACATGATGTGGACTGTATGGAAAGCCCGTAATATGGTGATTTTTGAAGGGAAAAGAAGGAATATTCATGGCATTATCCAGCGTATTATATCAATAGTTCAGGATCGTTATATTGGGACTGTGGTTAAAAAAGGACGCTGCAGAATTATTGGAAATCCACTTGTCAAATATTATCCTTGTGGTTTTATAGATGGAGCCTCCAAGAATATGACAGCTGGTGCAGGCCTGTGTATTTTTCTTAATAGCACTCACTTCCTGGAGTTCGCAGTGGGGGCAGGATATGGCACAAATACCAAAGCAGAGCTGCTCAGTCTCTGGGCTCTCTTACAAATATCCCATATGATGAGGATCCCCTTAGCCCACGTATACGGTGATTCTCAGGTAATCATCATTTGGGCTAAGGGATCGACTGCTCTCTCCCCACCTGCCCTATTTCATTGGTGTCGGGAGACTAAAAAGCTAGCCACTAGCTTCCAGGACCTGTCATTTTCTCACATCTACCGAGAGCACAACCAGACTGCTGACCGACTTTCAAAAAAGGTGCTCTCCTTTCCCCAAGGGAAAGGTGTTTTGATGGAATATATAGAGAATCACCTGGTTTCTAAGGAATTCTTCCAGCTCTTTTGAGCATGATTTTGAAAGTTTTTTTCTGTTGGACTTGAAGTCTTTGTGTATCTGAAGGGCATCTTTTTTCCCTTTCATGTAGATGTCTCATTTGCAAATTATAGTGCGTATCCTTTGAACGCGGATCAGAGTGTGATTGGCTCTCGGTAGATGTGATTTTGTGGACAGTCCACATCACATGATGAGACAATTTTCTGATGGGTTATTTTTTGGTATTATGTGCCTTTCCCCCTGTCTGGAACTCTGGACGAGTTGTTATGAAATGTCATGCTGAAGCAGTTGTATGTACTAATGGCCTTTGATTCTATTGAATAACAAGGACAGGTTTTTTTCGCTTGAAAAAAAATTGTCCTTTATTTTCAAATATGGTTTTATATTTTTTTTTAAATGTATAGTTTTTGATGTTGTAAATTTAGAATTAGCTTTATTTTAATCTGTATTTTAATGGTATAAATAGATTCAGCATTTTTTAAAAATTTTGAAACATCCAAAAATTCCACTTAACAACTATAATCTAGATTTTGAAAAATTACAATAAAATTTTTTCAAAATAAAAATCATTCTATTTAAACCTAAATAACTATTTTAAATAATTGCCAATCATTTATTTGAATGTTGTATTTCTAAATTTCATTTTGTAAACCTCCATGGTATAATCAACTCTATGAATGTATGTAGGATGTAATATATGGCATTACTTGTACATAAAAATAGCTATCAACTCTATGAATGTATATAAGTATATGGCATTACTTGTACATAAAAATAGTTATCAACTCTATGAATGTATATAAGATGTAATATATAGCATTACTTGTATATAAAAATAGCTAAATAGCTAGTGTTTTTTATATTTAATTATTTGATATAAGTTTGTAACTTACAGATAGTTTCAATATATTGTACAGTTTCCATTCAAGTAGTCTTGGCTTCATAGCTTCCAGATTATTGTCTATCAAAGAAGCAAGACCAACTAAGATGAAGATGAAGTTATGGGAAAAAATGGCATTAGCTTTAGTCTTAGCCAAACAAAAAGTAAAGAAGAAGACTGGTGTAACGCCCCATATTCTATTAAATGCATTTATCAATTAAGACACACTATACTTTCTCATTATCTATTGAACTCAACTTGATGGAGTAAACTATATTACGACATGACGGACCTCATTATATAAGGTTACCTTGTTTTATGATTTCACTATGATTATGATGTTATTATGTCATGCGGTTACGATGTCATGATTATCATGCGAATTCTTTATCTTACGATTACACTATATGTTACATGTTTTCATTAATGAGATGTGAAATATAGGAATCGGTACGTGGATACCATCTTCTTGTATGAAGTATCAAAGTATTATATGCCATACGCATTTATGATGAACTAAAAGGATACATGAAATAAAATGATTTTGATAACATGGATCAATTGGTGATCGAATGGAAGTACTTGTTATAAAATGTGTATTTTGCGGAGTACTAACCTACAGGACACAAGGGCTATGGGATAGCCGAATACTTGATCTGATATACGGATAAGAGCCTATCCATGCAGTGAACCTTAGCAACCGAAACTGATGATACGATGACACAGACCAATAATCTCGATAGCAGCAGAGTATGATTTGATAAGGGCGTAGGCCCAGTATGTTGAGAGGGATGGATGTGTTTCCCACCCTATGTTCCTATAATACCCGAGATCGTGGGAGGGCCGTGCTGAGACACGCTCCCCATGTATGTGTGATGACGATGGTCGGATGCCTGCTAGGAGAGGATAGGTCCGTTGTTCAGCCGACGCTATCGCTCTCAGGTTCTATGTGGTCAGGTCGATGAGTTCGACATCCACTTTTATACTAGCAGAGGAGGGATAGGGAGGATGTGGCAGTAGGTTAACGATGTGAGGATATGATAGTTAGTACTGTTGAGGGTTGGGTATTCATTGACTTGGATTTAGTGGTAGTAGGTAGCCTTCCTTGTACCTGATTGATTGAACAAATGTAATCATAAAAGCAATGAAATGGAATCTTAAAGGTTAACTGATAAAATAAACGATGATGTTTTAGTAATATTATGATGAATGTGTACTTGTTCAGTTTGCATAAAGTATTATGAATATTAGTTAGCTGATATGCATAGGATATATATATGACATATGTTTATAGTACATGTCTGTCTTGTGCATACGCTGGCCACGCATGCACATTATGCACATGCGCAATAGTATTGGTTTACAACATACTCATCAAGATTTAACAATGTTATAAGTTGTCATAGATAATTCAATTAAGTAGTTTGACTTAATTAGTAAAAGATTAGCAAGTTCTAATGTGTAAAATAAGTTAATTAGTCTTGTATGAAAAACATAGTAATGAACAGTTAAAATAAGTGTCGTTAATTGTGAATACCCTCAAGTGAATGTGTCTCCAATATGAAGTATGATCGTTAAACAGTAATACTGGAAGAGTGTACTCTATCATGGTTGATTATGATTAAATAAACCATTAAGTATATTTCCCTATTTATACCAGGGGTACTATGTTGACACTTATCAATTAAACAAATAAATAATTTAATTACTGTTACTATTAATTATTATTGTTATTTAATTAATAATAATAATGATAATAATCCCTTTTATAAAGCATAGTGGGTTGAATAATAATAAATTTATTAAATAAATTATTTATTTAATTAACGGACGGAATCATTCCAAGTGAATTAAAAGGATATGTTTGAATAAATTATGGAATAATTCCATTACTAAAGAGAAATTTGGATGATATAAAATAATATACAATCCACCTTTTTACCTTAAAAAGAGGATGCATTAATGATTTGTACTTCCAAGACCACGACAGCTAGGGCGGGAGTGATAAGGAAGTTTGACTTTATGAAGGAGGTGGATTTCTATAAAGAGGGGTTTTACAAAGTAGTAAGGGGGATTTTGTGGGAGAACTGTGAGGGTTTCTGTGAAAAAGGAGGAATGCCGAGGAGAGGGTTAACTCGAAGCTTTGAGGAGGTAGGAAACTCAAATGAAAAGACTGAGGAGGGGGTTAACTCAGCGGAAATATTACCATGGAAAGGTTCAATGGAAAGCTGCTGTCGGGATTATCGATCTGTGGGCTCGGGGGCTAGGAAATCCGTTGATTTCCTAGGGTCAGCACGATAATAGCTGATCGGCAGGGTGGACACATCATTTTGGGTTGCTAAGGTACCATACAGAATCCACCACGTAAGTCTTCTGATGTTCCTGCAAATCTACGGGCCCAGGTATTTTACTCAGCTAGCTTAAATAAATTGTATTTCCCTTTTATTTTCAGGTTATGCATGAAATAAGAACAGGGTTAGAATGAAAATCCTTAAGCTTATGTTTATTTAATTTACACAGACTGATGAACCTATAGAAACCTGAAACATAGATGTTTGGTTCTATTCTTTTAGAAAGCAAACGAGGGAAAAAAAAAAAATTGGTATTTACACATAAATGGATAAATTGCAACCCAGTGCCTAGACCGGGCACTACATTTGGTATCAAAGTCTGGTTCGAACTCTCGAACCTAAGGGCCTACCGGAAACAGAAACTAAGCATCCCTCAGCAAAATATCTGTAAATCTAGGTAGAACTCTATGCAAAAATCTGAAATCATTGTTCACAATTCTCCAAACCTCATTTCCTAATTTATGTAACAGTAGTTTATCTGCACAAACATAAAAATCATAAATAGTCAGTTGCATATATATATATATATATAGCCGTAGAGTAAGAATTCTGTAAACTTTATAAGAAAACAAGAAGACATCGCATATTTGGCGTAAGAAAAAAAGAAAAAAGAAAAAAGAGTCATATTTAAGGAGGCCACTACGATCAGTATTTTAAACTAAAATCAGTGAATTATGTTTTTAAAAAAAAAAGAAAAAAGGGGAGAGAAATTTTGTTAATTAATTTAACTTAATGCCTTTTAATTCAATTTAATTTAATTAATTTAATGGAATGTCTTTTAATTAATTAATTAAATTTAATTTGGTCTATTTTGTTTTATTATTATTATTTAAATTAATTTAATTTAATTTAATTGTGTTTAAGAATTAAAGGTTAATCTGCACCATTAGGGTTTAAATTATAATAAAATTTCAAAATTAGGGTTGGCACCATGTTAGTCTGTACAACATTTTAACATTTCACATTTATTTTCTGATTTTATTTAATTCGCTTGAAGATTTTAAGACTATATGAATGAACTCGGGGTTTTCATGCCAATTAATTTAAAGTGGTTGGTAGTTTTAGGGTTCATTGTGTTTGAGAAACATGACTCAACTTTTTGGATCTGCAATAGGCGATGCAGTTAATTATCAGGCCAGCATAAGATAGATAGAATCATAGAGGAAAAAAAAAAAACTACCAATGAAAATTCTCAACCATTCAAACAATCATAAAATTCAGGATGTGCTGGGCATGTTCTTCATGCCGTCAAGGAACATATTCTAACGCTAACAGAATCATTATCTATCATCTTGCATACTCCATTGGATGATGCATTGAAGACCCAGATACTCCTAGCAGACACCACCTCCAATTCCTCGACTCAATGCGTTGAGAAGGTAAGTTACTCATCTGTGAACGTTGCACCCACTGCAGGGCCAGGAAACGTTGAGCAAACACAGATTAACCCTGAATCATGCGTGTAATTGAATTCACCGCAGACCAAACTCCAAATTCGGCTAATAATCGGGACACCTGCGATTTCTCAGCCTGTAACATATTGATTCTCAGATAGGTGAATGGCATTGTAATAGGAAGGAAAGCAAGTGAGGGAATGCAGCAAATCGGGGGCAAATGAGGGTTTAAGACAGATTCAACACAATTAGGCGGAAATGCTGTATTCTGGCTCATTTGAATTGAAATTTTAGGTTAACCTGATAGTTATAGCTAGTATTTCTCTGTAGTTTTAGTGCTTCAGCCTCTGACAACCCTACCAATGCTCCTCCTGCCTTGGGATGATCTACAAGCCGCTTTAATTCACCCACGTTAAACAAACTCCTTTCCACCATTTGGTCCAATTCTCTAAATTTCATGGCAATGCGGTCTTTATCTTTGTTTCCTGAACAGAAAGCGGGCATATCTGTTTCAATATGAAGGATCTGAAGCTGCGCTGGGGTTTCGCCTTTTTCTATTCTCTGCACAAGTATTTTGTTAAATCTTCGGGCTCTTTCTCCCCCACGAGAACCGGATTCTTCTTCTTAACCTTTAGAAGGATTTCTGTGAGTCTTCTAATCTCATCATTTTATTGTCGGTGGCTTCAGCACCATCCCCTAAACTTTGAAGTCGCAGCCTAGCAAGCCTGGCGCAGAAGGCTAGTAGGGGCTGCCCAAAACGTCACCGCGACATGTAGAGGAATTTTTCGGCCGTGCCCATGGCGACAAGCTTCTGTTATGGCATGATTTAAGATGCTTGCCACCTCCGGAGTTAGCGTCTGCTGCACGGTGCTTAGCCCTGCTTGCATTATTGTTGATAAGTAAATCAATCTTCAGAAACTATCTGGAAATTGCAAAGCTCCTTCATTCCACGATGCTCTGCCAGGTCAAATGGTGACCACCACGAAAAGCTACAGCCCAAGCGTCGAGCACGAGCCTTCATATGGGCCAAACCCTAGCGCTCAGCACCACGAGCTCTTCACGTGAGAAGCAGCCCGGCAACGCAAAATAAAACCTCATTTCCTCAAATAGAGAGTGGAGTCGGTGCCACGTCAGGTGGTTTCCGCGTGGCCCTTAAAGTGGTTTGCTTCTGAATGCGGACGAGTAAGAAAAGGACACGTGTGATGGCGGTTTTCCTTCCGTGACCACCGAACCCTGTTATCGCTCGAGCATGTTGCCAACGTGGGGTGAAGGAGAGCCATCGATATCCGGCTCTTGCAACCCTCCAGATAAACGAACCTTATCGCGTCAAATCACCATATTATTATTTTTTATTATTATTATTTTATTATTATTTTTCTTTTATTTATGTTAGCGTGGGCGCCAATCCCACATGCAAAAGAGAGCATTGGGCTCAGCCCGAGAGCATTGCACAGGATCAAATCGTCCATGAGCCATGTCCCAGCCTTTGCTTTCGTTTTGTGTTCTATATTGTTTTAAAATATTTTTTTTAATTTTAAATTAATGTCTTTTAAATATTAATTTAATTTTATTAATTTAATGTAGTGTCGTTTAACATTCATTTGATTTAATTCGTTTAATTTAATTTAATTAATTTAATTTAATGACTTTTCAATGTTAATTTAATTTTGTTAATGTTTTTTTTTTTATATTTTAATTTAATCTAATTAATTTAATTTGATGTATTTTGAGTAATTAATTTAATTTAAATTTAATTTTTATTATTTAAGTTAATTTAAATTAATTATAGAAAAAAAAAGGGAAAAAGGGTTTCGGCAATTTCGTATATAATGTTAGAGTATTTTATGTAAATTTAATTAAATTATATCTCGTATATATATTTATATAATGTTATGACCTAGGTTGTTAAAGAATTAAAAGTTAATATTTAAAAAAATATATATATAAAGCCACTCACAAACTTGAAATTTAAAAGTTCGTCTTAGATTTAAAAATTTTAAGGTCAATTATAGTAAGGTTGGAGTGGTTTGGAGAGATTATAATTTAACTTTTAATATATCAAATTTAAGTTATAATTTATATTTAGAGGAGAATTTAAAAATATTTAAATTTAATATATATAAATATTTAAATTTTGGGAAAAAAAGAAAGAAATATATATATATTTAAATAAATAAATGAAGAGTGGCTTAAGTGGTTTGGTGAAGACCTAAGGTTTAATAAATTCAGGTATTTAATCAAATTACCTTAGTATTTAATGTATTTAACATCCCACATAAAATCAAATTCAGAAAGAAAATATAGGTAAGTGTAACTATATGATGATACAAAAGGGAGAAGAAAGTTAGTGTTTCATATACAAAGCTTGTTTAAATATAATTTTAAGTTTACCTTAAACTAGGTTGGAAATATTCTGGTAAAAGAAATACATGCCAAAAGTATAAGACATTCACTCACGTCAAAAGATCAATTCAAAAAAAAATGTTAACCCTTTTCAACCATCTAGAATAATTCAACTGAGTATTACCAAGAGTGGAAATTTTTACATACCAACTAAGAGAGGAAAGTTGGTGTTTTAATCTATTAATGAAATTTCGTCATAACCAGACTTTAATGTTTTCAACGTGACACGTACATTGCAATTTTTGACTTAATAAATATTTTAATTTTAATTACTTTCGTAGTTGCATGTTGGTACCAAGTCTTTATTTTATTTTAATATTTTAAAATAATATATTTGTATGGGAAAACCACAAAAACATTTTTCAAAATAAAAAATACGAAATAAATTAGTATAAGTAATTGAACAAATATAATTCCAACTTCAATTATCTAAGCGGATATTAAGAACCTTACTCTATACTCAAAATTTATGTGAAACAATTTTAAACAAACATAACATTGTGTATATTAAAATTACAAAAATCATTATAGACTCATTTATATTTAAATGCAAAGTGGTACTCGTTTATTATACACATAATTGTCAAATGGTTAAGTTAAAAGTAAACGTGATACTTTTAATTAAGATCGACACAACACATAAGTTATTATGGTTATAATCATAGATTAGTTTCACATTTAATTAATAAATTATTATATTCGTAATTATAAATTTAAAATAGACATTAATAGTAAAAAGATTTAAATATTTCACAATCATTTACTATACACGTGGTAAAGCTAATAGTAAAAGAAAGTCTTTTCAAATGAGATGAACACAACACATTTAATTTACCATTTCATATATTGGGGATGTTACTCACGTTAATTGAGAACAACTTTGTTACATCGACATTAAAATCGAAAATACTGATGCAATGCTCAAACATCAATATTGGTCACAATTGATTTAACAAATATATCTAACAATAAGATTAAATGTCTCACAACTTATCATCCTAATTAGTCACAAGAGAGTAGAGACCACGATCACATTTACGTTAATGTCCATCTTATGACTCGATTGTGTTGTTTTCATAATAAAGATTGATCACAATTTGGTCATTATAACTTCCAGTTTTATGTGAAAATAGAGACTAGGGTATTTGGATGGGTGTCATGGTCCAAAATGTGGTAAAAGGGAATTGGACAATGCACTCATGTATACATACAGATAGACTGGTGCAAGCTAATGCTCGTCTTTCATGACATGTTAGTGGTAAGGTGAACCTAAAAAAAAAAAAAAACTATATGTTAACTTGGAGGGATTATTCGAGATACTTATACAATGAATTCGATTATGGAAGTAGAGAACACACTTAACATGAGAACGCCCTTTGCATTATGAAATTTGCTATATCATTGAAATGACAACATCTTATGTTAGTTCAAAGCAGATGTGTTTTAACATGATCAAACAATTATATTTTGTAATCATAGCTCTTAGTGTGTTTTACTACACCATATAATTTTGCGAAAATGCTTAAAGTCGAAAAACATTTAAAAAGAGACAAAAGAGGATATGGTAAAATAAACATGGAGTGGTGTCTGAGTTTTGAGTCCCTAGGTCTCCACACCAAATTACGCAAACATCGATGTGTATGTAGATAACTTGGTACGAGATACAAATTAAAGCGAAAATTCATGAACACCTCATAATCATATTTACAAATAAAATTTTCATTTAAAAATGTAAATAAATGTAACAATATACCAGTATTTTAGTTGGGAAACGATAAGATATGAAATGTTATGTAACTCCGAAATAGAGAGACTTGGAAAATACATTATATATTATTTAGATAAGATAAGGAATGGAAATAAATTTGCTCGATACAAGGACTAAGTACCCTTCTGAATCACATTAGGGAAAACACCCTGTACTTAAAACTAGGAGATTGCATCCAAAGTTTATTACAAGATTATTTTATTAAGAGGGTACATGACTTTAGAATAAATAAGTTAAATATTGGGGTAATGGTGCAATCAGGTTTTGAGAAATTTTTTTGGATTAATCATACCTAATATAGTGATGATCTTGGGTAATAATAAGAGATTCATAAGAATCTCCACCTAATCCTCAACTTAACTCAATTCATGCGGTTGTTATGAAGTCTAATATGATTAAACATATTAAGTAATGATGTTTTCGTTCAACTTGTAGGATCAGACTAAGACCTTACCAAAGTACATAAGGTTGCTGCTGTACACATACAATGGAATACCTGGATAAATGCTAGTAATCTCCTTTGCGATGGTAAGGATGGGAACAAAACGAGCTATGAAATTCTTAAGGAATTGAAGCAGGAATGGTTTCTCCATAGGTTATATTAGTTTAAAAGGAGAGGATAACAAATAAACTTGATAACAATTGTATTTCGATAAGAAATAGCCATGAAAACCTGGTAAACGATAATAGTTCCCTTAGTTTAACGATGTTACGATACTTTCGTTATTGTCTATTACCAATACGGAATTAATAATATATGACCTTAGGATTGTGAGGACATGAATCTTCTTCCCTAAAAGAGGTATGCAAACCTTAAGAGTCCTGGGTAGTTGCACGTTGAGTGAATACAAATTATGAGTTCTAATGACCCCCAATTTAAATTGTTGACTATTCCACGCCAAGTTGGATCAATAAAAGCTTCGGTAAACTCCGTTGTGTGATGGATAAACTTATCTGGATGAATTAACTTAAGAAATATTGTAAAAGGGTATGAAATAGGATACCAAGGTGGATAGAACATCATTATAACATTTAGGCATTCTAGGCATAACGTTGAGGTCCAACAAAGGATTAATCTAAAATGTTCCTTAAATATTAGAACACATATCACGAGATAAGAGAAGTAAAATTAAAAGATAATGTCGGAATATTTGGTCAAACCAAAGCTAAGTAGGACATGTATGACCAGGACCCGCCATTCGCGGAATTGCATAGACTATGAGTCAAGATTTTCCTGCACCATTTCGACCATAACTTCGGGACGAAGTTTCCTGAAGGGTGGGTGTATGTAACGCCCCATATTTTATTAAATGCATTTATCAATTAAGACACACTATACTTTCTCATTATCTATTGAACTCAACTCGACGGAGTAAACTATATTACGACATGACGGACCTCATTAAATAAGGTTACCTTGTTTTATGATTTCACTATGATTATGATGTTATTATGTCATGCGGTTACGATGTCATGATTATCGTGTGAATTCTTTATCTTACGATTACACTATATGTTACATGTTTTCATTAATGAGATGTGAAATATAAGAATCGGTACGTGGATACCATCTTCTTGTATGAAGTATCGAAGTATTATATGCCATACGCATTTATGATGAACTAAAAGGATACATGAAATAAAATGATTTTGATAACATGGATCAATTGGTGATCGAATGGAAGTACTTGTTATAAAATGTGTATTTTGCGGAGTACTAACCTACAGGACACAAGGGCTATGGGATAGCTGAATACTTGATCTGATATACGGATAAGAGCCTATCCATGCAGTGAACCTTAGCAACCGAAACTGATGATACGATGACACAGACCAATAATCTCGATAGCAGCAGAGTATGATTTGATAAGGGCGTAGGCCCAGTATGTTAAGAGGGATTGATGTGTTTCCCACCCTATGTTCCTATAATACCCGAGATCGTGGGAGGGATGTGCTGAGACACGCTCCCCATGTATGTGTGATGACGATGGTCGGATGCCTACTAGGAGAGGATAGGTCCGCTGTTCAGCCAACGCTATCGCTCTCAAGTTCTATGTGGTCAGGTCGATGAGTCCGACATCCACTTTTATACTAGTAGAGGAGGGATAGGGAGGATGTGGCAGTAGGTTAACGATGGGAGGATATGATAGTTAGTACTGTTGATGGTTGGGTATTCATTGACCTGGAGTTAGTGGTAGTAGGTAGCCTTCCTTGTACCTGATTGATTGAACAAATGTAATCATAAAAGCAATGAAATGGAATCTTAAAGGTCAACTGATAAAATAAACGATGATGTTTAAGTAATATTATGATGAATGTGTACTTGTTCGGTTTGCATAAAGTATTATGAATATTAGTTAGCTGATATGCATAGGATATATATATGACATATGTTTATAGTACATGTCTGTCTTGTGCATACGCTGGCCACGCATGCACATTATGCACATGCGCAATAGTATTGGTTTACAACATACTCATGAAGATTTAACAATGTTATAAGTTGTCATAGCTAAGTCAATTAAGTATTTTGACTTAATTAGTAAAAGATTAGCAAGTTCTAATGTGTAAAATAAGTTAATTAGTCTTGTATGAAAAACATAGTAATGAACAGTTAAAATAAGTGTCGTTAATTGTGAGTACCCTCAAGTGAATGTGTCTCCAATATGAAGTATGATCGTTAAACACTAATACTAGAAGAGTGTACTCTATCATGGTTGATTATGATTAAATAAACCATTAAGTATATTTCCCTATTTATACCAGGGGTACTATGTTGACACTTATCAATTAAACAAATAAATAATTTAATTACTATTCACAATTAATTTAATTACTGTTATTATTAATTATTATTGTTATTAATATTATTATTTAATTAATAATAATAATGATAATAATCCCTTTTATAAAGCATAGTGGGTTGAATAATAATAAATTTATTAAATAAATTATTTATTTAATTAACGGACGGAATCATTCCAAGTGAATTAAAAGGATATGTTTGAATAAATTATGGAATAATTCCATTACTAAAGAGAAATTTGGATGATATAAAATAATATACAATCCACCTTTTTACCTTAAAAAGAGGATGCATTAATGATTTGTACTTTCAAGACCATGACAGCTAGGGCGGTGGAGTGATAAGGAAGTTTGACTTTATGAAGAAGGTGGATTTCTATAAAGAGGGGTTTTACAAAGTAGTAACGGGGATTTTGTGGGAGAAATGTGAGGATTTCTGTGAAAAAGGAGGAATGCCGAGGAGGGGGTTAACTCGAAGCTTTGAGGAGGTAGGAAACTCAAATGAAAAGACTGAGGAGGGGGTTAACTCAGCGGAAATATTACCATGGAAAGGTTCAATGGAAAGCTGCTGTCGGGATTATCGGTCTGTGGGCTCGGGGGCTAGGAAATCCGTTGATTTCCTAGGGTCAGCACGATAATAGCTGATCGGCAGGGTGGACACATCATTTTGGGTTGCTAAGGTACCATACAAAATCCACCACGTAAGTCTTCTGATCTTCCTAGAAATCTACAGGCCCAGGTATTTTACTCAGCTAGCTTAAATAAATTGTATTTCCCTTTTATTTTCAGGTTATGCATGAAATAAGAACAGAGTTAGAATGAAAAGCCTTAAGCTTATGCTTATTTAATTTACACAGACTTATGAACCTATAGAAACCTGAAACATAGACGTTTGATTCTATTCTTTTAGAAAGCAAACGAGGGAAAAAAAAAATTTTGGTATTTACACATAAATGGATAAATTGCGACCCAGTGCCTAGATCAGGCACTACAACTGGATTAAAAAGAGGTTGAAAATCTTGGTAAGTTTATAGATTTTTTTTTACTTTTACAATTTTGTTTATAGATTTTTTTTTTATTTTTACAATTTATTTTATTTAGTTTTTTTTACATGGTTTATTTAGTTGTTTTTCTATTAGGTTGAGTTGCATTATTTTCATTTTAAAAGAAAAGCCTTTTCATTTATATGCAATATCTCATGTGCGCTCAAAATCGTCACTTTCTTTGATGCACACACACACACATAAGAAACTCTCTCGTCACTCACTAAGTTCAAAAATAGCTTAAATCTACTCACTTAATACCTCCATAGGAGGGCACAAAAGAATCTTGTAGTTTAGGTAGGATTTTGGGGCTAGGCATCCAAAAACATAGTTGTTGTCCTTAGGGTGCTATAAAAATACTTCTAAATCAAGTGGCTGTGTATAGCCACACGGGACAAGTGAAAGAGCGGCGTCGCGCCATAGGAGGTCAAACCCAAGGTTGCGGGTGTATGTTCTCTCAAGTGGGCTCACCACCACTTGTTGAAAATGAGACGACCCAATACCGTTCGAGGGATAACTGCTCTTTCTCCACTTGACTAAGGTACTTAGTGACCAACTTAGGATGTCATTCCTTATAGGTGACTGTCGTGGAAGCTGACAGTACCTGAGACAGATTTTGTCACAAGATCAAGGAAAGCACACGTCACAAGATCAAGGAAAGCTAGCGACTGCTAGATTTCCTTCTAGCATAAGCATTTCCTTCTAGGATAAGAACACATACTTATGCTAGAAGAAAAGCTAACAGTCACTAGCTTTCCAATAGAAAAATCATGTCCATGGTGATTGGTGGTTGCTAGCTTATACCTTGAGCTTGTTCCATGTGATGTATTTTGAAATAAGCACATGGCAAAAGATCAAGGAAAGCTAGCGACTGCCAGCTTTCCTTCTAGCATAAGCATTTCCTTCTAGTATAAACACACATGCTTATGCTAGAAGGAAAGCTAATAGTCGCTAGCTTTCCAATAAAAAACCATGTCCATGGTAATTGGTGGTTGGTAGCTTATACCTTGAGCTTGTGCCATGTGCTCTATTTTGAACGAATGCTAACTTTCCTTCTAGCATAACACACATGCTTATGTTAGAAGGAAAGCTAGCAGTCGCTAGCTTTCCAATAGAAAAACCTTGGGCATGGTGATTGGTGGTTGCTAGCTTATACCTTGAGCTTGTGCCATGCACTCTATTTTCAAATAAGCACATGGCACAAGATCAACTGCTAGCTTTCCTTCTAGCATAAGCATTTTCTTCTAGGATAAGAACACATATTTATGCTAGAAGGAAAGCTAGCAGTCGCTAGCTTTCCAATAGAAAAATCATGTTCATAGTGATTGGTCGTTGCTAGCTTATACCTTGAGCTTGTGCCATTTGCTCTATTTTGAAATAAGCACATGGCAAAAGATCAAGGAAAGCTAGCGACTGCTAGCTTTCCTTCTAGCATAAGCATTTCCTTCTAAAATAAACACACATGCTTATACTAGAAGGAAAGCTAACAGTCGCTAGCTTTCAATTAGAAAAACCCTGTCCATGTTGATTGATGGTTGCTAGCTTATACCTTCAGCTTGTGCCATGTGCTCTATTTTAAACGAATGCTACATTTCATTCTAGCATAAACATTTTTTTCTAGCATGTCACACATGCTTATGGTAGAAGGAAATCTAGCAGTCGCTAGCTTTCCAATAGAAAAACCCTAGGCATGGTGATTGGTGGTTGCTAGCTTATACCTTGAACTTGTGCCATGTACTCTATTTTCAAATAAGCACATGGCACAAGATCAAGGAAAGCCTTGAACTTGTGCCATGTACTCTATTTTCAAATAAGCACATGGCATAAGATCAAGGAAAGCTAGCGACTGCTAGCTTTCCTTCTAGCATTAGCATTTACTTATAAGATAATAACACATACCTATGCTAGAAAGAAAGCTAGCAGTCGCTAGCTTTCCAATAGAAAAATCCTGTCCATGGTGATTGGTGGTTTCTAGCTTATACCTTGAGCTTGTGCCATGTGATCTATTTTGAAATAAGCACATGGCAAAAGATCAAGGAAAGCTAGCGACTGCTAGCTTTCTTTCTAGCATAAGCATTTCCTTCTAGCATTTTTGAGAAGAAAAACTTTTCTTTTTAATGAGTCTCTACTTGTGCTAGATGCAATGGATTTTTATTTATCTCTAAGTATTTAATATGTTTCCATAACACATGACCCTTATTATTCTTGTGCATGTGAATAAAAGACATGTAATAGAATATTGTTTGATAATGCTCATTATTTCATGTATTTTTAAAATAATTTAAACTTATAGTCGACTATTTATTATTGTTTTTAGAAGCTATGGACTCTGGTGCAATGACAATTCCAAGGAATAATTTGAAGAAAAAACGAATTGCAAGTGACACACAAACAACGTCTCCCCCATGTGGTATGGTGGTTTTAAATATTATTCTCTCATTTCTAAATGGTTAGACTAGAAGACTATATGGTAATATTTGTGATTTTGATTTCATTTTATTTATAGTAATAATTGCTTATTATTGTTTTTAGAAGCTGTCGTCTCCAAAGCAAGTAAAATGCCACAATCAGCATTCAAAAAACAAAAGCGTCATTCAACTCAGATTATAAATTCAACAATGGGTTCTAATTTTGAAATGATTAAAAAGTTCAAAACATCTGCTGTATATGAGTATGTCGAAGATTGGTATGTTGAGATTGAAAGTCCCATGAATATGTTTCCAGATATGTATCTATTTGGATTCATGGATGGAAATGATATACAAAGGCTAGGGATAATTGTTAGTTGCTATGCTCTCAATCATAGTCAGATCGATTTTCAAATGGAGGTAATTGAAGAAAATGAAGTGAAATTATTTTCTTGCCAAGTTGATTACACAAAATTTAGACCAGATTTGATTGATACTAATACAGAATTTCCAGAGTCAATAAAAAAGTCACAGTTTAAGTTGGACGGTTTTGAGAGCTTCAATGAATATGGTCTAAAGAGTTGTGATGATCTTGTACAACATATTACCAACGTTATGAAATATCGCTATGTGAGATGTAAGAAAACATCATCCGTGTTTCTTTATTTGCAACAAAGAGGTAAACTACTTGATAAAATACCAGATGATAAACTCGAGGCTCAATTGCTTGCTTTGAGAAGGGTATATTTAGCTGAGCTAGAACAGAGCATTAAATAAAGTGAGTTCATGCCTACTACAGAGTTTGTAAAATCCCAAAAAGAAGACTCTCAGATAGAGAAGCTTGCTGACCAATGCGATGAAATCCATGAAAATTTTAAGGACAGTTATTTATTTTCAAGCTCTTTTACCATGAAGGTGGATGTTCGAAGATGTGTAGAATCACCCAAGTTATATAAATTGAGATCACGGGATGATTTAAATGTTCGAGTATTAGTAAAATCATTCCTACAGAAATTTCAAGCATCATTGCCTGATGCTCTTCTGATTCCATTTGATACAAAAGAGTCTGATCCGATTGGAAACCCTGTGAAAATCATGAATGAAATGGATATAAATGCCAAGAACATCAATTTTTGGATAGTTGATGGGCAACACACCATTCAAGCAGCAAAAGAAATATTATCAAATCCTAAATTTAGTCTATCTGGGGAGGCAAAACAGAAGTACAAAGAACGTAATGCTCGATTCTTAGATTCATTAGTTGCTCCCAATGTGGTGATTCGTATTTGCTGCCAGTTAAATTCTGCAAACACAGTGTTCTTCAAAATTCCATTCATTGATTCTGTGCGATTTGCAAGACAATTCCTAATTGCCACAAATAAATTAAAGAAACAAAAAGGTGGGAATTCTAAGACGGCTGAAGACAAGGTATGCAATTTTTTTTTTTTGCACTTAGTTTATATTGTTATAACTAAATTCATGGCTATTTTATTTTTGATATCACATTCTTACTAATTTATATTTGTTATTTTTTAACAGGTTGATGATGAAATGTTGTGCTCTTTCTTCGATTGTCCACTAACAAACTTTGCTGAAAAAAAAGTCTTGTTATATCTTGATGATACTACTTGGGATAAATGGGAAGTTGTTTTTAATTGTTACAAACTAGGGACATTAATGTGTTCTCCAAACAAACCTAAGGATCCAAACTATAAGACAAATAGTCTGAACAGTTTGGTATCAAGTTCTTTCCATCCCCTTCAGGGACTAACCGCTGAAGAAATGTGTTCTGTAGCAGATAAACTATTGGATGGAACTGTCTGGTTTTCTATTCCAGTGAACCATCCAACCAATGCCATAAAAATGAAAGATTATTGTTCACAATTAAAAACAAAAAGAACAATTTTGGAGGCAATGGTAACATATTGCAAAAGTCATGATAAGAATCTGAATGATAAGATTCTTACAATATCCAATATTCTTGAGCATTATGGAATTAATGATATCATATTTGCCAACTTCTGTAAGACAATGGAAGGGTGTAAATATGTAAAAGGATCACGAAATACAAAAATAGAGTCCCTTTCTCCACAAGCCTATGTGGTCCTTGATAGAATAATTGATGCATCGACAGATATACAAGAAATTGAGAACAATTTTGAATTCGGTTGTCATTATGGGGGTCCTAGCCTCTTGTCAACACTTTTTCACTCTTTTCCTTGTTAGTTTCAATGTAATGTCCCCATTCAAATAAGTGCATAGTAAGACAATCCCATCAATCCTACTAGTTTCCTAGGTTGGATGGGCACATGTGGGATGGTAATAAGGAAACTAATAAATGATATTTAGACATTAGAAGGGTTCAAGAATTTAATAAATATGATGAATAAATAAATTCAAGAGAAATTCTAGGTGGCAAGTGGTTTTGGAGACATATGGAGGTGGTGGGACCCACACTAGCTTGATTTTTCAATGACACATGGCAGCTCTCTCTTGCCAATTCGAATTCATGGGAAGGTGAAAACTCTTGGGTGAGTTGGTAAGTCATAACACATGGCATTGAGCATATTAGGTCGAAATGGGAAGGAATAGTAACCTCCATGGGAGAGGAAGAGTCAAATTGGAGACTAGTGGACACATGGGCTAGATTCCCTAGTTTTATGACAACAATAATGAAGCATCTATGAAATTTTATGACAAAATTCAGACCTGACTTCTTACACCTGACCATTATGACATGTCAGCCCCAAAAATAGGCTCAAGAAGTTTCTCATGGAGTTGGAGGAATCTAAAGAGACTCAAATTCGAATTTGGGAGAAGATGGAAGGTTGGAACTAGGAGACAAGTGGCAAATGAGGAATATTTTCTAAATGGAAAATTATTGAATCTATTGAGAGGATTTCGACCCCTTGAAGGCTAATGTTGGTTATAAAATGTAGAAATCAAGTATGAGAATGGCTTTTGATGATTTGAGAAAAATTGCATTTGTGAAGAGAGAGCTAGTGGATGACTAGTTTCTTGCCTTAGCCAATTTCAAGGGTGAAAGATTCCCATCCAAGTTGGTGTTTGGAGAGGCCACTCAGGTCTTTCATGGTGCTTTAATGGAGTTTTTATTTGCAGGTAGAAGCTACAGGAAGTTTCATGGTTTGGTTTAGTGCAGCACTTTCTCTCCACCGTTTCCAGTTTTGAAGGCATATTCATGCTCCTTGAGGGAGGGCGTTTTTGGTGAGCTATTGTACTCTTTGGGGGAGCTTCTAATGCCCCATTTCTTTTGTAATATGAAGTAAATACTCTGTTCTTCATCTCCAAAAAGTTTCAGGTCGAAATTCCAAGTAGAAATGTATAAATCTCATTTTTAATGGAAGAACAATGCCATTTCCCCACTACCTTGTTGTGAGCCAATGTATTGATGATGATTTCGAATGTATGGATGATTCTCTGATATATTTGTGATAAATATATTTCCATGGATGTCTTATACAAGTTTCATGTACTGTACTTGAGCAGTTGAAGCATTTTTACTCAGTTTAGTTGTATTGGGAGGTGAAATAGTGCCATTTCCCCAAGGGTCGAATTGGGGGTTTTTGCTGTTGAATGTGAGAGAGTTAGAACAGTATTAAAAATAAATTAATGGTGCATATGAGACCTTAATCACATACTTAACACATTATATACCTCTGTTCATAAATTTGTGGGAGTTTGGAGGCATTTGGAAGGCCATTTGCAGTGTTACCCGAGGGGGATTTGATGCACAAATTACTAGTCAAAATTACATATATTGATCAGAATACAAATCAAGTTTGCAGCAGTATTTGGAGGGCCATAAAACATCCTTGAACCTTATATTCAAGTTTAAATATCATTCATACACTCCTACAGAAGATTTGGGAGCATTTGGGTTGATTTGGAGGTCAAAACAGTAAAACTAGTCAAAGGTCGAAATTGGGAAAAAAAGTGGAAAATTGGGCATTTTAATAAAATTTGAAAAAGGGATATTAAAAGTGGTATCAGAGCATGGTCTTGGCACCTGATGGTATTAACAAGAATCCAAACAAATAAAACACCACCCTTTGAATCAGTAGTTGAAGAAGTTTTGGTTGAAGAAGAGATAGTAGCAGAAAAATAGTTCTTTTCTAAAACAATGGGTAGAGAGGAGGCGGAAAAATTAAGACATAAGGAGGAATTTATTGAAGCCTTAAAACCATGTTTTGAAGGACTTACCATGGTTATGCTATATATGAATAAACAAATGATGAAAGGTTTCGAATTGTTGGGTAGCCAACTTTCAGGCAAAGGGATGATAGGAGATAATAGTGGTTCACACTCAGGGGAAACGATGAAAGGGAATGAGCATATTTTCTCAAGTACAGGACCTCATAATAGACCTGATGAATTTCAAAGCACACAAAGGCATACTGCACCTAAATTTCTCACACCCAAAGAAGAACCCAATCTTGAATTGGATTACAAGAAACTAGTAAATGATTGGAATGATTTGAATGAAGAGTGTAAAAGAGGTGTACCACTCAGTGACTACATTGATGCTATGCAAA
This sequence comes from Larix kaempferi, assembly GCA_027924585.1. Taxonomy (NCBI): domain Eukaryota; kingdom Viridiplantae; phylum Streptophyta; class Pinopsida; order Pinales; family Pinaceae; genus Larix; species Larix kaempferi. The sequence goes on along the minus strand of BSBM01000622.1, from coordinate 30,556,090 downwards.
AGATTAAAATGAAGGGAGACAATAGGAGTCCATTCCAAAACAAAGAATTGAATAGTGCTATTGGAAAAATGTCACTTCCTACTTTTGATGGTTCTTCTCAAAATTCTGCTAACACTTGGGTGCAAAAATTGGATGTATATTTTCAGCTGAATCCTATGTTGGAAGAGGATGCATTAAAAATGGCCATTTTGCATTTGGAAGGAGATGCCAATGAATGGTGGTTTCATGGGCTGAAAACCTTGGGTCATAATCAGGTTAAAACATATGGAGAATTTGTTGACAGGGTACTAGAAAGATTTGAACAAAAAGATCCAGAATTGCCTTTCAAAGAACTAGCTCAATTGAAGCAAACTGGGTCCCCTACCGAATATATGTTGGACTTTCAAAAATTATCAGTCAAGGTGGCTGATGTATCTATGGGAAGATTAGTATTGCTGTACACTGAAGGTTTGGCTGAACCCTTAAGAGGTTTGGTCAAAGCCCACAAGCCAACTACATTAAAAGATGCAATGAGCTTGACTAGGGATCTCCAAAATGTGCTTCCTAGAACGAGATTTCCTCCTAAGCCTAGCTATAAATTTGAAAAGAAACCTTGGCAAAGGGATGGATATGATAAGAAACCTTGGCAAAGAGAGTCATTTGAGAGGAATAAAAAAGAGGTACTAAACAGGGATGAACTTAGAAAAAAGAAACTATGCTTCACATGCTTCCAACCATGGACACCGGGGCACAAATGTACCAAAGGAAAGGTTCAATACATAGAAGTATTTTATGATAATGAGGGGTATGATGGGGGCATGGATGAAGATGGACATATTTCAGATCAAGAAGAGCCATATGAGACAGCAGTAGAAGAGGAAAGACAAGAAGAAAATCAGCCTTCACCGGACAAAGCAAGAATGGCAGTGCTTTCAGCAGTACCTCGCTATCATACTATCCGATGCAAAGGTGTGGTACAAGGACAAAGAACTTCAGTTTTGGTAGATGGAGGAGCCACTCATAAATTCATTGATGCAGAGATGGTAGAGAAAAAAAAGATACCTATTGAACCATTTGATGGCTTCACAGTTGTCATTCCCGGTCACAACACAATGCAATGCAAAACATGGGTTCCAAAGCTGCAAGTCACCGTAGGTAACTATACTTTTGTTGATAGTTTTTATGTGGTTGATGTTGCTGATACTAATGTGGTTTTGGGAGTGCAATGGTTGTATTCAATAGGAGAGAATACAGTAAATTATCAAATTCCCGAAATGAAATTCCAAGATTCAAAAGGAGTACAAAGAGTTGTGAGAGGGCAACACACTTATCCAAATCAAGTAGTGACTTGCAATAGCATGAGATCTATATTGAGGCATGGGGATATAGAATGGGCTGCTGAATGTCATATTACATCTCCCAAGCCAACTATAAATATTGTCAAACACCCAAAGGAGATAGAGAGACTTTTGCAAAAATATGAAAAGGTTTTTAGAGACCTTCCACATGGTAGGCCACCAGATAGGGGGGTTGAGCATAGTATTGTTTTGGAGGAGGGTACTTCACCCATTCAAATACCACCTTATAGACATCCTAAAAGGTTTAGAGATGAGATTGAAAAAGCTATCCAAGAACTCCTAGAGTTGGGGCTCATTAGACCAAGCTCTAGCCCTTATGCTTCTTCAGTAGTGCTAGTGAAGAAAAAAAATGGAACATTGAGAATGTGCATAGATTTCAGAGCCTTGAACAAAAAGACTATCAAGAATAGGTATCCTATTCCTAGGATTGATGAGCTCATGGATGAGCTACATGGGGCCAAATACTTCTCAAAAATTGACCTTAGATCAGGGTATCACCAAATTCGAATGAAAGATGAAGATGTGCAAAAGACCACTTTTCGATGTCATTTTGGCCACTTTGAATTTCTTGTCATGCCTTTTGGGTTAACTAATGCTCCAGCCACCTTTCAAGCATGTATGAATAGGATATTTTGCAAGCAACTAAGAAGGTTTGTTTTGGTTTTCTTTGATGATATTCTCATTTACAGTAAAACATGGGAAGAGCATTTGCAACAGTTAGAGATTGTGTTGAAAATCTTGCAAGAAGAGTCCTTATTTGCTAAATTATCAAAATGTGAGTTTGGGATGAAAGAACTACTATATCTTGGGCACATTATTGGGCAAGAAGGAGTGAAGGTACACATGGAAAAAATCAGGGCTATATTGGAATGGCCATCACCAAAAAATATTACCGAATTGAGAGGCTTTATTGGCATATGCACCTACTACAGAAAATTTGTGAAAGGGTTCTCCAAGTTGACTTCTCCACTCACTGATTTGACTAAGAAGGATGCTTTCAAGTGGGATGAAGAGGCTGAAAAAGCATTCCAAAAAATGAAAGAGGTAATGAGTAGTTGTCCCATACTTGCACTTCCTGATTTTACTAAACCTTTTGTTGTGGAATGTGATGCTTCAGGTGGAGGAATAGGGGTTGTCCTAAAGCAAGGCCAACACCCCATAGCCTTTGAGAGCAGAAAGTTGCAGCCTCATGAAAAAATTTACTCCATCTATGATAAAGAAATGCTGGCCATTATGTATGCATTGGCCAAATTCAGACAATACTTGGTGGGCAGCAAGTTTGTGGTGAAAACTGACCATAATAGTCTAAGACACTTTCTCACCCAAAAAGATCTAAATGAAAGGCAACAAAAGTGGGTAAGCAAGATTCAAGCTTATGATTTTGATATTGAATATGTCAAAGGAAAGAATAATATAGTAGCAGATGCTTTGTCAAGAAGGCCTTCCTTTTCTCTCATGGATATTGCCAAGGATTGGAAAAACATGCTACTAGTTGAATATGCCAAAGACAAATTTGCATGTGATGTGTTGGATGGAATCAAAGGGGATGATAATTATAGGATTTTGAATGGGCTGATATATTATAAGGGAAGAATTTATTTAGTTCATAACTCCAAGCTCAAGTACCGAATTTTGCAAGAAGCACATGATTCCCCACTAGCGGGCCATCCGGGGATCTTCAAAACTTATAGACAGTTGAGGCAAAGATTTTTTTGGAAGGGGCTGAAGGAAGATGTTCAGAAGTATGTGAATGAATGTAAAGCATGTCAACAAAACAAATCAGAACTTACATGTCCAGCCGACCTATTACAACCATTGCCCATTCCGAAGCAAAAATGGGACAGTATTTCCATGGATTTCATCACCGAATTGCCTAAATCCTTAGGTAAGGATTGCATCTATGTGGTAGTTTATAGGTTGAAAAAATTTGCTCATTTCTTTGCTGTTACATCATCTTTTAGTGCTGCACAAGTGGCTGATATTTTTTTCAAAGAAATCTTCAGATTGCATGGGCTCCCCAAGAGCATTGTCAGTGATAGAGATAGTAGATTCATGGGTGCTTTTTGGCAAGAAATTTTTAGATTGGTAGGCACTCAATTGACTCCAAGTACCAGCTATCATCCACAAACTGATGGACAACTAGAGAGGGTAAACCAATGGTTGGAAGGATACCTAAGAAACTATGTGGGAGGGCAGCAAAAAGCATGGGCAAAATGGCTACACTTGGGTGAGTTTTGCTACAACACCACTTATCATATGTCAATAGGAATGTCTCCTTTCAAAGCATTATATGGTTATGATGCACTTACATTTGCTGACATTATATTTGGTGATAGTAGAGCCCCAAAGGCTAAAGATTGGGTGGAAGAGAGCCAAGAAATTTTAAAGCTCTTGAAAGACAATTTGCAGGTTGCTCAAAATCAACAAAAACAATATGCTGATAGACATAGAGAAGAGAGAACCTTCCAAGTCAATGATTTAGTATATTTAAGGTTGCAGCCCTATAAACAAACATCTCTCAAAAAGAATGGAGCAGAAAAATTAAAACCAAGGTACTATGGGCCATACAAGGTAGTGCGGAAGGTTGGAGAAGTAGCATATGAACTAGAACTTCCGGAAGGGAGTAAAATCCACAATGTATTTCATGTTTCTTGTCTTAAGAAAGCTCTTGGTCAGAAAATCATCACTTCAGAAATACTTCCTCCTTTGGATGATGAAGGTCAGCTCACACTTGTTCCGGAAAAGATTTTGAAGACACGGGAAAGAAGGTTGAGGAGTAGAATCATCAAAGAATATTTAGTGCAATGGAAGGACTTACCAAATGAAGATGCCACATGGGAAGAGGAGAAGATTTTGCAGCATCCAAATTTGAAATTGCTTGAGGACAAGCAATCTTGGGTGGGGAGGACTGTAATGTCCCCATTCAAATAAGTCCATAGTAAGACAATCCCATCAATCCTACTAGTTTCCTAGGTTGGATGGGCACATGTGGGATGGTAATAAGGAAACTAATAAATGATATTTAGACATTAGAAGGGTTCAATAATTTAATAAATATGATGAATAAATAAATTCAAGAGAAATTATAGGTGGCAAGTGGTTTTGGAGACATATGGAGGTGGTGGGACCCACACTAGCTTGATTTTTCAATGACACATGGCAACTCTCTCTTGCCAATTCGAATTCATGGGAAGGTGAACACTCTTGGGTGAGTTGGTAAGTCATAACACATGGCATTGAGCATATTAGGTCGAAATGGGAAGTAATAGTAACCTCCATGGGAGAGGAAGAGTCAAATTGGAGACTAGTGGACACATGGGCTAGATTCCCTAGTTTTATGACAACAATAATGAAGCATCTATGACATTTTATGACAAAATTTAGACCTGACGTCTTACACCTGACCATTATGACATGTCAGCCCCAAAAATAGGCTCAAGAAGGTGCTCATGGAGTTGGAGGAATCTAAAGAGACTCAAATTCGAATTTGGGAGAAGATGGAAGGTTGGAACTAGGAGACAAGTGGCAAATGAGGAATATTTTCTAAATGGAAAATTATTGAATCTATTGAGAGGATTTCGACCCCTCGAAGGCTAATGTTGGTTATAAAATGTAGAAATAAAGTATGAGAATGGCTTTTGATGATTTGAGAAAAATTGCATTTGTGAAGAGAGAGCTAGTGGATGACTAGTTTCTTGCCTTAGCCAATTTCGAGGGTGAAAGATTCCCATCCAAGTTGGTGTTTGGAGAGGCCACTCAGGTCTTTCATGGTGCTTTAATGGAGTTTTTATTTGCAGGTAGCAGCTACAGGAAGTTTCATGGTTTGGTTTAGTGCAGCACTTTCTCTCCACCGTTTCCAGTTTTGAAGGCATATTCGTGCTCCTTGAGGGAGGGCGTTTTTGGTAAGCTATTGTACTCTTTGGGGGAGCTTCTAATGCCCCATTTCTTTTGTAATATGAAGTAAATACTCCGTTCTTCATCTCCAAAAAGTTTCAGGTCGAAATTCCAAGTAGAAATGTATAAATCTCATTTTTAATGGAAGAACAATGCCATTTCCCCACTACCTTGTTGTGAGCCAATGTATTGATGATGATTTCGAATGTATGGATGATTCTCTGATATATTTGTGATAAATATATTGCCATGGATGTCTTCTACAAGTTTCATGTACTGTACTTGAGCATTTGAAGCATTTTTACTCAGTTTAGTTGTATTGGGAGGTGAAATAGTGTCATTTCCCCAAGGGTCAAATTGGGGGTTTTTGCTGTTGAATGTGAGAGAGTTAGAACAGTATTAAAAATAAATTAATGGTGCATATGAGACCTTAATCACATACTTAACACATTATATACCTCTGTTCATAAATTTGTGGGAGTTTGGAGGCATTTGGAAGGCCATTTGCAGTGTTACCCGAGGGGATTTGATGCACAAATTACTAGTCAAAATTACATATATTGATCAGAATACAAATCAAGTTTGCAGCAGTATTTGGAGGGCCATAAAACATCCCTGAACCTTATATTCAAGTCTAAATATCATTCATACACTCCTACAGAAGATTTGGGAGCATTTGGGTTGATTTGGAGGTCAAAACAATAAAACTAGTCAAAGGTCGAAATTGGGAAAAAAAGTGGAAAATTGGGCATTTTAATAAAATTTGAAAAAGGGATATTAAATTCAACCAATGTTATACACTGACTTTGTTGTGTTGGATACATTGGCTTTGAAAGATGAATCATTCCTTAAGGATGACTATATTGAATTGTTTCGATTTTTAATCGAAAAAAATGGGTTGAAAGATTTTACTATGATTATCTTAGTAGAAATTTGGTCTTGTAAGGATGTACGCTAAGCTCTGGAGATTGTTGTCAAGGACTCAAATGTCAACTATAAAATGGCTACCGGTCTTTATGAATATAAAGAACAAAATAACTATAGTTATGATATAGTTTTAACTATACATTTCTATAGTGAAGAGTCAAAAAGTTTAGAGGCCTCAAGATACTCTCACAGTTTTAGAGACATATCTGATGAAAAGGAGAGAGATTTTGAAATATAGGAAGAATTATTGCAAATGCATCAACAACATAGTGATCTAAATTTGATTATTTCTCTTTATGCGGGGACAAATTTACAGCAGGCTTGCTGTACATATGGAAGAAGAATGGCATGTGTCGTAGAAAACGAGTTACAAAGGACTACCATGCTGACTAATCAAGAATCCTTCCAATTGCAAAAACCAATGTGTAATATATTGTTGTTGGAATATCCAGGTATTGTACTTGTTTTGTTCTTTCTCTAGTGATTCTTTGGATTCTATGCTATTTATAAATCTTGATTAACAAGATGTTTACTATAACTACTAATGGCGGAAATTGTAAAGAAAACAACAACAACACTTTGCAACAAAGCAATGATCAACATAGTGTGCACAATGTCAAAGAAGTTTTCGAGATGCAAATACAAGACGAAGAAAATACCATACCAGGTACATAATTTATTTTGTTTCTTTTGTTGTATTGTACTTGTTTTGTTCTTTCTCTAGTGATTCTTTGGATTCTATGCCTATTTATTTAATGAATTTCATTCGTTGATACATTTTATAACATTTCATATGTTTATTACAGTGGCAAATGAGGAGAAAAAAGACAGTGATCAAGGGAATGTGACAGAAAGCCATAGTCAAGAACATGATATCATATCAGGTACTTCACATGTCTCTTATTTTCAATTAAACATAAAATATGTCTTATAAAAAAAAAATTGATTTAAAGAAGTATTATTGGTATTTGATTGAAGGTTTGTTATTTTGGCTCTAGGTTCTATGAAGACAATACAAGAGAAGTGTGGCTTATCAATAACTAGTACAAAAAATACTCAAAGTGAGTGTATTTCTTCAACAATTTTTTTTATTAATAATTTATGTAGCATGAATAAAATGAATTAACTATGATATCCATTATTGTTTTGCAGCTATTATAAGTCAAAATAAATTAGTTATTTTTGAATTGAATAACATTTTCTATCAGAGCGTTGATGGTGATGCATCACAAAAAGAATTTATCTAGAAAATGGGAAGGGCCGCAGATTACACGATAGAGAAAAAATCATTTTGGTTTCGTCCACATGCAAAAACATTTCTTGAAATGTGTTCCAGAAAAGAATCTCTTGACATTGCAATTTGGACGACATCTTTGAAACAAAACACAACAAGAGTTATGAAAAAGATTGTTTCAGAAACATTACAAGCTAAATTTTTGTTTACATGGACTGCTTCAGATTGCAAACAACAAAAGGGAAGAAATGACATTGATAATTCAACACAAGTTATATACAAAAAACATCTGAAAAAAGTGTGGAGAATGTATTCTCAATATGATGCTACTAACACTATTCTAGTGGATTGTTCAATGGAGACAAAGAAAGAAAATCCCAAAGAAAATGTGATTATTGCCCCTTCGTTTGATGGAAAGAATGAGGATAAATGATTGATCGCTGATCTGTGGAGCTTATTGAATAAATTCTACAAGGCACCCGATGTTCGAGATATTTTGAAGAATCTTCAATGACTTTTAATAGTACATTAAGATGACTGTTATTCATTTCCTCTATAAACAAAATCTTGAAGTTTATAATATAAATTCTTGGTCATTGTACATTTGATGACTTAATTCTACATGTGATGTGTTATTACTGTGTTTTATTTTATTATCAATTTAATGTCAATATTATTTCATAATACTCATATAAGGATTGTTGTTGTGTCATTATTATAAATTAACATATTATTATTTTGTTTATTTATATTGAGATATTGAGTTATAAAAAGTTAGTGATTTGAATAATAGTCTTATGTGTTTGCATAAAAATGTAGTATTCCATATTAATTAAATAATTGTATTAGGTTGTATGTATAAATTAACGTACAATTACTATGTTTGAGCAATTGCAGTTTATTTATCAATTGCGTCTTAATTGATAATTATAACTCTTACAAATCAGTGATTTGAATGTTAGTTCAATGTTATCATATGAAATTTTCTTATTTCTTAGAAATTAAAAAAATGGAAAATCATATGAGGTTGTATGTAAAAATTACCTATAATTAGCTTGTTCAATTGAAATTTAAAAAATTGGAAATCTAGGTGGTGTGTATAAATTAACATATAATTGGTTTGAATTGGACCATTGTAACTATATTTTTAAATTGTGATTTGAATTTCATTGCAATGTGCTTATATGAATTTTTCTTATAATTTCTTGAAAATTAAAATATCGTATGAGGTTGTATGTAAAAATGAACATATAAATAGTTTGCTTGATTTAAACTTAAAAACTGTAAATTTAGGTAGTATGTAGATATTAACATATAATTAGTTCAAATGAATTCGACTATTGTAATTATATTTTTAAATTGTAGTTTATCTCATTACAATTCTTAAAAATTAGTGATTTGAGTAGTAGTTGAATGTGTTTGTATAAAAAAACTATTCCACGGAAATTACTTTTATTTTTTTCATTAAGTTGTTTGTTTGGGAGTGGAAATAAATTGGATATGTTTTGATGCCATTAAGCAATGAAGTTTTGAAGTGAAAATATGTTAATGTTATATATGTTGTGGCAGCAATGCAGATGGGAGTTAATATCAGTCGAAAGATCTTGTTGATCTTTGAAATGGAAGGAGTATTCTTCTCGTCGTATTCCAAAGATGAAACGAGTTGTCAAATTCAAAGAAAACCAGATTGGGAGCTTGGTGATAGATCCTACTTTTGTAGGCCTTTTCAATTAGAAGTATTAAAATACTGCCTAAAACATTATGATGTTGCGATATGGACATCAAATGTTGCTAACAAGTACATTCAACAAGTACTTGAAAAATCAAATATTGATACAAGTGACTTTGAATTCATATGGGATAGGTCCCATTGTCACTTGCAAACAAAATCCAAATCATGTAGTATGATATAGTTTTATGAGAAAAGGCTAAGCGACGTGTGGTCCCAATATGGAAATAAGTACACAGAATCAAATGTATTGCTAATAGATACATCAAAGCCTACTTCTCAATTCCTCGGATATCGGTCAAACTGTATCTTAATAAAGGCTTATATAGGACATGAACACGATACTTGGCTTGTGCAAGTTCTATTCCCCTTTTTAAAGACACTTCATCGTATCAAATAGAAATGCAACTACATTCGAATGTTCAATAGAACATTGAGTTCTTTGTATTAAGTGAAGATATTATTTTATGAAAATTTGTTGACGATTACATTGCAATATTTCAATACAAGTTGGACACATTTTTTGGTGAATTAATTTGTATGATTTTATAACTTTTATAGATAGATGATAATTGACAATGATATATAAATACAATTATTAATATTATTTATGATTGCTTTTAGATTGACAAGTTTTTGCATCATACAACACTTGATTTCCCCATTCAAAATATTTTCTAAATTTGTGCTCTTAAATCAACTATTTGTAATTTAAATCATCTCATAAAAGCCAACAAGGCATGCAAGAAACTCTCTTTAGTTTTATTTATCTATATGTATTAATAAAAGTGCATTACAACACTTGATTTCTCTATTCAAAATATTTTTTAAATTACATACTCTTAAATCAATTATTTGTAATTTAAATCATCTCACAAAAGCCAACAAGGAATGAAGTTCTCTTTAGTTTTATTGATCTATATGCATTAATACAAGTGACACACAAATTTTGAATTAAACCTCCATCTATATAAAAGCACATTTCTTACAAAAAAATATTACTTCAATGATAATGAGTGCTAAGTGTACTAGAATTTAGATTAAAGCATGATGAGTCATAGATGAATGATTTTGAAAGGTATAGGCATTTGATTTCCCAATCTATAACTTATTGTAAATGTGTATTATTAAGTTAATAGTTTATAATTGCAATAATCTCATATAAGCCAACAAGACATGAAATAAATTATTGACTGTTATTAGCCTATATTCATTAATATGAGGAGTTTATCAATGCAATATGTAATTTTTGAAATAAAACCCCATATAATTGAAGTTGCAATTGTTTTAAAACACAAATGAGTTCTTTGTATTAAGTGAAGATATTATTTTATGGAAATTTGTTGACGATTACATTGCAATATTTCAATACAAGTTGGACACATTTTTTGGTGAATTAATTTGTATGATTTTATAACTTTTATAGATAGATTATAATTGACAATGATATATAAATACAATTATTAGTATTATTTATGATTGCTTTTAGATTGACAAGTTTTTGCATCATACAACACTTGATTTCCCCATTCAAAATATTTTCTAAATTTGTGCTCTTAAATCAACTATTTGTAATTTAAATCATCTCATAAAAGCCAACAAGGCATGCAAGAAAATCTCTTAATTAACTCAATTACGATTAATTGAAATAATCTCATAAAAGCCAACAAAGCATGAGATACGCTCTATCTTTTATCTTCTTGTATGCATTAAATGAATGTATAAATGTGATATGTATTTTTTGGAATAAAATACAATGTAAAAACATTCAACAAGTAGTTGAAAAATCAAATACCGATACAAGTGACTTTGAATTCATATGGGACATGTCTCATTGTCACTTGCAAACAAAATTCAAATAATCTAGTGTGATACAATTTTATGAGAAAATGTTAAGTGATGTGTGGTCCAAATATGGAAATATGTACGAAGAATCAAATATATTGCTAATAGATACATCAAAGCTTACTTCTCAATTCCCCGGATACCGGTCAAATTGTATCTTAACAAAGGCTTATATAGGACATGAACCTGATACTTGGCTTGTCCAAATTCTATTCCCCCTTTTTAAGACACTTCATCGCATCAAAGAGAAACGCAACTACATTCGAATGTTCAATAGAACATTGAGTTCTTTATAGTAGGTGAAGATATTAATTTTTAGAAATTTGTTAACGCGTACATTGCAATATTTCAATACAAGTTGGACACATTTTTTGATGAATTAATTTGTATGTTTTTAAAACTTTTATAGATAGATGAGAATTAACAATAATATTTAATATTAATTATTAATATTATTTATGATTGCCTTTAGTTTGACATTTTTTTGCATCATACACCACTTGATTTCTCCATTCAAAATATTTTTTTAATTTGCGTTCTTAAATCAAATATTTGTAATTAAAATCATCTCATAAAAGCCAACAAGGCACGCACAAAGTTTTGTAAATGTGTATTCTTAAGTTAATAGTTTATAATTGCAATAATCTCATATAAGCCAACAAGGCATGAAATAAATTATTGACTTTTATTTGCGTATATTCATTAATAAGAGGAGTTTATCAATGCAGTATGTAATTTTTGAAATAAAGCCCCATATAATTAAAGTTGCAATTGTTTAAAAACACAAAATTTATTGCTAATGAGTGCTAAGTGGTATTAAGGGTAGTACGTGATTGGTCATAAGTGAGTGACATTGAACTATAAGAAATTTGATTTCTCAATTCATTTTTTTGTAAGTTTGTATTACTAACTCAATTATGATTAACTGAAATAATCTCTTACAGGCCAACAAAGCACGAGATATGTTCTATCTTTTATCTTCTTATATGCATTAAATGAATGTATAAATGTGGTATGTAATTTTTGGAATAAAATACAATGTAAAACCATATAATTAATTGATAATGAGTACTAAGTGGACTATTTAAACTCATTTGATAGGTGCCATAAATAAATTCAAAAGAGCATGGGGTCATATATAAAGTTCAACTAAAAGATTTGAAAAATATGTTTCAACATCTATTTCTTCGACATTTAAAAATCTTATCATTTTCTTTGCCTTTTGGTGAAAGTAATTCTCGGCCATGATTTCTTAATTCGATTTCTTCACACTTTCATTGTGTTTGTATAATGTTGTACCTAACAACTATCCCAATTTTGACGAATTTATAGTTATTATTTGGTTCGACATCAATACATTTCTTATAATTTATTTTATTTTAATTTAATATTGTGATTTCCTTCCAATCATGCTATATTATAATATGTTATTTAACAATAAAAATATTTAATATGATACTTTGTTCACTTCAAATATAGATAGAGATCTTCTTGTAATAAAACATGCAATTATGTGTGCAACTTAACTTCATTAATCCTACATTTTATATCTTCATGAATATTTTTTCTCACGATTTAACAAATTACAGATTTTCATATACTCCTCCTAATTTATGGCATACCGAACTAGTTATAAATGATACAACATTTCATTTTTTATGATTGTATATTAAAAACACTTGGAGTAAATAAAATTTGTGATCAATAAAAACATGCTTTCTAGGATTAGTTTTTCCAATTTTAATGGAATATTTCTTTAATGCATAAGTTTTACAAATTAAATGAAATAAATAAAATGTTTACAAAAAAATTCAATGTCATAGAAGTCCTTGTAATAGAATTTTTCTAGATTTCTTGAAATATGTGTTTTACGAGCATTCTTCTTTTACTTCGAGCTCGTTAAAAATAGTAAGTAGGTTTCGAGCATTCTTCTGCCTTCACTTCGAGCTCGTTAAAAACAATAAGTAGGTTATGATCATTTCTTCCACCTTTCCTTTGAGATCGTTAAAAAAAGTAAGGAGGCTACGAGCATTCTTCTGCCTTAACTTCGAGCTCGTTAAAAACAGTAAGTAGGGTAATGAGCATTTTTCTGCCTTCACTTCGAGCTCGTTAAAAACAGTAAGTAGGTTACGAGCAATCTTCCACCTTTCCTTCGAGCTCGTTAATAATAGTAAGGAGGCTATGAGCATTTCTTTCAACTTCACTTCGAGCTCATTAAAAACAGTAAGGAAGTTCTGAGCATTTTCTGTATCTCCTTTGAGCTCATTAAAAAACAGTAAGGAGGTCATGAGTTTACTTTTCTAGACTCGTTAAACCTTTACGAAAAAGATCCCTATGGAGTTCTTTTAAGCTCTTTTCAGACTCCTTAAATAGGAAAAGTTTGCCGAGCATAGTTGTCTTTTCGGGCTCGTTAAAATAACTGAACCGACATCCACTTAGGTATAGAATTACCCCTTTTCCGAGCCTTGGTGGATAATTTACGAAAAAGGTATACTCTAGGTATACTCTAGTATGCGCTAGAAGAGTTCTTCTTCCATCATTTTACACTTTTTTGGGGAAGGAGACTAACTTTACGAAAAAGGACCTTTGGAGTCGTCTTTTGGGTTTTCAGACTCTCGAAATGTGAAAACACCAAGCGAGCATTCACCTACTTGCGCTCGATGTGAAATCCACGAGATGGTTGATAGAGGACTGTTTAAGTTTTTCAACTCTATAAGCAAGAAAACACCGCCGAGCACAGACCAATCCGGGCTCGATATAAAATCCACGGATAGGTGTATGGAGTTTTCTTCTAGATTTTTCAGACTCCTTAAATATGAAAATACCGTCGAGCATGCTTTAGTTCTTTGTCAAGCTCGTTAAAAAATGAAAAAGGAAAGGGAAGGGAAGAATGTTAAAATATCTTTCAATATGATGGCAGCAAGTCAACTACCTTCTTGAACAAAGCACCTGTTTCGAGTCTATCAAACAAGTTGGGTTCTAGCGTTGGCCTTAAGATAAACCTGATCTCAGAGTTCTTACTCCTCCGTTTGGTTAGTCTTACAATCATATGGAGAATCTATTAATGTCTCGTACATTGCAGACTTGCGTCGTGGTCCCTTTGTGTTAAAAGCTGCCTAAGTCACTCTTGTGTCGTGCTCACTGTTTAAGGATATAACCTGTGTCGGCCATTTTGCAGTTGCCTTGACCTCATGTGTCAGCCATTCCTTGGTGTCAGTATGTTTCATCATGTGTTCAGTCCTACTCCAAATCAGCTCATACCTGTTGAGTGTCCCTCGTGTTGGATGATGGAGGATGCATTAAGGCCTCCCTTCCAACGGACTTCTTCCCATCGACTTCAACTCATTGTACTCTGGGAATGATGTTTAGAGTTTCGGTTAGTACCTTGGGGATTGCAGTCATTAGTGGCAGTTTCCCTCGCTATTGGATAGATGGGAATACATTAATGTCTCCTATCCGATGGATTCTTCAAGTGTTCGATGGCAAGACCATTTATTCGCACTTGCTTGAATGTACTAGGTGCCTTGGTTCCATTTTCATTATTGGTGGACACCCTCGCGTTTGTTAACGGTATACATCAATGACCGGTAATCAAATGATACCTCCCATGTTCGACATCAACTCATTTATTCGCATGGATAGGTTTGTACCTTGGGTTGTTTTTGGATGAAGACCTTGGGATCCTCGATAGCATCACCTTATTTATGCTATCGCCCAAGTTGTGCAAGACTGAGCCACACTCTTTTTGGCTCTTGATGAGACATATATCCAGCTTGTTCTCTATGGCTTTATTCTCCAGTTTTGACATAGATCCACCTTGTATTTATGTGGCTATGTTTACACTTATGTTCTTCATGGATCCACGCTTGTATTCTAGTGGCCATGATATATGCATCAGTATTTTGGATCATTATTGTATCCTCTTGGAGGTCATGTTCCACCATTTGAACATGGACAGTTACCCCAAGGATAAGTTTGTCTGATATTGCCTTTGCTTTCAGGTACTTCATTTGAGCCTATGATTCTTGGTTTCTCCATTCCTCCACGATTCAACTCTTTCTTTATTTATAATGTATTTCGGCCATCGTTTCCCATACTCCCTCTAACCTCATATATTAGGGGGCATCTGTTATAGCTTGAAATGACACCTCTCCGTCCGTGACGACACTTGCTTCCCTTGGTCGCATGACGACACTTCTTGAGAACAAGTTCAGTCACACAACAGGACATTTGTGGATGGAGGAGTCATTTGGGACACTAAAAATGGTTGAAATTACCTCATTCGTGACCCATTTGATGTATATGACCCTTAGGAACATTTTTCTAGACCAAACCATCTCCTGAAAATGAGCAGAAAAGCCTGTTTTTGGCCATTTTTCAATATGAGCGCGACTCTACTGTTGACATAGTAGCATGTGTACGCGACTTTGTCTCATTTAAAGTAGCACCCATTTCCATGTGTACGCGACTTTGTCTACTATAGAGTAGCGTACACCCTTGTTTTGGTCAAAATCTCGAAATTCGAGTAAGTTAAGTTGGTTGGGAAACCTCTTGAGTGGTTATAACTTCTTTTCCTCTTCCTCATTGACTATATAAGGAGGGTAGACGGGTCATGTGAGGGGACTAAGCCCAATTACAAAGTTATGCTGGAGGAATGGAGACCCTCATCCCCCTCTCTTGTGCTTCAGTTTTGGTAAACCCTAGTACAATTGCTTAGAGGATGGGATCTTTGGAGAACAGAAGCAGGAGACCTTGAATCTAGGTTTCGTGAAGTGCCAAGCTTGAAGGAAGGTATAACTTTATGTACTTGCTTTCATTCATTAATAAAGATAAGACGTTTTTCTCTTTCCAAATATGACCTATTAATGTGTATTAGATTTGATTACTGTTTGATTATAGTTTGATGTCTCTTTATATTATGAATATCAATCTTGTATATGTAGTCAAATGTGTTTGAGAAAGGTATCAAGTTGTTTTGTAGGTCTGGGCATTGCGACATTGGATAAGCATTGAAGAGCGAGGGAGGCAAAGCTAGGATCAACCTTCTGAATAAGGTGCCTACATCTCTAAACTCTAATCTCTTCACTTATTGGTTATACTTGCAGAATTCTTGTAAGTCTATCTTTATCACCGTAAGTTGGTAGTTTCTCCCCTGAACTATGGGTGTATTTTCCCCACAACACCAGCTGAAAGCCAAAGGCCGTTTCCATCAGCACCAAGACATAGTCAAAAGGTGGTTTGATAAGAGAAAATATGGCAAGAGAAGTTTCGAGGTAGGTGACCTAGTTTTTAAGTGGGACCATCCCCATGAAGGTAAAGGAATGCATACAAAATTTCAGCACTTATGGGTGGGCCCTTACCAAATTTCTGAAAATCTTGGCCCGACTACCTACAAGCTAAAGGACTTATAAGGAGAGAAAGTAACCCTACCTCTCAATGGCCTCACTTTGAAACAATACTTCTCATAGTCCTTTGAGGACTCCTTTGTACATAAAATTTTGTTTCTAGTTGCTTACTTGTTTGATTTTGTTTTTTGTCTTTTCTTCAAGTCAACTTGTTTTGTTTTCCACTTTTCTTCACCCTCAGTTCTGTCTTTATCTTTCAAATAAAACTTAGCTCAACTTTTGGTAAAACATAAGATGGATCTTCGAGCCAAGCTCAATCTTGAAAGGTCGAAACTCACTTACAAAGGAATGTTTCGGTGACTTTGTTTTCAATGTTGATCTTTCGGGAATTTAGAAATCCTTTTTCTGATTGGTCAAAATAACCCTGATTTCATAACTCAAATTTTGCATTTCTTCCTTACTATCTTGGGGCTCCATTCACTTTAACTTAAATACCTGTCTCAAGGAGTTCACTATAATTAGGCCCATGGAAAGGAAGCATGTCTCATAGCAATATGGCATTTAAAATGATCCCATGCTACAAAGAAAAGCTAAAAGGGCTTATACTGAAGAGTCTGATTTCCATAAATTCTCGCCTCAATCAAAGCACGGCAGAGAAATGCAAAGCACACTCAATGAACAAAAGCTGTACACCGTGGTTCTTCTCCATCCATGAAGCTTGATAATCAGACAAATTTATGGCTCACACAAAAGGACACTATGGATTGAAGGACCAAAATCAAACGGATATAGGTTGAAGAGATTCATTTTTGGAAAAACTCAATTGACTAAAGTCACAAAGAAACATCCAAAAGGATGCAGATAGCATGGGAATGAGGAACAAACGAATATGTCCGTGAGATTTTGTTACGATTTTGTGGAGTCTTTTAAAGTTGATCTCTAAGAGGCAGAATTTTAAAATGAGCTTCATACTTAGGCCCTGAGAGAGTTGGAAAGAAGTATGATTCTAAGTTACCCTCTCCCAAAATGACCATGATGATGAGAGTGATCACTGTATTCATGAAAGATGAACTATGAAGACATGTTGTTGCCCATATACATCAATAGTTTTTAAGTTTTTCTACCCCTAAGGAGAGTTCTTTTTAGAGATCCGTGTTCACCAGAGAATCGCCAATTGTTGTTGCTGCAACATCCCCCTCAAAAATTTTGTAGATATTGGGGTCCCTCCTATTATTTTCAGTAGAAAGTTTACTTAAGAGCTAAAGTTTTCCCCAGAGGGTTTTTATACTTAGTTTTTTCTAGAGAAGTCAGCCTTGCTTTTGAGTTTGTTCATCTTTTCTTCCATGTCAAAACTCAAGGTTCTTACCCACAATGGCGGAAGAACTTACCCTTTTCACCCGCAACGTCGGAAGAGTTCATGAAGTCCTGCCGCAACAGGCCCCTCTTTTATCAAGTCTTCCAAACTTTCGGGCGAATTTGGAAAGTTCCACCGCAATGACAGAAGAACTCACGAAGTTCCGCCGCAACGGCAGAATGTTTTCTAATCTTTTGCTGCATTGGGCGCATGTTTCTTTTTTCTCAACAAAACCTCTGAGCATCGGATCAACTTGGTAAGTCTCGCCGCGACCGCGGATGAGCTTTTAGAAGTCTAGCCGTAACGGGCGGTCACGTTATTCAAAATACATGAAACCTTTCAAATCGGATGAAACTTACGAATTCTCCCCACCATAGTGGACAAACTCGGTGTCTTTTGTTGAAATAGCAGATTAAACTTGCGAGTCTTCATCGCAACATCAGGTGAGTTTTATTTTTTCCTTCCAGTTTTGGTGGTTACGCTTGACTGCCAAGTGTGCCGAGGTGACCCAACTATACATGCTTTTAATACTGTTTTAAAGTCTCCACCAACTTCTTGATTGCCTGCACGTGTCAACTCTTGTATAAGGGTTTGGAGAGTTTTTTTTTTATTGATAGTTTTTGTATCGGAGAACGTCGTTTTGAAGCTGTTAGACTGCTCTAGCTTAGTTTATTTGCCATAGAGTCAGCTTCCAATGAAACCAAGAGTCTTTTTCCAGGTAGGTGGTTTTACCATTGTTTTTGCTTTACTGTTAAGTATGTCAAACCGTTCTCGGTGGTAATATCCCCGTTTGAGTTGCATGGCCGGTAGATGTTCTACGTGTTTTGTTACTTTGGCCATCCCCAAGCCTGTAACTTTCATCCATGGACCCTTTCACTCTTCCCCAAATCCCTTGAACTCACGAGTTTCAACCCCCCTGGGAAGCTTTTACCCATCTCGCCACTTGCGTTTTCAATTGATGAAATCCTGAACAAGAAAAACTCAGCTAGCATTCCCCCCCAAAATAATTTCCCATGGATAGGAAAAGTTTAGTTCTGCTAAAACAAAGTTTCTTCTCTTAGTCAGGTTGGCATTGTCACATATTATGATACTGGTCTTATATTCTAAAATTCTGGCGTCTTGCTCCATGTTCTGTACTAGTTTGTAATCTTATGTTTATTCATGCGTACTTGCTTGATAGGATTAAGCCTCAATGCCGAAGGGTAGCAGGAAGAAAGCTAAAATGATTGAACCAGAACTTGTTGAGCCAAGATTTGAAACATTGTTCGAAGACACCAGGTCCATCACAGGCATCCCTCCTGAAGTGAAATGGGGAGATGTTTACCGTATGCTTAGAGACCAGGACATCCCAGGAGCTCTCTTCGAGGAGGAGCACATCTATAAAAACATCAGAACCTCCAGCATATCCAGAGTTTCCCCTCATCTTGAGCTATTTCCCTGCTCAGAGGTAATTGGATGGATTCTCAAGCATGCAAACCCGGTAACTAAAGTATTGCATGATAGCAAAGGAGAGTTGTTTCCCTCATTCCATCCAGCCTACATTGGAGAAGCCTACAAATTACTGCACTCTCAGCAGCCACTGAATGATGAATGGTTGGGGAAGATGGACAATCTTGAGATGGCAAAGAAGCTGCTAATCACAGGAAAGCAGCTAAGGAAAAGAGACAGCGATGAATATGAAGTTCAAAATCTAAGAGCTCCTTTCCGAATGATCGCCCTCATGTTAAGCAGAATTTTCAGCATGCCCAATGGAACTATCTATAGGATACAATGGGCACCCATCATTCATTATGTGGCATTTAAGGGGATTGTCTTTGATTGGGAAACTATCCTATCAGATAGTTTGTCGTCCACTATAACCACAGCCCAAGAAGGACTGGCTCTAAAGAAGTCAGAATTTTATATGTCTTCATATCTCATTGATTGCATCTTGGCAAAGCTCCCTTTCCCTAAGCTAGGTTGCGTTTGGGATCATTCCAACACCCCAATCTATACTACTTATAAGATACTATGGGATTAGAATTACAGGATGCATTACAAACTCATCTGTGAAGAATTCATCATACCTCTATATGAACAAATGTTTAATGAAGAACCTAATTGCTTATCAAAGAATGCCATGGCAATGATGGAAAATTATGGAGATTTCTATTTTTCAAAAGATGGTACTTATATCAGAATGTATGGAGGCACTAAGCCACCATATATCTTGCTTAGATACGCTACTAACTACATAGTCTTGAAAGAAGCAGTTTGGCAAGTTTTTCTCGATGGAGTAGGAGGATTTTTAAATAAGTTGAATAAGGCTTCGTTCCCTTCTTTGCCATTCTATGTGGGAGCTTATAAGTTATCAGGGGTTGTGTTAGCTGAGGAATTCATTGAAGAGCTAAAAGGTTTTCACTTCAGAGAAGCGATATTCCATAGGAATGATAGACAAAACAAAGTTGCAGAACATTGTAAAGAGTTGTACGCCCACTACTACGATTAAGAAGAGGAGGTATATAGGGAAATCAACAACATGAACAAGTTGCAAATTTTTCGTCACAAGGGTGGAGCTGGTTATAGTTTTACTATTGTCCGAGATGCCAAAGAAGCCAAGTTGTAGAAATAAAAGGAAGCAACAGAAGCTCTAGCCAATGAAGAACTGAGGCTAAAGGAGGAAGCAGATAGGATCCAAAAAGAAGTTGCCGATAAGTTGCGAGAGGAGCAGGAACAAGCTCTTAAATTTCAGGAGGAAGAAAATCTTAGGCTGCAAGAAAAAGAAGCCGAAAGGCTTCGTGATCAAGAGTTGGAAGAGGCAAGATTGCGGCAAGCCGCGGAGCAGCAAGAAGAAAGACAGCTCAAAGCCGAACAAGAAAATAAGGCAAATGAAGATGCTCAAGATAGTAGCTCCCACACGCAGGACATGGATGTAGGTTCATCCCAATTGGTACAGACCCCACCCGCCGGAGAGGGTATTCCCATAGAAAATATTCTAGTGATCCCTTTCACCCAATCAAAGGATCACACTATATCCCAGTGGAACATATTTGTATATAACAGAGATAGTAAATATATTATTTTGAAGTCAGAGACAAGTTTAAAGAGGCTTTTTGAGTCAGACATCGTCACCCATCGCGAAACTACTGTTATGCAGAACACAAAGCAAGCTCCTATGGCTATGGTATCTGCTGTTGTGGCAGCAACCGAAGCAACCGAAGACAACGTAATCAACATAGTTAATGAGTTCGAGTCAGATAAGGAAAGGGATCGTAAGCTGCAGCACACTGTAGCTAATAAGCAATCTTATAGAGATCTCGTGGTAAAGAAGTACAATCGCCTATTGTCCGATCATAAGGAGTTGTCAAATAAATTTCAACACCTAGAAAAGAAAAGGAACACCTGGCAGTCCAAATGATGGTACTTGAAGCAGAGAAGAATGATTTTGAGGCACAAGTTTTTCAATTAGAAGAAGACAAACAGTTAATGATTGAGCAGTTAGAGCAAGCAAATAATAGAGCAATGGACATGTCTCCCTTTCACGAGCAGTCCTGTGACATCTTGACACAAATGCATGCAACATAAGAACTAATTACTGAAGAGGTTTGCAGACTTAAGACCATGATGGATAGAATGAAGGAAATTAATGTTGAAGCTGTTAGACTTAGGAACAAGTACACTCGGGTAAAAGCAAACATTTTGAGCCAGATGGAGTGGAGAGAAGGAAAGGTGGTGTTAACACCAAAAGAGACCCCCAAGGTTGAAAGAGGGTAATCTTGGGTAATCACTAACCAATCTTTGGTTTACGCTTCTGATCAAACATAAACAAAGATGGCTCTCTCTATAAACTCATAGAATACTGGAAATCTTCAAAGATGTCAATCAACGAAAACATACACCGGCATTCAACATTAAATATATTCAATTACGATAATGCACAGAAGATCGGATTTCTGTTTATGGAACAAAAAACGACTTAAGAGCTATTTGGTTGAAAACACATGGATTTCATTTGGGGCGATGGAGTCACATTTAACTGGTTCTGCAAACATTATTCACAAAGATTTAGCAAACGCATTCACAAGGGCAAGGTAGCAAGTAGCTAGTAGTCAAAGATCTTTAATTTGTGGAATAGAAGAGAGAAGAAATAGTCCATCAATGTAAGGCATCTAACAAGGATGAATCCTACATCAACTTTAGCAGAATATATTTGGTGAAATACTTGGAATAAGCTAAGCAGAGCATAATCTCTATGAATTCTACTTAACTGTCACCCTGATCCAAGCAGGAAGGAAATACCATAGAATGGGTTAAGAAAAGATAGAAACACATTTGCACATGGGAAAAAGAAAGCTACATACTACCAGACCGATTACACAGGAATCCTTGTCAAAAACCGCAGGCATCAAGCTCTGCAAATTCTATTAAACAGCTCCAAAAAAATGTAGTACAAACTGATCATCAAAATACAAATACTTTCTCATAAGATTTTTCAACCCTTGTGTCTCTGATTACAACTGTATATATAGTTGGCCTTGAGCTGTAGACTCGGCTTCTTCTCAACAGAAATTAGTTACAACCAATTGACACCTATCTAACATCCAAAATGGACATCGTTTGCTGTTGTTATCCTTAAACAAATATCTACGGGACAGATTTTAACTGCCATTTATAATTACATAGCCTCTTCTCTACATAGTCCAACTATTTTAAACAAAAGTACAAAAATACAAAAATGTAGCTGCTGCCAGCCGGATTGCTTTCACTATGGTTGAATGACTTCATTGATTATCCTTTTCTGCCAGCTGCTCTCCTTCTTTCCAAGATTATGTGATGTGGATCATAGTTCAATGCAGCTTGGCATGGGACTCCTAGGTATTTCACAACCCTTTCTACTAATGAGAGGGCCGTCTTGTGCTTGATCACAAAGGAACCCACGGTCCAAGGGAAAGTTATGTCAGATGACTTCTTGATATCTATGAAATGTTCCCATTCAACTGTCAGCTTCTGCCTTATAAAATCTAGATGGAACAACTTAGGTGTTAGAAATGCAGGGAGTACATATGGTGGATGTGAAAAACCATAGACTCTAATTATGGTTCCATGTTTTAGAAGAAAACAGTCTCCAATCCCTTTTACCATAGAAGGTTGTAGCAAGTCCTTCATCTCTGGAAGCAATCTAGGCAAACCTTTCTGAAAAAAGGCATGATACACCCATGCCATCAAGTCATTCATGAAAGGCATGTAGTATGAATACATTTCTTTGGTAATTTTCAGTCTAAGTATTTGCAGGTTGTCTTCAACTGCCACTAGGAACATCTTCAGCAAATAAGACTAAAATCTGAATGACCTTGTCTTAGGGAAATCAATCAACTAAGAATGGATACTCTCAGCTAGGGAATCATCAAACCTCAAGCATGCTGTCTGGACAAAAGAAGAACGGTCTGTCTGCTATACAGGGAAGGAACTCAAGACGAACATCAAACTAACTAATGTTTCTGGAACCTCCTGGTCGCTATCCAACCCTAAAAACTGGGCTATCATGGAGATTACCCATTTGGACTCTTCTCTGAACAAACTGACCTTGTTGGGGAAGGGTGAACCTGGGAAGAAAGCATTCGGTACTAGAGCATCCTGGTAAAAACTTTGTTTGAGTTCCTCAGGGGCTAGACGAAAATACTGAACTAGCTCTTACATTCGGTATTCTAGGGCTTTCTGATCAAATTCATTAGGGATGGCTAAGGCCTTTCTAACAGTTGGGGCTTTTATTGAGCAGAGGGCTTTAGTGCCAAAGGCATTTAGGATTACTTTTTGCTCGGCGAAATAATTTGTTTCACACCACTCGACGAAATTGGGACAGTTGGGGGTCTGGGTAGTGGTGAACAGATGAAAGAAGAATTGATAAACTTTGTTGACATCTATCAGCCTGCACCTTATAACCTCCAACCTTTCTTTGGCCATATCCACAGAGATGTTTGCCAGTATGGTGTCATATATATCACAATGTTTGTCCTCCCACTGGGGACCGGTGAATGGGGATTTAGCACCAGGGGAATCTCCTACTTCCGCCATTCGAACAATTTCATGGAAAACAAGAAAAGACAAAACCAACCTGGTGGTCTGACACCTGGACAATCCTCCTGGACTTCTGCTTGGTTGGTCAGCTCTGCGGCATCACGTTCCTTCACCTTCCGACATATCTGATACAGGTGGAATCCAAGTCTCTGCACCACTCTGGATTTTATAACGTTGGATGCCTTATCGTCCTTCCAAGTGTGGCGATGGTAAAGCCATATCCATCGTTGATCTTTTCCCGCCCAAAACTCGACGGTTTGATGGTTTTAATTTCACCGACCACGTCGATTTGAGAAGTGGTTAAATCACCGGCGAGAAAAATCAACGCGGTGATCTCGGGCCTTTGATTTTCCCTTAGCGAATCTGTGTCGTTGATAGTTGCATGATACATAACTCGACCACGTGATTTGAAACATAACATGCTTTCGGGCTTTTTGGATCAGCGCGGGGACTGTGCGTCGTAGATATTTCTATACGTCGATCTCCACCGTCGATTGATTTCATCACTTACCCGCCAATTACCACCCTCTCATTATGCTATATTGCCTACATCTTCGTTCGCGCAGTGGGCTCGGGACCGTCGATCTTCGGGGTATTCAATCTCAACCATCATCGCCTACTTTGCTTATTTCCTACGTGTTTAGCATGTTTGTTTATACTATGACCTCTAAAAACCGCCAACTCCTCCTTGACTGCTTCATTCCTTGAATTGTTCCCTACCATGCTGACCTCCAACTCCTCGCTCTCAGGGGATGTAGTCCGAGAGTCGATTATCCACTCGGGTCTTGATGTTTCATGAGGTCTTTCCACCCACACCAAAAGCTACCATAGCATTCAACACAATTTTTGGGGTGCTAACAGGTGGATTTCCCCAAGCACCTCCCGTTCAAATCTGTAGTCGATTTTAAGGAAGATATAGCACTCATGGAATTTTGCAGGAACTGCGGTGCCAAACTAATTACTAAGATCCAGGTTACAATGGGAAAATTTAATAGCCTATATCAAAAGATTCAAGAGGTGCATGAAAAGTGCAAGGTTGTATTTCCCTAGACCCTTGATGAATTTCCAAGTAAAGAGCGACGCCTCCCCAATTTAAAAGATGAGCTGGGATTTCAAATGGAATATCTGAAAAGAATTGATGTGTTAACCACAGATGATCTCCATCACTACATCGGGATACCGTTAGTACACAATCAAATGCTCCATGAAAACCGCCAAATAGAAATAAAAGAAATGAAAAAAATCGAGGCAGAACTCGACAAGCATGTGACTTCTAAGAAAATATTGCTTCCTTCACCTGCCAATGTTGTTATAAGAGACACTGGTGTTTTGCTCAGCTATATTGTAGAGGAAAATAAGAAGGTAGCAGCAATGGCAGGGATCGATAAAGGCACATTATCTACAGCAGTGACACCATCTGAGACAGAAGCACCTTAAACGACTGCTATAGTTGAAGCAGAGGCACCACTCTAGAACTAGCTCAACAGATATAATGCATTGTTTTTGTTTTTTCCCTATTTTCAAATCATGAAGTCAAAGGACAATTGTCAATTTTGTTTCTGTTATGTAAAGGAGGCCACGAATCACTTCATTTTGTAGAGCATTTAAAAGAAAATTAAAAAGAAAGGGAATTAAAGAAAGGAGATAGGTGGCAGCCCTGGACGAATTTTGTAAACTTATATATAGATGGTTAGTGCAGAGTAAAAAGGAATTTTGGCAGGTGAAGGACAGTTTCTAGCTTGTACGTGAACTATTTCTCTGCATGTATAAGGAATTCGATTTTACCTAATGAAAGCCTGGGAGACTACATTTTTGCTTGAATAATGTGTTGGATGTTTGTTGGATTACTCTTGTGTTATTCACACACTACTGTGAGATCTTTCTTTACTATTGTGAATTACTTCTGTATAATGAATGATTCTCCTACTTTCCTGTGCAAAGATGTCTATCTCAAATGAGTAATGGAATGCTTTGACTGAATTAAAGCTATCTTTTATATTCTGTTGTAGATGCATCTTTATGGTTAAATTTCTATCTGTCTGATCTTTAGATGTTTCTGTCGGTTTATTGCTCATCTTTAAAATTTGCTCCTTGCAAGGATAGATTAAATTTGCTTTCACATTTTTAGATTAATTTAGATTAGCTACCTTCATTTATTTTAGGGAACTTGCATCTCATCTATAAAATAAAATAACTAAACGGTGGACCGAGCCGCAACCGATGCAAGAATAAGAATCTTCAAATCTTACGGTAGATGGAATCGTTAACCAGACAGACTCCCTACATCAAACGGTTGACGATCTAATTAGGACTGTCTATCGGGGAGAATCCCTTGTTGATTGATGCTACGATTTCTGAAGCATAAACACGTCTATGGGTGGTGGCCGGGACATGCTGGGTACAGGTCGAACCCTGGTGGGGCATTCTAGTTGTACTGGAACAACGACACATCCTTGTTCGCACTGTGGTCATTCTTTCCATGGCACGCAGCAGCATGCCATAAGGAGCTTCATGGATCAGTTTTGCTATTGTTTTATTTAATGTTCAAGTATTTATTGTATTTTATTTGATATTGTATTATTTAATATATTTAACTTTGGATTACACATTGTTGACTTTATTTGTTTTAATGTACAGTTATTTAGGGCCCAGTCTCCATCCTCCAGGTGGGAGGACATCAGTTCCTTTGACCTCGACCAAGCCATGGCAGCAGCAGAGGAGATTGTGGCACCATACACACAGGTAACTTCTTTACTTTGAATAATTAGATCCTGTTACCAGTCATTTGTCTTCAGTAATTACAAATTAATTAGCACTGATTAATTACCATATTATCATCGTATTTTACAGTAGTGTTTATCATATTGTCTAAATTATTTGAGAGTTATAAATTCATATAATCCAACCAAACAAAAATGAAACCTTATAAAACATCAAAACCTAAGAAAACTAGAAACATCTGTTCATGTTCACTTTAGGCATCCTAGACCTCTAATGATTATAGAAATGGGAGAGATATTTCCAAAATCTGTCAATCTTACTTGACTAATGATGAGCCCGCATCTGGGGTTTTGGTGATTCCCACAGTGTCCTTCATCCTCAGACTACCATCCAATGCTTGCTTGCTCTTCCTGTGCTTGACCAATGCCATGTGTGTTATTGATGCTTTTCCAATTGTCACCATGTCATCCAAGTTATCTTTGCCATGTACTCTCCTTATCCAAATCATCTTCAAATGACCACAGTATGGGTCATTTCACTCTTGGCTCAATAGGTGTGCCAATGGCTCCAATGCCCATCACTTTGTCCACCAAATCAACCTTTGCTTCCATGTCCTTATGCCATGTGTTCTTCAAGCTTAAACTTTGAGAATATATTACCATGGTAATTATCACTATCCCTCGTATTTTACTAATAGGTTCTTTTAATGGTAAAGGTGGTCAAATCACTTCTATGCTTCTGCTAACTTTGTTGCATCAATTAAGTTCACTGAGATGTTGTACTTGTCACTTTTGCATCCACCAAGACCAATAGGAAAACTATTTATTGCTATGAATTTTCACTACATTGTGCAAAACTCTCGGGAAAAAGAGAATCATAGTGTGTTATAGGTCAAATCTGCACTTCTCCATCCGTGATCACCTTGAGTTGTTGATCACACAAAAGGACAACTTGGATTGAAGAGCATGATAACCTTAGATGAGACTTTGACCTGACTCACCTTCCTGCAAGCTGACAAAACCCTAAAAAATATCATATTTTGGCATGGGCGCTACTCTTCTTAAGCAAACCAACGCATATGCCCTACTCTATAAGCTATAAATTAGCGCACACCTCCGGGTATGCGCTACTCTACTTCAGTAAACTAGCACACAGCATCAAAAAGTGGTGAACGCTAGTTGTTAAACACTGTAGTTGCATGTTGGGCGCTACTCCACTGTGAAATAGTCGCTCACATCTTAAGATATGATCAAAAAAATATTAATTTGACGAATTGGTATTAGTTGCAGTTGGTTTCCCAACTTCCCCAACTTCCCCTTCAACCACCTCTCAGCCTAAACTGCCTACCTTGTCCTATAAACATAAGGAGGATTGAAGAGAGGGGTTATACATATAGACAAGAGAGCCATAGCGAGACTCTTCTTATATGAGAAGCTTGTATTGAAGGTGGTTATGTTGGAGAAACTTTGAAGTCAGAGAGGAGCAGGAACCTAGGATCATGTTGCATGAGCATGCTGCAAAGTCAGGTATACTTTGTATCATTCATATGTTTTTGGCAATAAAAGGTTGAAACATCTTTCTCGTCCCAAATCAAATGATTAATGGACTATGTATTTGTTTGGATCAATGTTGGTTAATGCTTGATGTTTGAATTACTTTTCAATTCCATCATTATTATATTTACCAAGATACGCTGAGAAAGGTCTTTGTGTTGTAGGTTTATTGGATGGGAGATCGAGCGGAGGATCGAACACAAGGTTGGACAAAAGCTAGGATCAAACTTCCTTCATAAGGTATGTCCTCAAGGTCTCTAATCTATTTCCCTTTATAAACACTTCTGTAATGCAATTAGTATGTTTACCTGTCACCCCCTTAAGTTGATAGTGTCTATCTCCTCACTATAGGGTAGTATTTCCCGCCAACATAGTGGCCAAGCTTCTAGAAATTCAAGAACCTGATGTTTCTCATGTCCTTATTACCCTAGTTTATTATCATGATATTTCCAATTTATTCTAATATTTGAGACTGAAAGTAATCATACTACTACTCCTAGAACATGCTATTAGGAAAGACATATAAACAACGTAAAACAACTTATCACATGTATTGTCACTAAAGTTTTTGAAAATGATGTAAGGCCCATAAGGAAGAGCGATAATCTTACAAATATGTTCCATGGGGCCTTGCTATTATCTTGATTCAAATACAACTTGGTAAAACATTTGGCATCAAGAATACTCATTTAACTCATTTCACTCAAGATTTCTATGATTTCAATCAAGTGATATCATTCTGACAACATAACTATTCAATCAAGAACACATAATTACTCATTCAATGCAAAAGAACACAGCACATTCAAGCTTGTAAGTAAGTTGATCATGAAAAGGATTTCTCTTTCTTCCTTTTTCTAACGATCAACACTCTAAAGTGTATTAAATAACATGCACACTAACTTAATTTCTATTTAGCACCTCTTTGCAAATTGAAACAATGAGATGCCTTTTTATTTGATGATGTAAACATTATGGAAATAAAGGGACTCAAGATCCTCACTCTAAGGATGCAAATAATTTTCCACTGGGTGAATCAAGCTTGTAGGAAACTACAAATCTATAAGAAGACATCAAAACCTAGGAACTCTTCATCAAGAACCCAAAGAAATTACATAGGTTTCCAATTCAAATTTGTAAATGGACATGAATTCCATTCGCTTATGAGGCACTGCACATCTCTCTAGGGCTAAAGGAAAAGCTCACCTACTCATGGGGATGACTCTAGAAAAAGAAAAGCTCACCATGTCACCTTATTTAATTTTAATTCCATGCCATGCCACCTTCTATCCTTTCAGAATATTGAATATCAATGACAACTTTGGCCATCAAACACTTCAAGCATAAATTGTCAACCTTCTTTACCACATTATCTTCAATGAATGAACACAGAATGGGTCATTTGTTCCTATCATGTGCCCAATCCATTGTGGGTCAAAGGACACGATCCCCACAACCATGTTCTTTACCAAGTCTTGAACAAATGGACTGCACCAACACAATAAAAACGTTATATGATATCCAAATCCCATCAAACCACTATCATCTAACATGAATATAAATTAATTGTAGTCATTTTTTTGAAGTACCATCATTGTCATTCTCATTTGCATTGTGTTTAATATTGTTAATATTGTTTTTATAAATTCAATCTAAAAATTGTAGTGTTCGCAGAGGTGTCCGCAGGCTCCAGCGACAAGCCATCGCCATCGGGGATCAACAAATCTCCACATGCGCAGGTATCATGTGTATTAAAGCATAAATTTAATTTCAAATATGATGACTTGTTCATGTATATTTATATTTTTCTATATTAAACTATGAGATTATAAATGTGTATGCCGGTGCGATCACCTTGGCCTGGTAGTGCCATTATTCCTCCCTCCTCGGCCTTTAGGCCACCTTATATGCCAGTTGTATCCCCTAGCATACATGCCCCATTCCCCATCCCCTTGCATCCATCCCCCCACTCCTACATAGCATCGTGGCTCCATCCAGCTCCCCCTTACGTTTCATATCCAGCTCCACCTCCATATCAGTTTCCCATGTTCCCACCCTCCCCCATCCGACCACGACACACCACCCATCCACAGTCACCCATCCCTCCACTGCAACATAGACCTCCCCACTGTTAAGATTCAATATGCTAAGACATAAAATATCAGCATTACATTCCATTTCACAATAATAGCATATACATGATCACTGAAGAAACAACAAGCACAGCATAAACACAAGAGACATAGGTTTATGCTGGGAAACCCTCATGGGGTAGAAAACCCAGCAAATCTTCCTCAATATAGATGACCAAGAATATACAAAGATGCAAACCAAAGACATGGTCTCCTCCTCCACCATAGCAGACCTCTCCTCCACATGTGCGCTACATTCTGAGTGAGGGAAGTGTGTCAAATGAGGAACACACCTCCTCTATATATACACATCTCCGACTTGTACTTTATATTAACTAGGTCAGCCCCAACTTTACCACTGGGTTAAACACCCCACTACAACTGACTGGGCCAACCCCACTAGGGTGGTCTAACAGCCCTTTGACCCACATAACACATACAGGGCCGAACCCCACTAGGGAAGTCTAATAACCCAAGTTACCACATTCCGACGGAGGAATAAACATCTCTGGATATACAATAATATCTTCAAGGAGGAATGAAATATCTCCGGAATAATAAAGTACAAATATAATATTCTTAGAAGTTACAATATGTCAACACTCCTCCTTAACGAGAAGGATATTATAACATCTGCAAGAGCAAGGAGTCATCAACATGATACATCTATAAATCATTGGAAGCTTTCTCAACATCATCAGTAACTCAAACAGTTACTAGAACATCTTTAATACTGGGTCTTTATCTTCTGCAGCACTCAAACAGCTATAGCAATATCAACATCTGAATCCTCACGATCATCAGCATCGTCATCAAACGATCATCAGTATCGTCCTCATACGATCATCAGTATCATCATCACCTGATCATCAACATCGTCATCACACGATCATCAACATCGTCATCACATGATCATCAACACCATCATCACACCATCATCAACATTGTCATCACACGATCGTCAGCATCGTCATCATACGATCATCAACATCATCGTCATACGATCATCAACATCTCCATCTAGATCAACACGATCAGCAGCATTGTCATCTAGATCAATACGATCAGTAGCATCATCATCTAGATCATTAGTATTAGTATCCACACCAATACAAGTATACGCATCATCAATACAAGTATCCTCATCAATACAAGTATACATACAAGTATCCTCATCAATACAAGTATACATACAAGTATCCTCATCAATACATATCATCAATACAAGTATCCTCATCAATACAAGTATACATACAAGTATCCTCATCAATACACATCATCAATACATAGCAGCATACCCTGCAACACTCACGATCATATTAAAGGATGATCAATCCCGATCTCTTTAGGACATAGGTCCATGGATGATACAATCCAAATCAAGTTCCAGGATGATCAATCCTTATCACTTTAAGACAAGTCTCATGTCTAGGGACGATGCAATCCCATCTCGTACATTTTGAACCAAGAGTCCAGGGACAATACAGTCCTATCATCAATTCTCGGAGACAAATGTCTATGGATCAATTCTGCGACCAAAGTTCGGGGAAGATACAATCCCCTACCTGTTCATTCAGGACTACATTCTCAGAGACCCAGTCTATGGCTCAATTCTGGGACCGAAGTCTGGGGACAATACAATCCCCCACCTGTTCATTCAGGACTTTATTCTTGAAGACCCAGTCTATAGCTCAATTATGGGACCGAAGTCCCAGGACGATACAATCTCCCACCTATTCATTCAGGACTTTATTCTCGAAGACCCAGTCTACGGCTCAATTCTGGGACCGAAGTCTGGGGACGATACAATCCCACACCTATTCATTCAGGACTATATTCTCGAATACATATGTCTACGGATCACTTCTGGGACCGAAGTCCGGCGACGATACAATCCCCCATCTGTTCATTCAGGACTTTATCCTCGAAGACCCAGTCTACAGCTCAATTCTAGGATTGAAGTCTGGGGAGAATACAATCCCCCACTTGTTCATTCAGGACTTTATTCCCAAAGACCCAGTCTACGGCTCAATTCTGGGACTGAAGTCCGGGGACGATACAATCCCCCACCTGTTCATTCAGGACTTTATTCTCGAAGACATATCTCTACGGCTCACTTTAGGAATGAATTCCAAAAATGATCCAATCCTCACATGTCGACGAAGGACTTCATTCTCGAAGACATCTGTCTATAGTCCTTTTAGAACATGTGTTCAAGGATGATGCAATCCCTCTTCTTTATCGCAGACACCTGTCTACGGCTCCTTTTAGAACATGTGTTCAAGGATGATGCAATCCCTCTTCTTTCTTGGAGACATTTGTCTACGAATCCTTTTAGAACATGTGTTCAAGGATGATGCAATCCCTCTTCTTTCTCGGAGACACCTGTCTACGGCTCCTTTTAGAACATGTATTCAAGGATGATGCAATCCCTCTTCTTTCTCGGAGACACCTGTCTACGGCTCCTTTTAGAACATGTGTTCAAGGATGATTCAATCCCTCTTCTTTCTCAGAGACATCTATCTACAGATCCTTTCAGAACATATGTTCAAGGATGATGCAATCCCCTTGTCACGTTAGACCCTATCTAAGGACCATCCACCAACCTCTCTGTCGGCATCACCAATATATGTATCCACATCATCGACCTCACTGTCGATGCAGGCAATCTCATCATAAGTGATCTCATCACTCCCCCTCTCGAGGAGGGTCCTTCTGAACTATATTAAGTTTGTCTCGGAAAACTTTTACTTGAACTAGAGGTTTGGTTAGTACATTGGATCGGTAGAGGTTTTGTTAGTACATTGGTAAGTTGTTACAAATTCAAACTTTAGTTCCTTTTTGCACCATATCTCGTATATAGAAATGTCAGATCTCTATGTGCTTTGACTTATCATGGAACATTGAATTCTCTGTCATTTTGGTACAACTCTGTTTGTCACATAAGATCACAGTTGGGTCCATCTCTAATTCAAACAATTCTGAAGCCATGATGCTTCACAACTTAGCAGAGCAAGCAGCCATATATTCTGCTTGTGCTAAGAGCCACACTAGACTGCTTCCTGCTAAACCACGAGATCATGGCTGATCCCAAACAATAACATCCTCTCGATGTGCTCTTCCTGTTTGATACACTTTCTACCTAATCAACATCTTTGTTTCCATCTGAAGTCATGATAACACAGATCAAGGCCTATCGTATCCTTTAGGTACCTCATCACATGCTTTGCAACTTTCAGTTGAACACATCTAGTTTCCACTAGATACTGACTCAAGGTGTTCACAGCAAGGCATATATCTGGCCTGGTATTTGTTAGATACGTCAACGACCCAATAATATGTATGTACATAGTCACATCAACTAACTCTGAGGAGTTATCAGCTAACAATTTCAAGTCGGAACCCATTAGAGTGGCCATGGCTTCACATTCCAACATATCAATTCTTCTCAAGATTTCCACAGCATACTTTCCTGGGATGAGAAAGATTCCTTCTGAGCCTTGCCATACTTCTAGACCTAGGAAGTCAGAGATCTTTTATTTCCATTTCTATAGCCATGTCTCGTCAGATGGGTCTACTGATATGAGCCTAAATATCATTCGAACTCTGTGGTGAGTACCTTCTTGTATTCATGACATCTGTGTATAGAAACCATATTCAACCTTGTAGCAAAGGTTGAGACCCTCATCACCCATGGTGATCATTAAGCTCATCAATTGACTATCGATGCTAGGTACCCGAACATGGCTTTCTTCAATTGATTCGCACTTCTTCTTCAATTACATCATTAACATAATGGTCTTATCTAGCCACTTGGAGCAAACATCTCGTCATGATTCTATTCCTCTTTCTAAGAGAATCTTATAGACATGAGCCTTCTATAGTGTGTTTGATTTGTAAATCTTTTTGTTGAACATCATCACTTGTTCAGTGTTCATCATTTGTCATGATCTTTCCTACAAATCAAAATTAAGTACATGATTAGTAATACTTCATAATCATGAAATCATATTGACATGATAACCTATTATGCATACAGATATCATTTACATAGTTATGCAACTATCTTGGCCAATACTTTGGCACAACACTTTTCCACATCCTGTATGCATACAGTGGCTATCTAGATTCCTTCCTTCTCTACCAGAACATACTATCGAGAGTGTGTACAGCTCTCAGCATGTCGGCAAAGAGGTTTCATTCTAGACAAGCAACAATGGAATGTTTGTCCAACTTACCAATCATATGCCTATTAGTAGTATACTGCTCAATGCTCTATGAATGCTTATACTCAGCATGATATATTCTAGGAATACAAATATGCATACAACCTATTACAAGCAATATCATTTACTATTTCAAATAACAACTCAAATACTTATCTTTTATGTTTGTGTGGTTGCCTCACGCTTGATCTTCTATATGTCTTTTGAACTTCTATTCATTATGTACCACTGTGCATGCTCAAGTGTGCACTAATGTCATCCTCATGATCTCATACACAAACATACATTCATTAGTATATTCTCAATATTATAATTCTAAATAATCTTGAATATGTATAGTCATGATCATAGATAATAAACATTAGTATTCAAGGTTTCAGGGAAGTCTTCTTTTACTCATGCATATTCTTGTTTGATTTGGTTAGTTAAATCATGAATCAGGATGAGAGACATAATATTCATAAACCCTTGATTACTAACTTTATGAATAAGCATAACCAATCATACCAAGTATACTTATATAAGGGATCCTAACACAAGGTAAGATTCTAACTTGACATAGGAAAACATGCCTGTATTAGTATACCTACTTAGTTATGTCTAACATACCTAATCAATATCTTCTTTGTTCTCTTCAATGATTTAGAGATCCTGCGCCAGAACCTGCATATCTCATAGGTTAAGCATAATAGAACAAAGTCATACATACCTCGTAAGTCGAACTTTTATGTGATCAAAGATTATGGAGGAGTCTTTTTCTTCATGTTTTCATGGTCATGGAACTTGATTTGTCTTTCGTGATGTACCTGTATCTTGTTAGTAGATAACATCAACCTCATACAACACCATAGTGCATTAGTACAATCATATAGCCCTAATCAATGAATGTCTTCTATCATTCACATGCATTCATACTGTTACTAGGGTGATAAGATAATTCTAACATTAATCAAGATTGTACTAGAAAATAATATGAAGACAAACATATTATGAACTTAATCAGGAATCAGATTTCAAGACATACCTGAACCTCCTTAAGTCATACCTATCGAGACTTCTTGTAGTCTTCTTATGTAAGGCCTTAGCCTCAACTCCCCCTGAAGCTTGATCTAGAGCTTGATTAGAGTTTGCTAGAGAAACCCTAAAAAATCAATCTTTGACTTTCACACTTCTGAATGGATGGAAGGATGTGTCTTGCTGAGCTGATCAAACTAGCATACTTCAATTTTGAAATTTTCAAAATTTGACCCCTCAAAATTGCCTTCGAAACTTCTGGATCTTCTGGATAGGATCCTGAACTAGTGTTTGATGAAAGGTTCGATCCAAAGCTCTAAACTCTTATTTTTCTGAGGAGCTTCTAGCCGTGGTCACAGAGTTAAAAAATTCCAACTTTTGCTGAAGCCCTAATTTTTTCATCTTTCCGATCAAAATCCCGAACTGGGGTTTGATCAAGCCCAGTCTTCTACCGAACCAAAAAATTCAATCTTGGTCTCTAAATTTCGATTTTCCTGAGTAGCATTCAGCCGTGGACTCCGATTCCAAAAATTCCAACTTTCTCCAAAACCCTAAATTTTGGAAGCCATGAATGAAGGTGCTCCAAAAATAATTATGTTTTGACATAAATATGTACCTGATTGTTTCTGCTGTAACTCTGAACATTTTGATCCACATGATTTGAAAACTCTTTTTGTGGTAGCCTGACCTGTCACATTTCCATCTCGATAGGTCTGACCTCAATTGGATTTTTTGAGAGAGAGTTATGCCAAGTGTCGTAACGTGACCTGTTTATGGGATAAAACCGGAGACCGGACTTGTACGGTATTCCACGTGTCACTAATTCAGCTTAGGCCTCTGAAAACATTTCTTGAGATAGTACCATCTATGTACTACCTATCACTTTTTATGAAATTTCATTTGGAGCTTCATAGCCCAAGTTATGACCTTCTTTCCTAGGTCACCTGATTTTGACTGAGATCTGGAAGAGGAAGAAACCCTAACTTGTACTGATCATAACTCACAAAGTACAATGAATCGGAGGGTGACCTTTGGACACAAGGTACCTGGGGATGTTATATATGACCTGTAAATGTTTCATATCTTGAGCCTTTGCAGAAATGTATTTATAGAGAAAGTTCCATGATGACTGCGTTTTTCTATGTAAAACCCAAACCTTAAAATTGTCACAAGTGAAGCAAGTGTCGTAAGTGCCATACATTGCCTTCCTTCAGGTTAGCTCTGATACCATGTTAAGATTCAATATGCTAAGACAGAAAATATCATCATTACATTCCATTTCACTATAATAGCATATACAGGATCACTAAAGAAACAACAAGCACAGCATAAACACAAGAGACACAGATTTATCCTGGGAAACCCTCATGGGGTAGAAAACCCAGCAAAGCTTCCTCAATATAGATGACCAGGAATATACAAAGATGAAAACCAAAGACATGATATCCTCCTCCACCATAGCATACCTCTCCTCCACAAGTGCGCTACATTCTGAGTGAGGGTGTGTCAAATGAGGAAGACACCTCCTCTATATATACACATCTCCGACTTGTACTTTATATTAACTAGGTTGGCCCCAACATTACACCTGGGTTAAACACCCCACTACAACTGATTGGGCCGACCCCACTAGGGTGGTCTAACAACCCTTTGACCGACATAACACATACCAGGCCGACCCCCACTAGGAGATTCTAATAACCTAAGTTACCACATTCCGACGGAGGAATAAACATTTCCGGATATATAATAAGATCTTCACAGAGGAATGAAACATCTTCGGATATATAATAAGATCTTCACGGAGGAATGAAACATCTCCGGAATAATAAAGTACAAATATAATATTCTTAGAAGTTACAATATCTCAACACCCTCCCCCCACATTCCCCCACCACACTCGCTTCCCCTTCCATGGTGCCCCAACCCATACTACAGCCAGTTGAAATTTATAGCTCTAGACATGCACATCCACTTCACCCACCCAAGTCCATGCCTCCTTCTGCTACCCCCCCTTCTTCCACTGTGCCCCCCAGTGGTGTAGCCACCGTCGATGTAGCTACATCCTCCCCTATACCATCCACCCTAGCATCGGAGAAGGTTGTCTAGCCGACTGCTCCATCCGCCAGCCCTGAAGACCAGCCGGTTGTGTTCACGGTGAGATTGACTATTTTATGAAAATCTCATTCAATTTTAAGGAAAATTACTATATGCATCTAATTTCATCATTTATCTGATTATTCTAAATGTTGCAGGGTGGCATTGCTGAGAGACTAGGAGCACGGAGGAGGGAGACCCCCTCATGACTTACAGTCTCACATGAGGTGAGTTATCTATGATTTGAAAACTATTTTTACTTCTAAATTATGTTTTATACTTGTATAATTGCCAGGAAAAGTTGACATATTTTTGTTGTCATTTCAGGGCTCAGGGGGACATGCTCCAAGACGCCCGAAGGACCGAGCTTCCTCTAGCATGAAGAAGAGGAAGATCAATTTTGGAGATGCACCTAGGAGATCCGAGGGTGGGCAGGAGGATTGAGAGACCCTCCTATGTACACTAGCTACGATGTGGCATTTTCGGCACAAGTTGCCATATTTTCTATAGAGCAGCATGGGCCATATTTTGTATAGGGCACGAGTTGCCATATTTTTTACAGGGCACAAGTTGCCATTATATAGATGTTGGGAATGATGTTCCATTTTTCCAAAAAGTGTACAAGATTAGATAAATTTTACATATTAATAGATGGATCTACACTTGTCTATATGACTTTGTCTTTGATTACATTTTTGCATACATAATTTTGTCTTCGATAACAATGTTATGGAACAGTTTTAACATACATATAGATGTTATTTCTAGACACCAAGTGACCTCAATATGAGTCCCTTGTATTTGAATAGGTCTTGCATCTTTTTCTTTCAGCAACAACATACCTAACCAAGCAAACTAAGGAGTGATATTTACATTACAAAGTGTTGTGACTTTAGGGCTACAAAAAAATAAATAGAAGACGATGACTTCTTCCATAATTAACCTTGTAATGGTTATAATAGTCAATTCTAACAATCATTGCATCACATATTATATCAAATTAACCTAGATATATGAGAAGTTCATATGTGTGCTTGGATGGAAGGGTTAACCATATCACTTGAATTAGTTCAAACATGAGGGGTGTGCATAGGTGCAATTGGATTGAGCAATAAAAGAGAAGTGTTAATGTAGTTACATATGGATCGTTCTTTGTGTGTTAGTATGTGACTTTAATGAAAGCATGGTTAATGTGTTGAACTACTACTTGCACAAGTTGGCATAGACCCTTAGTGTTGATAATGTCTTCAATGTGTTGGTAATATTGATAATCACTCTTTGTAATTTAAGTATCTTGTATTTTTTTAGGTTAACACACATATTGAACATAGTAAACTCAATGGTTCAAGACATCATTTTACCCCATGATCCATGGAAGATTCATTGGAGTCATAAGAACCTCATTGTCATCACCTCAACCATAGTCAAGACGCCAAGATCCATCCTTAGTAGTTGTAATACCCCATTTTTCCCTTGATGTAAATACTGCTTATGTACAATATGTGTAAATTCCCTAGTATGGAGCTCAAGGCCAAGGCCCCACTAGTGGATGTTTCGGTTTATTGCTTAGGAAAATACTGATGCAGTTTGATTATTCATGGGCTGCTAAGACATGAAGAATGTAAATTATGTAATTATTACTGAATGAATAAAATAACCAAGAAGCTGGCTAAGGAGGCAATGAACGAGAAGGGGGATGTGTGTATCCACTAGGGAGAGGTGAGGGGGTTTGGGATTGGTTGACCATGTTGCCATATGTCTGACTGAGAACCCGTTTGAACTCACTGCAAACATTAATGCAATTTCAGAGGGTGGTTGAGAACCAACTGCTGAGTCTGATGGAGTATGGAGCATGCCTGCGATTTCGTATGGCAGGGCATGGCTCTGATCACTTGTGCGTGAAGGCATCGAACTGCCTGAGATAACTCGCAGATCCTTTTGTGAAGCGGGGGGGGGGGGGAGGATTCAGAGACACACACTCATCCATTCAGGACTCATGCACCTGATTTTCTATTTGGAATGCTCGCGCTACCATTGTTGAGACCATTGACCCTCGTAGAGGATTCACCTACGTGTTTTCCTGTAAGTAGCGTTCCCCTGTGTGGGAGAACTAGCCAAGAATGGGAAGCCGTGACACCTTGTGTGTAGAACCCTGGTACAGTGACGAGTAGAGTCAATAGAGAAGGTTGCAGAGCGGTTTGCGTAGAGAAACCGTGGGAAGACCCCAAGTCGGTATATGTCTTGTTGTAAACTGTGGGAGAAGGGTTGGATTGCTAGAGAAACTCAGTGAACGCTATAGTCTCAATGAACTAGTGACTGGACCTTTCTATGCCCATCCTAGAATAGCACTGGAAGGGAAGAACCTTATGAGACTGTACAACAGTGATAAGATCTTCCTTGTGTTGGATGTGGTAGGTATTGTGGGTGCTAGGTCGGCTGTGAACGACTAGACCTTTCTATGCCCATCCTGGAATAGCACTGGAAGGGAAGATGCCTTGAGAGACTGTGTGATTGTGTAGTAGATCTTCCTTGTGTTGGATGTGGTAGGTATTGTGGGTGCCAGGTCAACTAAGTGCTGAGATGCCTGCAGTTATCTGATTGAACTCACTGGTTTAGCAATGCCTCCTTGTTATCCCTGTGTGCTGAAGAACCCCTCTAGGTTGGCTTAGCAAGGGTAGGTGCCCTGGAATGCTTGGTAAACCCAACTACAAACTAGTTTAGGATGTGAATGGAGCCTTGACTGTGAGAGAACTTGTTAGCCCTCCTTAGTGGATACACTGCCCAGCTCACGGGTGATCTCTCAGCCGAAAGAGTTTAGGCTGGACAGAGATCTAAGGTTGGGTGGAACGTTGCTCTCACTTAGCCAGTTACTTCGGAATTCAAAGATAAGTATTCTGTTATGGTAAATGATGTGGTTTCAGTATTACGATGAATGCTTGTATAATCATGGAATTGTTGTATGTATGGTTATATGAATGGTTGACATGAAGTCATGTACAGGCCTGAGTAACAGGATGAATCCACTGTGTGTATTTATCTTGTATTGCAGGAACTAATGCTTTTAATTCTTGCATATGATAAATGTGTGAGTTATGTCTGTGGATGCATTTTATATGTGATGATGTATGATAGAGCTCCATTTTTTTGGTAATGAATGTGATGTATACTAACCCTGTGAAGGAAAGGTATATTTATATTTGATCCTTGAGAAGTTAGAGAAGCCCTGGAGGTGGTTTCAGGAACCTCTGTGGGTCAAATAGCAGGAAGGGACCTTGGCAGGTTGAAGGTTGGAATGTTCAAGTGTGGGTAGGAACAAAACTTCAGAGAATGAAATGAGAATCTTAGATTCCTTACCTAGTCAAGGGGATGTTATCATTGGATAGATCTCTCCAAGAGCTTTCCAACAGTACCAACCTTGCCCCATTTGGACACTGGAGGGAGGAGTTATGCCCCTTGGAAGATTGGCGAGGTTTCCCTCACAGAAGCAGGATCCAACAATTCCCGAACCCGCAGTGTCGGGTTGTGGGTTGCGGGGTCAACAAGTTGCGGGTTACGGGGTCAACAAATAGCAGGTTGTAGGCATGCCAAAATTCACATTGGGAGTTTTAGGCTTCCCGCATTCCCGAACCCGAAACCGTGGGTGTCGAGTTTTGGGTTGCGGGAATCAAGATTGACCATTTGGGATTTCTGCATTCCCGAACCCGAAATCGCGGGATTTGGGTGTCGGGTTTTGGGTTGCAGGAATCGGGATTGACTGTTTGGGATTTCCACACTCCTGAACATGAAATTGTGGGTTTCGGGATCACCGGGTACACAATTTCGCATTGGGATTTCCGTAATCCCGAATCCGGAACTACGGGTTGCAGGTTTCGGGATGCGGATTGTGGATTTGAGTTTTCTTTTCCAATTGTGTGAACGGGTGCATAGTCATGGTTATTGGAGAAGAAAAATGGATCGCGGTCTCCAGTGATCAGGGAGGTCGGAGGGGATGTGACAGAGTGGTATCAGAGCTTCAGTTGTAGCATTGGGAGCTGTTTGGGCCGATGGCGCACAGATTTTGGCCAAGAAATGCACCTAGGGCGTGATTTTTCTATGAACTTAATTGCTTTATTTATTGCTCAGATGAATAATTTCTGGTTTAGATGAGTATGATATAGTTTATTTGCATGTTTATGATATCTAATAGAATGTATGTGATATACACAGAGAATTAGCAGCAGCTGTCAGACAATTGTATCACGGTGCAGCGCACAGTACAAGGTGAGAATGGTTACCCTGAATGATGCGCAGGACCCATTTCGGACGAAAGATGAGGTATTGGGTGAGAATGCGCAAGAAGCACATACAAAAGCCGAGTCTGATGGAAGAAGGGAGCAAGGCACGCCCCCAAAATTAGCTGAAACTATGGTTAGCTTCAATGAGCGAATTACGAAAGAGCAAGAAGAGCAGCATCAGCTCAATCCATCCATTTTGCAGAGTCTCACGGACTTGCAGCAAAGGATTAACGGTGGTTCTAACTCGAGCCATGAAGGACGAGAAGAAAGAAATGCAGGAATTCAGTCTAGGGGTCGTTCCATGAAAATAAATCCAAGCCCTCGAAGGGGTTCTTTGGGCCGGAAGCACAGGACACCCTCTCCTAAGATTTCTTCGAGCAGGTCAGAGGATTCTGAGGGTTCTCAAAAGAGCCCAGGATGCACTGCCAGTAAGACTCAAGGCAGGAAGAAGCACAGAGGTATTCCACAGGGTGAATTCAGGAAGGCTAGGCCTCCTACTTTTGATGGTGAAAGTAAAGACGGTCAGGAAGCAGATGCATGGCTT
The DNA here is from genome assembly GCA_027924585.1 of Larix kaempferi. Taxonomy (NCBI): domain Eukaryota; kingdom Viridiplantae; phylum Streptophyta; class Pinopsida; order Pinales; family Pinaceae; genus Larix; species Larix kaempferi. Next base: position 30,513,810 of record BSBM01000622.1, on the reverse strand, counting down.
CTTGGGATGAAGAAGTACTTTAGGGTGCATGAGTATTCGGAGAATGAAAAGGCTAAGGTCGCTATCTACAACCTTAGTTGAAGACCTTCTATCTGGTGGGATCACCTCATGCAGTTGAAGGGAAACAGTGAAAGAAGAGTCAGCTGGGGTAGGTTCCAAATGTACTTCCAGGAGAAATACCTATCAGCTAGATATTATGATAGTAAGAGGAAAGAGTTCAATGAATTTAAACTTGGACAGAACACTATGGATGAGCATGTTCACAAGTTTCTAGAGTTACTGAGGTATGTCGACTACATCAGGGATGAAAGAGTGAATATTCAATGCTTCCTTGGTAGTCTTCCTCAGAATTACAGAGACCGGATAGAGTTTGTAAATCCACCAAGCTTGGATGAAGCTATCAGGATGGCAGAGCATTGCTAAGAGCAGAATAAAGGTAAAGCAGAGGCACAGCCATCATGGAAAGGTAAACCTAAGGGAAGGTTTGATCAGAAGAAAGGTGAGTCTAAACCACCATTCAGGGATCAGCCTAGGAGATTTCCACAGGGCCAGCAAGCAAGAAGAGAATTCAAGCCAGCAATGAATAGGACACCAATGGGGCCACTTTAGTGTTGGGGTTGTGGAGAGAACCACAGGCTCAGGGATTTCCCAATTGCAAAAAAGAACCCCAGGGTCTTGCACAATGATAGAAGAGAAAATACAATAAGGGATATGGCCAAAGCAACACCCAGGATTTATGCAGCACTGGATGATCACCAAGTAGACCATCAGTCAGCAGTAGTAGAAGTTGCAGGTAAGATTGTTGAGCAGCCTATTTCTATTTTGATTGATCCAGGGTCTACTCATAGTTATGTATCTCCTAAGGTAATTGAGAGTTGTTCCCTTGGTAAAGTGAAGCATGAAAATGCTTGGTTAGTTCATCTAGCCATCGGTACCAAGAGAAAGGTCAGTGAAATGGTGAAGGAATGTCCTATAGAATTGAATGGACTCCTCACACATGTAGAATTGAATGTCTTGCCATTGGGGTCATACGATGCCCTGATTAGTGTGGACTGGCTGGAAAGGCATAGAGCCAAGGTGGACTGTTATGCTAAAGCATTGGAATGCCTTGATGATGAAGGCAAGCCAAGGTTGGTTAAAGGGATTCCAACGCATGTTTTAGTAAGACAAATTTCAGGTCTGCAATTGAGGAAGTTTCATAAAAAGGGTTGCCAGTTATATGTTGTACATATATCAAGTTCAACAGAGGATAAGGGACCTAGGATAGAAGACTTCTAGATATTGCAGGAGTTCCAGGACGTGTTCCCATATGAGGTTCCAGGATTGCCACCTAAGAGGGATATTGATTTTTCTATTAATCTTGTTTCGGGAGAAACACCCATCTCCAAAGATCCTTATAGAATGAGCACACCAGAGTTGGTAGAGTTGAAGATGCAACTGCAGGAATTGATAGGAAAAGAATATGTCAGACCGAGTGTATCCCCATGGGGTGCACCAGTATTGTTTGTTAAAAATAAGGATGGAAAATTGAGGTTGTGTATTGATTACAGGAAGCTCAATAAGGTGACAGTTAAGAAAAAGTACCCCTTGCCAAGGATTGATGACTTGTTCGATTAGATGAAGGAAGCTAGACTATTCTCCAAGATTGACTTGAGGTCGGGGTACCATCAAGTAAAGATAAAGGATGAAGACATTCATAAGATAGCCTTCAGGACTAGGTATGGACATTATGAATTTACAGTGGTGCCATTTGGTCTCACCAATGCACCTGCTACATTCATGTGTCTCATGAATAACGTCTTCAGCAAGTATTTGGATAGGTTTGTGATTGTGTTCTGGGATGACATTCTTGTGTATTCCAAGAATGAGGAAGAGCATGATGAGCATTTGAGGATGGTGTTACAAGTCCTGAGGGAGCACCAGCTGTATGCTAAGCTAAGTAAATGTAACTTCTATCAAGAGAAGGTATAGTATTTGGGTCACTTTATATCAGCAGAAGGTATTGCTATAGATCCTGAGAAGATTGAGGCCATTATGGATTGGTCCACTCCAAGGAATGCAACAGATGTTAGATCTTTCATGGGCCTTGCTGGTTACTACAGAAGGTTCATTGAGGGCTTCTCCAAGATAGCCCACCCCATCACTTCATTGTAGAGGAAGAACATTAAATTCGCATGGTCTGAAAAATATGAAAGAAGTTTCCAGCAGCTGAAGGAGTTGCTTACTAGTGCACCTATTTTGAAGATCGTAGATCCAAGTAAGGATTTCATGGTATGCACAGACGCTTGCATTGAGGGACTCGGTGGATTGCTAATGCAAGAAGGTTCCATAATTTTTTATGAGTCAAGGAAACTGAAGGAGCATGAAAGGAACTATGCCACCCATGACTTAGAGCTAGCAGCCATAATTCACGCTCTCAACAGATGGAGGCATTATCTTTTGGGAAGAAGGTTTGAGCTCCGAACTTATCACATGAGTTTGAAATACTTGTTCGACTAGCCAAACCTGAATGCAAGGCAGACTAGATGGATGGAGTTCCTTTGCGAGTTTTATTTGGAGATTAAGCATGTCAAAGGTAAAGAGAATAAAGTTGCTGATGCACTCAGCAGGAGATTCCATATTGCAGCCATAAGCAGATGTGAATCAGATTTGAAAGAATGAATTTTAGAGGCACAAGCTGGTGATGAATTCTATCTCCAGATTAAAGAGAAATTGCAGCAGAACACTATAGAGGAGAATTATGCAAGATATCAGCTGGGTAAGGATAATGTTCTCATCTAGTAGAACACCAGGCTATACATTCCAGATAGTGTAGACTTAAAGAAACTGGTGATGGATGAGATACATAAGAAGCCATACTCAAGACACCCAGGGTATCAGAAGACTATAATAGCAGCAAGGAAGCAATACTTTTGGCACGGTATGAAGAAGGACATAGCTGAGTATATTGCTAAATGTTAGAAGTGCCAACAAGTCAAGGCAGAGCATCAACATCCAGCAGGATTGTTGCAGCCCTTACCCATTCTAGAGTGGAAGTGGGAAGTGATTTCCATGGATTTTGTAACACGACTGCCCATGACAGTGAGGAAGCATGATTCAATCATGGTTGTGGTGGACAAGATATCAAAGGTAGCTCATTTCATCCCGGTCAAGTCCACTCACAAGGCTAATGACATTGCAGATATCTTCATGAGGGAGATATTCAGATTGCATGGATTGCCCAAGGCAATAGTTTCAGATCGTGACACCAAGTTCACATCCAATTTTTGGAAAGTTTTGTTCCAAGAGTTGGGAACTCAATTGAAATTTAGTACAGCCTATCATCCTCAGACAGATGGTCGGACTGAGAGAGTGAATCATATCCTTGAAGATATGCTAAGGATGTATGTGATGGATAATCCATCTAAGTGGGAAGACTATCTACACTAAGTGGAATTTGCTTACAAAAATGGGCATCAAGCATCATTGAAGATGAGTTCTTTTGAAGTGTTTTATAGTAGAGGATGCAGAACTCCAGTGAGCTAGGACAGCCTACTGAACAGAGTAGTGCTTGGACCAGAGGTGGTTGAGGAAATGGAACAGGAAGTTGTTAAGATTAGGCAGAATCTGAAGGCAACACAAGACATGCAGAAGAGTTATACAGATCTGAAAAGAGTGCATAAGGAGTTTCAAACTGGGGATCATGTCTACTTGAGAGTGAGACCCATGAAGAGTTCCATGAAATTGGGAAGTTGTGACAAGTTGGCACCAAGATATTGTGGTCCATTTGAAGTCTTTGATAGGATAGGGCCAGTTGCATATAGAATTGCATTTCCTACTAACATGAAAGCTCATAAATGGTACAGACCCCGCCCGCCGGAGAGGGTATTCCCATAGAAAATATTCTAGTGATCCCTTTCACCCCATCAAAGGATCACACTGTATCCCAGTGGAACAGATTTGTATATAACAGAGATAGGAAATATATTGTTTTGAAGTCGGAGACAAGGTTAAAGAGGCTTTTTGAGTAAGACATCGTCACCCATCGCGAAACTACTGTTATGCAGAACACAAAGCAAGCTCCTGTGGCTATGGCATCTACTATTGTGGCAGCAACTGAAGACAACGTAATCAACATAGTTAATGAGTTCGAGTCAGATAAGAAAAGGGCTCGTAAGCTGCAGCACACTGTAGCTAATAAGCAATCTTATAGAGATCTCGTGGTAAAGAAGTACAATCGCCTATTGTCCGATCATAAGGAGTTGTCAAATAAATTTCAACACATAGAAAAGAAAAGGAACACTTGGCAGTCCAAATGATGGTACTTGAAGCAGAGAAGAATGATTCTGAGGCACAAGTTTTTCAATTAGAAGAAGACAAACAGTTAATGACTGAGCAGTTAGAGCAAGCAAATAATAGAGCAATGGACATGTCTCCCTTTCACGAGCAGTCCTATGACATCTTGAGACAAATGCATGCAACATAAGAACTAATTACTAAAGAGGTTTGCAGACTTAAGACCATGCTGGATAGAATGAAGGAAATTAATGTTGAAGCTGTTAGACTTAGGAACAAGTACACTCAGGTAAAAGCAAACATTTTGAGCTAGATGGAGTGGAGAGAAGGAAAGGTGGTGTTAACACCAAAACTGACCCCCAAGGCTGAAAGAGGGTAATCTCGGGTAACCACTAACCAATCTTTGGTTTACGCTTCTGATCAAACATAAACAAAGAGGGCTCTCTCTATAAACTCATAGAATACTGGAAATCTTCAAAGGTGTCAATCAACGAAAACATACACCAGCATTCAACATTAAAGATATTCAATTACGATAATGCACAGAAGATCATATTTTTGTTTATGGAACAAAAAATGACTTAAGAGCTATTTGGTTAAAAACACATGGATTTCATTTGGGGCGATGGAGTCACATTTAACTGGTTCTGCAAACATTATTCACAAAGATTTAGCGAACGCATTCACAAGGGAAAGGTAGCAAGTAGCTAGTAGTCAAATATCTTTAATTTGTGGAACAGAAGAGAGAAGAAAAAGTCCATCAATGTAAGGCATCTAACAACGATGAATCCTACGTCTAGCAGAATATATTTGGTGAAATACTTGGAATAAGCTAAGCAGAGCATAATCTCTATGAATTCTACTTAACTTTCACCTTGATCCAAGATAAAGGAAATATCATAGAATGGACTAACAAAAGATAGAAACACATTTGCACATGGGAAAAAGAAAGTTACAGACTACCAGACCGATTACACAGGAATCCTTGTCAAAATCCGCAGGCATCAAGCTCTGCAAATTCTATTAAACAGCTCCAAAAAAATGTATTACAAACTGATCATCAAAATACAAATACTTTCTCATAAGATTTTTCAACCCTTGTGTCTCTGATTACAACTGTATATATAGTTGGCCTTGAGCTGTAGACTCGGCTCCTTCTCAACAGAAATTAGTTACAACCAATTGACACCTATCTAACAGCCAAAACGGACATCGTTTGCTGTTGTTATCCTTAAACAAATATCTACGGGAAATATTTTAACTGCCATTTATAATTACATAGCCTCTTCTCTACATAGTCCAACTATTTTAAACAAAAGTACAAAAATACAAAGATGTAGCTGCTGCCAGCTGGATTGCTTTCACTATGGTTGAATGACTTCATTGATTATCCTTTTCTACCAGCTGCTCTCCTTCTTTTCGAGATTATGTGATGTGGATCATAGTTCAATGCAGCTTGGGATGGGAGTCGTAGCTCTTTCACAACCCTTTCTACTACTGAGAAGGCCGTCTTGTGCTTGATCACAAAGGAACCCATGGTCCAAGGGAAAGTTATGTCAGATGACTTCTTGATATCTATGAAATGTTCTCGTTCAACTATCAGCTTCTGCCTTATAAACTCTATATGGAACAACCTAGGTGTTAGAAATGCAGGGAGTACATATGGTGGATGTGAAAAACCATAGACTCTAATTATGGTTCCATGTTTTAGAAGAAACTAGTCTCCAATCCCTTTTTCCATAGGGGGTTGTAGCAAGTCCTTCATCTATGGAGGCAATCTAGGAAAGCCTTTCTGAAAAAAGGCATGATACAACCACACCATCAATTCATTCATGAAAGGCATGTAATCTGAATACATTTTTTTGGTAATTTTCATTCCAAGTATCTGCAGGCTGTCTTCAACTGCCACTAGGAACATCTTCAGCAAATAAGACTGAAATCTGAATGACCTTGTCTTAGGGAAATCAATCAACTGAGAATGGATACTCTTAGCTAGGGCATCATTGAACCTCAAGCATGCTGTATGGACAAAAGAAGAAGGGTCCGTCTGCTCTACAAGGCAGGAACTCAAGACGCACATCAAACGAACTAATGTTTCTGGAACCTCCTGGTCGCTATCCAACCCTAAAAACTGGGCTATCATGGAGATTACCCATTTGGACTCTTCTCTGAACAAACTGACCTCGTTGGGGAAGGGTGAACCTGGGAAGAAAGCATTTGGTACTAGAGCATCATGGTAAAAACTCTGTTTGAGTTCCTCAGGGGCTAGACGAAAATACTGAACTAGGTCTTCCATTCGATATTCTAGGGATTTCTAATCAAATTCATTAGGGATGGATAAGGCCTTTCTAACCGTCGGGGATTTTATTGAGCAAAGGGCTTTAGTGCCAGAGGCATTTAGGATTACTTTCTGCATGGTGGAATAATTTGTTTCACACCACTCGATGAATTTGGGACAGTTGGGGGTCTGGGTAGTGGTGAACAGATGAAAGAAGGATTGATAAACTTTGTGGACATCTATCATCCTGCCCCTTATAACCTCCAACCTTTCTTTGGTCATATCCATAGAGATGTTTTCCAGTATGGTGTCGTATATGTCGCAATCTTTGTCCTCCCACTGGGGACCGGTGAATGGGGATTCAGCACTAGGGGAATCTCCTACTTCCGCCATTCAAACAATTTCATGGAAAACAAGAAAAGACAAAACCAACCTGGTGGTTCGACACCTGGAAAATCCTCCTCGACTTCTGGTTGGTTGGTCGGCTCTGCGGGATCAGGTTCCTTCGCCTTCCGACGTATCTGATATAGGTGGAATCCAAGTCTCTGCACCACTCTGGATTTTATAACGTTGGATTCCTTATCGTCCTTCCAAGTGTGGCAATGGTAAAGCCATATCTGTTAAGATTTAATATGCTAAGACAGAAAATAGCAGCATTACGTTCTATTTCAAAATAATAGCATATATAGGATCACTGAAGAAACAACAAGCATAGCATAAACACAAGAGACACAGATTTATCCTGGGAAACCCTCATGGGGTAGAAAACCCAGTAAAGCTTCCTCAATATAGATGACCAACAATATACAAAGATGCAAACCAAATACATGATCTCCTCCTCCATCATAGCAGACCTCTCCTCCACAAGTGCGCCACTCTCAAGTGAGTGAGTGTGTAAAATGAGGAATACACCTCCTCTATTTATACACTACTTTGACTTGTCTTTTACACAAGTCATGTAGGCTCGTATTTAACCAATGGGTTAAATACTCCACTACAACTAATTGGGCCAACCCCTCTAGATAAGTCTAATAACCCAAGTTACCACATTCCGACGGAGGAATAAACATCTCCGGATATACAATAAGATCTTCACGGAGGAATGAATCATCTCCGGAATAATAAAGTACAAATATAATATTATTTGAAGTTACAATATCTCAACACTCCACCTTAACAAGAAGGATATTATAACAACATCTGCACAAGCAAGGAGTCATCAACATCATACATGATACATCTATAAATCATTGGAAGATTTCTCAACATCATCAGTAACTCAAGCAGTTAGTGGAACATCTTCAATACTGGAACATCAACATCTTTAGTACTGAGTCTTTATCTTCTGCAGCACTCGAACAGCTACAACAACATCAACATCTGGATCCTCACGATCATCAGCATCATCATCATACAATCATCAGCATCGGGATCATCTCAATCTACAGCATCTGGATCATCTCGATCTACAGTATCTGGATCATCTCGATCTACATCATTTGGATTATCACGATCTACAGCATCTGGATCATCTCGATCTACAGCATCTGGATCATCTCGATCTACAACATCTGGATCATCACGATCTATAGCATCTGGATCATCTCGATCTACAACATCTGGATCATCTCGATCTACAACATCTGGATCATCTCGATCTACAGCAGCTGGATCATCTCGATCTACAGCATCTGGATCATCACGATCTATAGCATCTGGATCATCTCGATCTACAGCATCTGGATCATCTCGATCTACAACATCTGGATCATCTCGGTCTACAACATATGGATCATCTCGATCTACAGCATCTAGATCATCACGATCTAGAGCATCTGGATCATCTCGATCTACAACATCTGGATCATCTCGATCTACAGCGTCTGGATCATCACGATCTACAGCATCTGGATCATCACGATCTACAGCATCTGCATCATCATGATCTACACCATCTGGATCATCACGATCTACAGCATCTGGATCATCTGTATTAGTATCCACACCAATACATCTATTATCAAAACATGTATTCTTACTAATACATCTATCATCAAAAGCGTGTATTCTCACTAATACATCTATCATCAAAAGCATGTATTCTCACTAATACATCTATCATCAATAGGCATGTATTCTTACTAATACATCTATCATCAAAATCATGTGTTCTCACTAATACATCTATCATCACTAGCATGTATTCTCACTAATACATCTATTATCAAAACATAGCATCATACCCTGCAACACACACGATCATATTACAGGATGATCAATCCTGCTCATTTTAAGACACCTCACCATGTCTAGGGACGACGCAATCCCAATCTATTTACAGGATGATTAGTCCTTATCACTTTAAGACATCTCACCATGTCTAGGGATGAGGCAATCCCAATCTATTTACAGGATGATTAGTCCTTATCACTTTAAGACATCTCACCATGTCTAGGGACGAGGCAATCCCAATCTATTTACAGGATGATTAGTCCTTATCACTTTAAGACATCTCACCATGTCTAGGGACGAGGCAATCCCAATCTATTTACAGGATGATTAGTCCTTATCACTTTAAGACATCTCACCATGTCTAGGGATGAGGCAACCCCAATCTATTTATAGGATGATTAGTCCTTATCACTTTAAGACATCTCACCATGTCTACGGACGAGGCAATCCCAATCTATTTACAGGATGATTAGTCCTTATCACTTTAAGCATTTAAGACTATCCTTCCTTTTAGAATTACTGGATTTACTGTCTAAGGATGATTAGTCCAATCACAATCACATTTAAGACTATCCTTCCTTTCGGAATTACTAGATTTACTGTCTAAGGATGATTAGTCCAATCACAATCACATTTAAGACTATCCTTCCTTTCGGAATTACTGGATTTATTGTCTAAGGATGATTAGTCCAATCACAATCACATTTAAGACTATCCTTCCTTTCGGAATTACTGGATTTACTGTCTAAGGATGATTAGTCCAATCACAATCACATTTAAGACTATCCTTCCTTTCGGAATTACTGGATTTACTGTCTAAGGATGATTAGTCCAATCACAATCACATTTAAGACTATCCTTCCTTTTGGAATTACTGGATTTACTGTCTAAGGATGATTAGTCCAATCACAATCACATTTAAGACTATCCTTCCTTTCGGAATTACTGGATTTACTGTCTAAGGATGATTAGTCCAATCACAATCACATTTAAGACTATCCTTCATTCCGGAATTACTGGATTTACTGTCTAAGGATGATTAGTCCAATCACAATCACATTTAAGACTATCCTTCCTTTCGGAATTACTGGATTTACTGTCTAAGGATGATTAGTCCAATCACAATCACATTTAAGACTATCCTTCCTTTCAGAATCTGGATTTACTGTCTAAGGATGATTAGTCCAATCACATGCATTTTGAACCAAGGTCCAGGGATGATGCAGTCCTATCCTCTATTCTCGGAGACACCTGTCTACGTCTCACTTTAGGACTGAAGTCCAGGGATGATTCAATCCTTTTTCTTTCTCGGAGACATCTGTCTACGGCTCACTTTAGAACTTGAGTTCAAGGATGATGCGATCCTATTTTGTCCACCAAGGACTTCATTCTCAGAGACATCATGTCTACGGATCTCTTCAGGATGATGCAATCCTATCATGTCCACCAAGGACTTCATTCTCGGAGACATCATGTCTACGGCTCTCTTAAGGATGATGCAATCCTATCATGTCCACCAAGAACTTCATTCTCGGAGACATCATATCTACGGCTCTCTTAAGGATGATGCAATCCTATCATGTCCACCTTAGACCCTGTCTAAGGACCATCCACCAACCTCTCTGTCGCCATCACTAATATAGGTATCCACATCATCGACCTCACTTTCGATGCGTGCAATCTCATCATAAGTGATCACATCGCTCCCCCTTTCGAGGAGGGTCTTTCTGAACTATATTAAGTTTGTCTCTGAAAACTTTACTTGAGGCAGAGGTTTAGTTAGTACATCGGTAACTTGTTACAAATTCGAACTTTAATTCTTTTCTGCACCATATCTTGTGTATAGAAATGCCAGATCTCTATGTGCTTTGACTTATCATGGAATACTGGATTCTCTGCCATTTTGGTACAACTCTGTTTGTCACATAGGGTCATAGTTGGGTCCATTCTAAAGCCATACTGCTTCACAACTAGCAGAGCAAGCAGCCATATATTCCACTTGTGCTGAGAGCCACACTAGATTGCTTCCTTCTAAACCATGAGATCATGGCTGATCCCAGACAATAACATCTTCTCGATGTGCTCTTCCTGTCTGATACACTTTCTTCTCAATCAATATCTGTGTAGCCATCTAAATTCATGATCTCCAAGATAACATAGATCAAAGTCTATTCTACCTTTAGGTACCTCATCACATGCTTTGCAACTAACATGTGAACACGTCTAGTTTCCACTAGACACTGACACAAGGTGTTAACAGCAAAGCATATATCTGACCTAGTATTTGTTAGATACATCAATGACCCAATAATTTGTCTATACAGAGTTATATACACTAACTCTGATGAGTCATTCGCTAACAGCTTCAAGTTGGAATCCATGCGAGTGGTCATTCCAACATATCAAGTCCTTTTAATATTTCTCGGCATACTTTCCCTGCTTGAGAAAGATTCCTTCTGAGTCTTTCCATACTTCCACACCTAGGAAGTAATGCATCAATCTGAGATCTTTCATTTTCATTTCTGCAGCCATCTATCTGTGCCATCTCTTGTGAGATGGGTCTACTGATATAAGCCTCAACATCATTCGAACTATGTGGTGAGTTCCTTCTTGCATCCATTTCATCTGTGTATTGAAACCATATTCAACCTTGTAGCAAAGGTTGTGATCAACATCACCCATTAAGCTCATCAATTGACTATCGATCCTGGGTACCCATACAGAACCTGATTCATACTTCTTCTTTAATTACACCATTAAGAAGATGGTCTTATCTAGTCACTTGGAGCAAACATCTCGTCATGATTCTCTTCCTCTTTCTAAGAGAATCTTCTAGCCACGAGCCTTCTATATTTTGTTTGATTTGTAAATCTTCTTGTTGAACATCCATCATTTGTTCGGTGTTCATCATTCTTCATGATCTTTCCTACAAATCAAAATTAAGTACATGATTAGTACTACTTCATAATCATGAAATCATGTTGACATGATAACCTATTATGCATACATATATCATTTACATAGTTATGCAACTATCTTGACCAATACTTTGGCAAAACACTTTCTCATATCCTGTATGCATACAGTGGCTATCTAGATGCCTTCCATCTCTACCAGAACATACTATCGAGAGTGCACAGCTTTCAGCATGTCAGCAAAGAGGTTTCATTCTAGACAAGCAACAATGGAATGTTTGTCCAACTTACCAATCATATGCATATTAGTAGTATACTGCTCAATTCTCTATGAATGTTTACACTCAACATGATATATTCTAGAAATACAAATATGCATACAACCTATTACAGGCAATATCATTTACTATTTCAAATAACAACTCAAATACTTATCTTTAAAGTTTGTGTGGTTTCCTCCCGCTTGATCTTCTGTATATCTTTTGAACTTCTATTCATTCTGTACCACTGTGCATGCTCAAGTGTCATCCTCATGATCTCATACACAAACATACATTCATTAGTATATTCTCAATATTATCAAAACATTCTAATTCTAAATAATCTTGAATATGTATAGTCATGATCATTAGTATTCAGGGTTTCAAGGAAGTATTTTTTTACTCATGCATATTTTTGTTTGATCATAGTACTCTTCTGGTTAATTAAATCATCAAGATAAGAGACATAATATGCATAAACCCTTGATTACTAACTTTATGAATAAGCATAACCTATCACACCACGTATACTTATATAAGGGATCCTAACACAAGGTAAGATTCGATAGGAAAACATACCTGGATTAGTATACCTGCTTAGTTATGTACAACATACCTAAACAATCTCTTCAATGATTTAGAGATCCTGAGCTAGAACCTGCATGTCTCATAGGTTAAGCATAATATAACAAAGTCATACATACCTCGTAAGTAGAACAAAGATTATGGATGAGTCTTTGTCTTCATGTTGTCATGGTCATGGAACTTGATTTGTCTTTTGTGATGTACTTGTATCTTGTTAGCAGACAACATCAACCTCACACAACACCATAATGCATTAGTACAATCATATAGCCCTAATCAATGAATGTCTTCGATCATTCACATGCATTCATACTGCTACTAGGGTGATAAGAAAATTCTAACATTGGTCAAGATTGTACTAATAAATAATATGAAGACAAACACATTATGAACTTAATCAAGAATCAGATTTCAAGACATACCTGAACCTTCTTAAGTCATACCTGTTGAAACTTCTTGTAGTCTTCTTATGTAAGGCCTTAGCCTCAACTCCCCCTGAAACTTGATCTGGAGCTTGATTAGGGTTTGCTAGAGAAACCCTAAAAATTCAATCTTTGACTTTCACACTTCTGAATGGATGGAAGGATGTGTCTTGCTGAGCTGATCAAACTAACATACTTCAATTTTGAAATCTCCAAAATTTGACCCCTCAAAATTGCCTTCGAAACTTCTGTATCTTCTGGACAGGAACTCGAACTAGGGTTTGATGAAGCCCACCCTTCTGTCTAATCAAAAGGTTCAATCCAAGGCTCTAAACTCTTATTTTTCTGAGGAGCTTCCAGCCGTGGTTACAGACTTAAAAAATTCCAACTTTTGCTAAAGCCCTAATTTTCCATCTTTCCGATCAAAATCCCGAACTGGGGTTTGATCAAGCCCGGTCTTCTACCCAACCAAAAAATTCGATATTGGTCTCTAAATTTTGATTTTCCTGAGTAGCATTCAGCCGTGGATTTCGATTCCAAAAATTCTAACTTTCTCCGAAACCTTAAATTCTGGAAGCCATGAATGAAGGTGCTCCAAAAATAATTCTGTTTTGACAGAAATATGTACCTGATTGTTTCTGCTGTAACTCTGAACTTTTTTCTCCACAGGGTCTGAAAACATTTTCTGTGCTAGCTTGACCTGTCATCTTTCCATCCCCACAGGTCTGAACTCAATTGGAATTTCTGAGAGAGAGTTATGCCAAGTGTCGCAACGTGACCTGTTTATAGGATAAAACAGGAGAGCGAACTTGTACGTCATGCCACGTGTCACTAGTTCAACTTCAGCCTATGAAAACGTTTTTTGAGATAGTGCAGTCTGTGCACTACTTGTCACGTTTTACTAAATTTCATTTGGATCTTCCTAGCCCAAGTTATGCCAAGTGTCGCAATGTGATCTGTTTATGGGATAAAACAGGAGAGTGAACTTGTAGGGCGTGCCACATGTCACTGGTTAAGCTTCAGCCTCTGAAAAAGGTTTCTGAGATATTACAGTCCTTGTACTACCTGTCACTTTTTATGAAATTTCATTTGGAGCTTCCTAGCCCAAGTTATGACCTTTTTCCTTAGGTCACCTGATTTTGACTGAGATCTGGAAGAGGCAGAACCCTAACTTGTACTGGTCATAACTTACAAAGTACAACGAATATGAGGGTTCCCTTTGGACACAAGATACCTAGTGATGTTATATACGACCTGTAAAGGTTTCAGATCCTGAAACTTTGCCAAAATGGATTTATGGCGAATGTTCCACGATGACTGGTTTTTTGCTATATAAAACCCTAACCTTCAAATTGTCGTAAGTAAAGCAAGTGTCGTAAGTGCCATGCCTTGCCTTCCTTCAGGTTAGCTCTGATACCATGTTAATATTTAATATGCTAAGATAGAAAATAGTAGAATTACGTTCTATTTCAAAATAATAGCATATATAGGATCACTGAAGAAACAACAAGCATAGCATAAACACAAGAGACATAGATTTATCCTGGGAAACCCTCATGGGGTAGAAAACCCAGTAAAGCTTCCTCAATATAGATGACCAGCAATATACAAAGATGCAAACCAAAGACATGATCTCCTCCTCCATCATAGCAGACCTCTCCTCCACAAGTGCGCCACTCTCAAGTGAGTGAGTGTGTAAAATGAGGAATACACCTCCTCTATTTATACACTACTTTGACTTGTCTTGTACACAAGTCATGTAGGCTCGTATTTAACGAATGGGTTAAATACTCCACTACAACTAACTGGGCCAACCCCTCTAGAGAATTCTAATAACCCAAGTTACCACATTTCGACGGAGGAATAAACATCTCCGGATATACAATAAGATCTTCACGGAGGAATGAATCATCTCCGAAATAATAAAGTACAAATATAATATTCTTTGAAGTTACAATATCTCAACAATATCCATCATTGATCTTTTCCCACCCAAAACTCGACGATTTGATGGTTTTAATTTCACCGACCGCGCCAATTTGAGATGCGGTTAAATCACCAGCGAGAAAAATCAGTGCGGTGATCTCGAGCCTTTGATTTGCCCTTGGCGAATCTGTGTCGTTGAAAGTTGCACGATACATAACTCGACCGCGATGATTTGAAAAATAACATGCTTTCGCGCTTGTTGGATCAGCGCGAGGACTGTGCGTCGTAGATCTTTCTATATGTCGATCTCCACTGTCGATTGATTTCATCACTTGCCCGTCGATTACCACCCGCTCATTATGATATATTTCCTACATCTTCGTTCGCACAGTGGGCTCGGGACCGTCGATGTTCGGGGTATTCAATCTCAGCCATCATCGCCTATTTTTCTTATTTCCGGCATGTTTAACATGTTTGTTTATACTATGACCTCTAAAAACCGCCAGCTCCTCCATGACTGCTTCATTCCTTGAACTGTTCCCTACCATGCTGACCTCTGACTCCTCGGTCTCAAGGGATGTAGTCTGAGATTCGATTATCCACTCGGGTCTTGATGTTTCATGAGGTCTTTCCACCCATGCCAAAATATGCCATAGCATTCAGCACAATTTTTGGGGTGCTAACAGGTGGATTTCCCCAAGCACCTCCCGTTCAAATCTGTAGTCGATTTTAAGGAAGATATAGCGCTCATGGAATTTTGCAGGAACTGTGGTGCCAAACTAATTACTAAGATCCAGGTTACAATGGGAAAATGTAATAGCCAATATCAAAAGATTCAAGAGGTGCATGAAAAGTGCAAGGTTGTATTTCCCCAAACCCTTGATGAATTTCCAAGTAAAGAGCGACGCCTCCCCGATTTAAAAGATGAGCTGGGCTTTCAAATGGAATATGTGAAAAGAATTGATGTGTTAACCACAGATGATCTCCATCACTACATCGGGCTACCATTAGTACACAATCAAATGCTCCATGAAATCCGCCAGATAGCAATAACAGAAATGAAAAAAATCAAGGTAGAACTCGACAAGCATGTGACTTCTAAGAAAATCTTGCTTCCTTCACCTGGCAATGTTGTTATAAGAGACACTGGTGTTTTGTTCAGCTATATTGCAGAAGAAATTAAGAAGGTAGTAGCAATGGCAAGGATCGATAAAGGCACATTATTTACAGCAGAGACACCATCTGACACAGAAGCACCTTAAACGACTTCTATAGTTGAAGCAGAGGCACCACTCTAGAACTAGCTCGACAGATATAATGCATTGTTTTTGTTTTTTCCCTATTTTCAAATCATGAAGTCAAAGGACAATTGTCAATTTTGTTTCTGTTATGTAAAGGAGGCCACGAATCACTTCATTTTG
Organism: Larix kaempferi; assembly: GCA_027924585.1. Taxonomy (NCBI): domain Eukaryota; kingdom Viridiplantae; phylum Streptophyta; class Pinopsida; order Pinales; family Pinaceae; genus Larix; species Larix kaempferi. The sequence continues at coordinate 30,497,496 of BSBM01000622.1, read as the reverse complement.
TAGAGCATTTAAAATAAAATTAAAAAGAAAGGGAATTAAAGAAAGGAGACAGGTGGCAGCCTTGGAGGAATTTTGTAAACTTATATCTAGATGGTTAGTGCAGAGTAAAAATGAATTTTTCCAAGTGAAGGACAGTTTCTAGCTTGTACGTGAACTATTTCTCTGCATGTATAAGGAATTCGATTTTACCTAATGAAAGCCTGGGAGACTACATTTTTGCCTGAATGATATGTTGGATGTTTGTTGGATTACTCTTGTGTTATTCACACATTACTGTGAGATCTTTCCTTACTATTGTGAATTACTTTGGTGTAATGAATGATTCTCCTATTTTCCTGTGCAAAGATGTCTATCTCAAATGAGTAATGGAATGCTTTGACTAAATTAAAGCTATCTTTAATATCTTTTATATTCTGTTGTAGATGCATCTTTATGGTTAAATTGCTATCTGTCTGATCTTTAGATGTTTCTGTCGGTTTATTGCTCATCTTTAAAATTTGCTCTTTGCAATGATAGATTAAATTTGCTTTCACAGTTTTAGATTAATTTAGATTAGCTACCTGCATTTAGCTTAGGGAACTTGCATATCATCTATAAAATAAAATAACTAAACGGTGGATCGGGCCGCAACCAGTGCAAGAGTAAGAATCTTTAAATCTTACGGTAGCCGGAACCGTTAACCGAACAGATTCACTACATCAAACGGTTGACGATCTAATTGGGACTGTCTATCAGGGAGAATCCCTTGTTGATTGATGCTACGATTTCCGAGGCATAAACACGTCTATGGGTGGTGGCCGGGACATGCTGGGTATAGGTCGAACCCAGGCGGGGCATTCTAGTTCTATTGGAACAAGGACACATCGTTTTTCACATGGTGGTCATTCTTGCCATGGTACACAGCAGCATGCCATAGGGAGCTTCATGGATCAGGTTTGCTATTGTTTTATTTAATGTTCAAGTATTTGTTGTATTTTATTTGATATTGTATTATTTAATATATTTAACTTTGAATTACACATTGTTGACTTTATTTGTTTTAATGTACAGTTATTCAGGGCCTAGTCTCCATCCTCCAGGTGGGAGGACATCAATTCCTTTGACCTCAACCAAGCCATGGCAGCAACAGAGGAGATTGCGGGACCATACACACAGGTCACTTCTTTACTTTGAATAATTAGATCCTGTTACCAGTAATTTGTCTTCAGTAATTACAAATTAATTAGCATTGATTAATTACCATATTATCATCGTATTTTACAGTAGTGTTTATCATATTGTCTAAATTATTTGAGAGCTATAAATTCATATAATCCAACCAAACAAAAATGAAACCTTATAAAACATCAAAACCTAAGAAAACTATAAACATCTGTTCATGTTCACTTTAGGCATCCTAGACCTCTAATGATTATAGAAATGGGAGAGAAATTTCCAAAATCTGTCATTCTTACTTGACTAATGATGAGCCCGCATCTGGGGTTTTGGTGATTCCCACAGTGTCCTTCATCCTCAGACTACCATCCAATTCTTGCTTTCTCTTCCTGTGCTTGACCAATCCCATGTGTGTTATTGATGCTTTTCCATTTGTCACCATGTCATCCAAGTTATCTTTGCCATGTAGTCTCCTTATCCAAATCATCTTCAAATGACCACAATATGGGTCATTTGACTCTTGTCTCAATAGGTGTGCCAATGGCTCCAATGCCCATCACTTTGTCCACCAAATCAACCTTTGCTTCCATGTCCTTATGCCATGTGTTCTTCAAGCTTAAACTTTGAGAATATATTACCATGGTAATTATCACTATCCCCTGTATTTTACTAATAGGTTCTTTTAATGGTAAAGGTGGTCAAATCACTTCTATGCTTCTGCTAACTTTGTTGCATCAATTGAGTTCACTGAGATGTTGTACTTTTCACTTTTGCATCCACCGAGACCAATAGGAAAACTATTTATTGCTATGAATGTTCACTACATTGTGCAAAACTCTCAGGAAAAAGAGAATCATAGTGTGTTATAGGTCAAATCTGTACTTCTCCATCTGTGATCACCTTGATTTGTTGATCACACAAAAGGACAACTTGGATTGAAGAGCATGATAACCTCAGATGAGACTTTGACCTGACTCACCTTCCTGCAAGCTGACAAAACCCTAAAAAATATCATATTTTGGCATGGGCGCTACTCTTCTTAAGCAAACCAGCGCATATGCCCTACTCTGTAAGCTATATAGTAGTGCACACCTCCTAGTATGTGCTACTCTACTTCAGTAAACTAGCGCACAACATCAAAAAGTGGCAAACGCTAGTTGTTAAACACTATAGTTGCATGTTCGGCGCTACTCCACTGTGAAATAGTCGCTCACATCTTAAAATATGATCAAAAAAATATTAATTTGACGAATTGGGATTAGTTGCAGTTGGTTTCCCAACTTCCCCAACTTCCCCTTCAACCACCTCTCAGCCTGAACTGCCTACCTTGTTCTATAAACACAAGGAGGATTGAAGAGAGGGGTTAGACATATAGATAAGAGAGCCATAGAGAGACTCTTCTTATATGAGAAGCTTGTATTGAAGGTGGTTATGCTAGAGAAACTTTGAAGTCAAAGAGGAGCTGGAACCTAGGATCATGTTGCATGAGCATGTTGCAAAGTCAGGTATACTTTGTATCATTCATATGTTTTTGACAATAAAAGGTTGAAACATCTTTCTCGTCCCAAATCAAATGCTTAATGGAGTATGTATTTGTTTGGATCAATGGTGGTTAATGCTTGATGTTTGAATTACTTTTCAATTCCATCATTATTATATTGGCCAAGATACGCTGAGAAAGTTCTTTGTGTTGTAGGTTTATTGGACGGGAGATCGAGCGGAGGATTGAGCACAAGGTTGGACAAAAGCTAGGATCAAACTTCGTTCATAAGGTATGTCCTCAAGGTCTCTAATCTATTTCCCTTTATAAACACTTATGTAATGCAATCAGTATGTTTACCTATCACCCCCTTAAGTTGATAGTGTCTATTTCCTCACTATAGAGTAGTATTTCCCGCCAACATAGTGGCCAAGCTTCTAGAAATTCAAGAACCTGATGTTTCTCATGTCCTTATTACCCTAGTTTATTATCATGGGATTTCCAATTGATTCTAATATTTGACACTGAAAGTAATCATACTACTACTCCTAGAACATGCTATTAGGAAAGACATATAAACAACGTAAAACAACTTATCACATGTATTGTCACTAAAGTTTTTGAAAATGATGTAAGGCCCATAAGGAAGAGCGATAATCTTACAAATATGGTCTATGGGGCCTTGCTATTATCTTGATTCAAATAAAACTTGGTAAAACATTTGGCATCAAGAATACTCATTTAACTCATTTCACTCAAGATTTCTATGATTTCAATCAAGTGATATCATTCTGACAACATAACTATTCAATCAAGAACACATAGTTACTCATTCAATGCAAAAGAACATGGCACATTCAAGCTTGTAAGTAAGTTTATCATGAAAAGGATTTCTCTTTCTTCCTTTTTCTAACGATCAAAACTCTAAAGTGTATTAAATAACATGCACACTAACTTAATTTCTATTTAGCACCTCTTTGCAAATTGAAACAATGAGATGCCATTTTATTTGATGATGTAAACATTATGGAAATAAAGGGACTCAAGATCCTCACTCTAGGGATGCAAATACTTTTCCACTGGGTGAATCAAGCTTGTAGGAAACTACAAATCTATAAGAAGACATCAAAACCTAGGAACTCTTCATCAAGAACCCAAAGACATTTCATAGGTTTCCAAATCAAATTTGTAAATGGACATGAATTCCATTCGCTTATGAGGCACTGCACATCTCTCTAGGGCTAAAGGAAAAGCTCACCTACTCAAGGGGATGACTTTAGAAAAGGAAAAGCTCACCATGTCACCTTATTTAATTTTAATTTCATGCCATGCCACCTTCTATCCTTTTAGAATATTGAATATCAATGACAACTTTGGCCATCAAACACTTCAAGCATAAATTGTCAACCTTCTTTGCCACATTATCTTCAATGAATGAACACAGAATGGGTCATTTGTTCCTATCATGGGCCCAATCCATTGTGGGTCAAAGGACATGATCCCCACAACCATGTTCTTTACCAAGTCTTGAACAAATGGACTGCACCAATACAATAAAAACGTTATGTAATATCCAAAGCCCATAAAACCACTATCATCTAACATGAATATAAATTAATTGCAGTCATTTTTTTGAAGTACCATCGTTCTCATTCTCATTTGCATTGTGTTTAATATTGTTAATATTGTTTTTATAAATTCAATCTAAAAATTGTAGTGTTCGCAGGCTCCAGCGACCAGCCATCGCCACCGAGGATCAACAAATCTCCACATGCGTAGGTATCATGTGTATTAAAGCATAAATTTAATTTCAAATATGATGACTTGTTCATGTATATTTATATTTTTCTATATTAAACTATTTGGTTATAAATGTGTATGCATGTGCAAGCACCTCGGCCTGGCAGTGCCATTATTCCTCCCTCCTCGGCCTTTAGGCCACCTTATATGCCAGTTGTATCCCCTAGCATACATGCCCCATTCCCCACCCCCTTCCATCTAGGCCCCCCCTCCTATATAGCACCATGGTTCCATCCAGCTCCCCCTTATGTTTCATATCCAGCCCCACCTCCGTACCAGTTTCCCATGTTCCCACCTTCCCCCATCCGACCACGACACACCACCCATCCCTCCAATGCAACATAGACCTCCCCCCTGTTAAGATTCAATATGCTAAGACAGAAAATATCAACATTACATTCCATTTCACAATAATAGCATATACATGATCACTGAAGAAACAATAAGCACAGCATAAACACAAGAGACACAGATTTATCGTGGGAAACCCTCATGGGGTAGAAAACCCAGCAAATCTTCCTCAATATAGATGACCAGCAATATACAAAGATGCAAACCAAAGACATGATCTCCTCCTCCACCATAGCAGACCTCTCCTCCACATGTGCACTACATTCTAAGTGAGGGAAGTGTGTCAAATGAGGAACACACCTCCTCTATATATACACATCTCCGACTTGTACTTTATATTAACTAGGTCTGTCCCAACTTTACCACTGGGTTAAACACCCCACTACAACTGACTGGGCCGACCCCACTAGGGTGGTCTAACAACCCTTTGACCCACATAACACATACATGGCTGACCCCCACTAGGGAAGTCTAATAGCCCAAGTTACCACATTCCGACGGAGGAATAAACAGCTCCGGATATACAATAAGATCTTCAAGGAGGAATGAAATATCTCTGGAATAATAAAGTACAAATATAATATTCTTAGAAGTTACAATATGTCAGCACTCCCCCTTAACGAGAAGGATATGATAACAACATCTACAAGAGCAAGGAGTCATCAACATGATACATCTATAAATCATTGGAAGCTTTCTCAACATCATCAGTAACTCAACCAGTTACTAGAACATCTTCAATACTGGGTCTTTATCTTCTGTAGCACTCAAACAGCTACAGCAACATCAACATATGAATCCTCACGATCATCAGCATCGTCATCGCACAATCATCAACATCGTCATCACATGATCATCAGCACTGACATCACACAATCATCAGCATCGTCATCACACGATCATCAGCATCGTCATCATATGATCATCAACATCATCATCATACGATCATCAACATCGCCATCTAGATCAACATGATCAGCAACATCGTCATCTAGATCAATACGATCAGTAGCATCATCATCTAGATCATTAGTATTACTATCCACACCAATCATCTAGATCATTAGTATTACTATCCACACCAATACAAGTATACACATCATCAATACAAGTATACATACAAGTATCCTCATCAATACAAGTATACATACAAGTATCCTCATCAATACAAGTAGACATACAAGAATCATCATCAATACACATCATCAATACATAGCAACATACCCTGCAACACTCACGATCATATTACAGGATGATCAATCCCGCTCTCTTTAGGACATAGGTCCATGGATGATACAATCCAGATCAAGTTCCAGGATGATCAATCCTTATCACTTTAAGACAAGTCTCATGTCTAGGGACGATGTAATCCCATCTCGTACATTTTGAACCAAGAATCTAGGGACGATATAGTCCTATCATCAATTCTCAGAGACAAATGTCTACGGATCAATTCTGGGACCAAATTCCGGGGAAGATACAATCCCCTACCTGTTCATTCAGGACTACATTCTTGGAGACCCAGTCTACGGCTCAATTCTAGGACCGAATTCCGGGGACGATACAATCCCCCACCTGTTCATTCAGGACTTTATTCTTGAAGACCCAGTCTATAGCTCAATTTTGGGACCGAAGTCCGGGGACGATACAATCCCCCACCTGTTCATTCAGGACTTTATTCTCGAAGACCCAGTCTACGGCTCAATTCTGGGACCAAAGTTCGTGGATGATACAATCCCCCACCTGTTCATTCAGGACTATATTCTTGAAGACATGTGTCTACGAATCACTTCTGGGACCGAAGTCCGGGGATGATACAATCCTCCACCTGTTCATTCAGGACTTTATCCTCGAAGACCCAATCTACAGCTCAATTATGGGACCAAAGTCCAGGGACGATACAATCCCCCACTTGTTCATTTAGGACTTTATTCTCAAATACCCCGTCTACGGCTCAATTCTAGGACTGAAGTCCGGGGATGATACAATCCCCCACCTGTTCATTTAGGACTTTATTCTCGAAGACATATTTCTACGGCTCACTTTAGGAATGAAGTCCAAGGATGATCCAATCCTCACATGTCCACTAAGGACTTCATTCTCGAAGACATCTGTCTATGGCTCCTTTTAGAACATGTGTTCAAGGATGATGCAATCCCTCTTCTTTATCGGAGACACCTATCTATGACTCCTTTTAGAACATCTGTTCAAGGATGATGCAATCCCTCTTCTTTCTCGGAGACATTTGTCTACGGATCCTTTTAGAACATGTGTTCAAGGATGATGCAATCCCTCTTCTTTCTCGGAGACACCTGTCTATGGCTCCTTTTAGAACATGTGTTCAAGGATGATGCAATCCTTCTTCTTTCTCGGACACACCTGTCTACATCTCCTTTTAGAACATGTGTTCAAGGATGATGCAATCCCTTTTCTTTCTCGGAGACATCTATCTACGTAGATCCTTTTAGAACACATGTTCAAGGATGATGCAATCCCCTTGTCACCTTAGACCCTGTCTAAGGACCATCCACCAACCTCTCTGTCGGCATCACCAATATAGGTATCCACATCATCGACCTCACTCTCGATGTAGGCAATCTCATGATAAGTGATCACATCACTCCCCCTATCGAGGAGGGTCCTTCTGAACTATATTAAGTTTGTCTCGGAAAACTTTTACTTCAGGTAGAGGTTTGGTTAGTACATTGGATCGGTAGAGGTTTGGTTAGTACATTGGTAACTTGTTACAAATTCGAACTTTAGTTCCTTTTTGCACCATATCTCGTATATAGAAATATCAGATCTCTATGTGGTTTGACTTGTCATGGAACATTGAATTCTCTGTCATTTTGGTACAAATCTGTTTGTCACATAGGATCACAGTTGCGTCCATCTCTAAGTCAAACAATTCTGAATCCATGCTGCTTCACAACTTAGCAGAGCAAGCAGCCATATATTACGCTTGTGCTAAGAGCCACACTAGATTGCTTCCTGCTAAACCACGAGATCATGGCTGATCCCAAACAATAACATCGTCTCGATGTGCTCTTCCTGTCTGATACACTTTCTACCCAATCAACATCTGTGTATCCATATGAAGTCATGATAACATAGATCAAGGCCTATCGTATCCTTTAGGTACCTCATCACATGCTTTGCAACTATCAGGTGAACACATCTAGTTTCCACTAGATACTGACTCAAGGTGTTCACAGCAAGGAATATATCTGGCCTGGTATTTGTTAGATACATCAACGACCCAATAATATGTCTGTACAGAGTCACATCAACTAACTCTGAGGAGTTATCAGCTAACAACTTCAAGTCGGAACCCATGAGAGTGGCCATGGCTTCACATTCCAACATATCAATTCTTCTCAAGATTTCCATAGCATACCTTCCCGGGATGAGAAAGATTCCTTCTGAGCCTTGCCATACTTCCAGACCTAGGAAGTAAGAGATCTTTTATTTTCATTTTTGTAGCCATCTCTCGTCAGATGGGTCTACTGATATGAGCCTAAATATCATTCGAACTCTGTGGTGAGTACCTTCTTGTATTCATGACATCTGTATATAGAAACCATATTCAACCTTGTAGCAAAGGTTGAGACCCTCATCACCCATGTTGATCATTAAGCTCATCAATTGATTATCGATCCTAGGTACCCGAACATAGCTTTCTTCAATTGATTCGCACTTCTTCTTCAATTACATCATTCAGATATTGGTCTTATCTAGCCACTTGGAGCAAACATCTCGTCATGATTCTCTTCCTCTTTGTAAGAGAATCTTCTAGCCACGAGCCTTCTATAGTGTGTTTGATTTGTAAATCTTTTTTTTGAACATCCATCACTTGTTCAGTGTTCATCATTTTTCATTATCTTTCCTACAAATCAAAATTAAGTACATGATTAGTAATACTTCATAATCATGAAATCATGTTGACATGATAACCTATTATGCATACAGATATCATTTACATAGTTATGCAACTATCTTGACCAATACTTTGGCACAACACTTTTCCATATCCTGTATGCATACAGTGGCTATCTAGATGCCTTCCATCTCTACCAGAACATACTATCGAGAGTGTGCACAACTCTCAGTATGTCGACAAAGAGGTTTCATTTTAGACAAGCAACAATGGAATGTTTGTCCAACTTACCAATCATATGCATATTAGTAGTATATTGTTCAATGCTCTATGAATGCTTATACTCAGCATGATATATTCTAGGAATACAAATATGCATACAACCTATTACAAGCAATATCATTTACTATTTCAAATAACAACTCAAATACTTATCTTTTATGTTTGTGTGGTTGCCTCCCGCTTGATCTTCTATATGTCTTTTGAACTTCTATTCATTCTGTACCACTGTGCATGCTCAAGTGTGCACTAGTGTCATCCTCATGATCTCGTACACAAACATACATTCATTAGTATATTCTCAATATTATAATTCTAAATAATCTTGAATATGTATAGTCATGATCATAGATAATAAACATTAGTATTCAAGGTTTCAGGGAAGTCTTCTTTTACTCATGCATATTCTTGTTTGATTTGGTTAGTTAAATCATGAATCAGGATAAGAGACATAATATTCATAAACCCTTGATTACTAACTTTATGAATAAGCATAACCAATCATACCAAGTATACTTATATAAGGGATCCTAACACAAGGTAAGATTCTAACTTGACATAGGAAAACATGCCTGGATTAGTATACCTACTTAGTTATGTCTAACATACCTAATCAATATCTTCTTTGTTCTCTTCAATGATTTAGAGATCCTACGCTAGAACCTGCAAATCTCATAGGTTAAGCATAATAGAACAATGTCATACATACCTTGTAAGTCGAACTTCTATGTGATCAAATATTATGGAGGAGTCTTTGTCTTCATGTTGTCATGGTCATGGAACTTGATTTGTCTTTCGTGATGTACCTGTATCTTGTTAGCAGATAACATCAACCTCATACAACACCATAGTGCATTAGTACAATCATATAACCCTAATCAATGAATGTCTTCTATCATTCACATGCATTCATACTGTTACTAGGGTGATAAGATAATTCTAACATTAATCAAGATTGTACTAATAATTAATATGAAGACAAACATATTATGAACTTAATAAGGAATCAAATTTCAAGACATACCTGAACCTCCTTAAGTCATACCTATCGAGACTTCTTGTAGTCTTCTTATGTAAGAAGGCCTTAGCCTCAACTCCCCCTGAAGCTTGATCTGGAGCTTGATTAGGGTTTGCTAGAGAAACCCTAAAAATTCAATCTTTGACTTTCACACTTTTGAATGGATGGAAGGATGTGTCTTGCTGAGTTGATCAAACTAACATACTTCAATTTTGAAATTTCCAGAATTTGACTCCTCAAAATTGCCTTCGAAACTTCTAGATCTTCTGGACAGGATCCTGAACTAGTGTTTGATGAAGCCCACCCTTCTGCCCAGTCAAAAGGTTCAATCCAAGGCTCTAAACTCTTATTTTTCTCAGGAGCTTCCAGCCATGGTCACAGACTTAAAAAATTCCAACTTTTGTTGAAGCCCTAATGTTTTCATCTTTCCGATCAAAATCCCAAACTGGGGTTTGATCAAGCCCGGTCTTCTACCGAACCAAAAAATTCGATCTTGGTCTCTAAATTTCGATTTTCCTAAGTAGAATTCAGCCGTGGACTCGGATTCCAAAAATTCCAACTTTCTCCAAAACCCTAAATTCCGGAAGCCATCAATGAAGGTGCTCCAAAAATAATTCTGTTTTGACAGAAATATGTACCTGATTGTTTCTGCTGTAACTCTGAACGTTTTGTTCCACAGGATCTGAAAACTCTTTTTGTGGTATCCTAACCTGTCATCTTTCCATCCCGACAGGTCTTACCTCAATTGGATTTTTTGAGAGAGAGTTATGCCAAGTGTCGTAATGTGACCTGTTTATGGGATAAAATCGGATATCGGACTTGTACGGTGTTCCACGTGTCACTGATTCAGCTTAGGCCTCTGAAAACATTTCTTGAGATAGTACCATCTGTGTAATACCTGTCACTTTTTATGAAATTTCATTTGGATCTTCCTAGCCCAAGTTATGACCTTCTTTCCTAGGTCACCTGATTTTGACTGAGATCTGGAAGAGGAAGAAACCCTAACTTGTACTGATCATAAATCACAAAGTACAACGAATCTGGGGGTGACCTTTGGACACAAGGTACCTGGGGATGTTATCTACGACCTGTAAACATTTCAGATCCTGAACCTTTGCAAAAATGTATTTATAGAGAAAGTTCCACAATGACTGGGTTTTGCTATGTAAAACCGAAACCTTCAAATTGTCACAAGTGAAGCAAGTGTCGTAAATGCCATGTATTGCCTTCCTTCAGGTTAGCTCTGATACCATGTTAAGATTCAATATGATAAGACAGAAAATATCAGCATTACATTCCATTTCACAATAATAGCATATACAGGATCACTGAAGAAACAACAAGCACACCATAAACACAAGAGACACAAATTTATCCTAGGAAACCCCCATGGGATAGAAAACCCAACAAAGCTTCCTCAATATAGATGACCAGCAATATACAAAGATGCAAACCAAAGACATGATATCCTCCTCCACCATAGCAGACCTCTCCTCCACAAGTGCACTACATTCTGAGTGAGGGAAGTGTGTCAAATGAGGAACACAACTCCTCTATATATACACATCTCCGACTTGTACTTTATATTAACTAGGTCTGCCCCAACATTACCACTGGGTTTAACACCCCACTACAACTGACTGGGCTGACCCCACTAGGATGGTCTAAAAACCCTTTGACCCACATAACACATACAGGGCCGACCCCCACTAGGAAATTCTAATAACCCAAGTTACCACATTCCGACGGAGGCATAAACATCTCCGGATATACAATAAGATCTTCACGGAGGAATGAAACATCTCCGAAATAATAAAGTAGAAATATAATATTATTAGAAGTTACAATATCTCAACACCCCCCCCCCCACATTCCCCAACCACACTCGCTTCCCCTTCTAGGGTGCCCCAACCCATACTACAGCCAGTTGAAATTTATAGATCTAGACATGCACGTCCACTTCACCCACCCCAGTCCATGCCTCCTTCTGTTACCCCCCCTTCTTACACTGTGCCCCCCAGTGGTGTAGCCACCGTCAATGTGGCTACATCCTCCCCTATACCATCCACCCTAGCATCGGAGAAGGTTGTCTAGCTGACTGCTCCATCCGCCAGCCCTGAAGACCAGCCGGTTGTGTTCACAGTGAGATTGACTAGTTTATGAAAATCTCGTTCAATTTTAAGGAAAATTACTATATGCATCTAATTTCATCATTTATCTGATTGTTCTAAATGTTGCAGGGTGGCATTACTGAGAGAGACCCCCTCACGACTTACAGTCTCGCATGAGGTGAGTTATCTAAGATTTGAAAACTATTTTTACTTCTAAATTATGTTTTATACTTGTATAATTGCCAGGAAAAGTTGACATATTATTGTTGTCATTTCAGGGCTCAGGGGGACATGCTCCAAGATGCCTGAAGGACGGAGCTTCCTCTAGCATGAAGAAGAGGAAGATAAATTTTGGAGATGCACCTAGGAGATCCGAGGGTGGGAAGGAGGATTGAGAGACCCTCCTATGTACACTAGCCACGATGTGGCATTTTCGGCACAAGTTGCCATATTTTGTATAGAGCACCATGGGCCATATTTTGTATAGGGCACGAGTTGCCATATTTTGTACAGGGCACGAGTTTCCATTATATAGACGTTGGGAACGATGTTCCATTTTTCCAAAAAGTGTACATGATTAGATAAATTTTGCATATCAATAGATGGATCTACACTTGTCTATATGACTTTGTCTTTGATTACATTTTTGCATACATAATTTTGTCTTCGATAACAATGTTATGGAACAGTTTTCACATACATATAGATGTTATTTCTAGACACCAAGTGACCTCAATATGAGTCCCTTGTATTTGAATGGGTCTTGCATCTTTTCCTTTCAGCAACAACATACCTAACCAAGCAAACTAAGGAGTGATATTTACATTACAAAGTGTTGTGACTTTAGGGCTACAAAAAAATAAATAGAAGATGATGACTTCTTCCATACTTAACCTTGTAATGGTTATAATAGTCAATTCTAACAATCATTGCATCACATATTATATCAAATTAACCTAGATATATGAGAAGTTCATATGTGTGCTTGGATGGAAGGGTTAACCATATCACTTGAATTAGTTCAAACATGAGGGGTGTGCATAGGTGCAATTGGATTGAGAAATAAAAGAGAAGTGTTAATGTAGTTACATATGTTCTTTGTGTGTTAGTATGTGCCTTTAATGAAAGCATGGTTAATGTGTTGAACTACTACTTGCACAAGTTGGCATAGACCCTTAGTGTTGATAATGTCTTCAATGTGTTGGTAATATTGATAATCACTCTTTGTAATTTAAGTATCTTGTATTTTTTTAGGTTAACACACATATTGAACATAGTCAACTCAATGGTTCAAGACATCATTTTACCCCATGATCCATGGAAGATTCATTGGAGTCATATGAACCTCATTGTCATCACCTCAACCATAGTCAAGACACCAAGATCCATCCTTAGTAGTTGTAATACCCCATTTTTCCCTTGATGTAAATATTGCTTATGTACAATATGTGTAAATTCCCTAGTATGGAGCTCAAGGCCAAGGCCCCACTAGTGGATGTTTCGGTTTATTGCTTAGGCAAGTACTGATGCAGTTTGATTATTCATGGGCTACTAAGCCATGAAGAATGTAAATGATGTAATTATTACTGAATGAATAAAATAACCAAGAAGCTGGCTAAGGAGGCAACGAACGAGAAGGGGGCATTGTGTATCCACTAGGGAGAGGTGAGGAGGTTTGGGATTGGTTTTCCATGTTGCCACATGTCTGACTGAGAACCCGTTTGAACTCCTTGCTGACATTAATGCGATTTCAGAGGGTGGTTGAGAACCAACTACTGAGTCTGATGGAGTATGGAGCATGCCTGCGATTTCATATGGCAGAGCATGGCTCTGATCACTTGTGCATGAAGGCATCGAACGGCCTAGGATAACTCGCAGAGCCGGTTGTGAACCACGGGGGGGGAAGGATTCAAAGACACACACTCATCAATTCATGACTCACGCACCTAATTCCCTGTTTGGAACGCTCGCGCTACCATTGTTGAGACCATTGACCCTCGCAGAGGATTCACCTGCGTGTTTTCCTGTAAGTAGCGTGCCCCTGCGTGGGAGAACTAGCCGAGAATGGGTAGCTATGACACCTTGTGTGTAGAACCCTAGTACAGCGACGGGTAGAGTCAATAGAGAAGGTTGCAGAGTGGTTTGCGTAGAGCAACCGTGGGAAGACCCCAAGTTGGGATATGTCTTGTTGTAAACTGTGGGAGAAGGGTTGGATTGCTGGAGAAACTCAGTGAAGGCTATAGTCTCAATGAACTAGTTACTGGACCTTTCTATGCCCATCCTGGAATAGAACTGGAAGGGAAGGACCTTGTGAGACTGTACAGCAGTGATAAGATCTTCCTTGTGTTGGATGTGGTAGGTATTGTGGGTGCTAGGTCGGGTGTGAGTGACTAGACCTTTCTATGCCCATCCTGGAATAGCACTGGAAGGGAAGATGCCTTGAGAGACTGTGTGATTGTGTAGTAGGTCTTCCTTGTGTTGGATGTGGTAGGTATTGTGGGTTCCAGGTCAACTGAGTGCTGGGATGCCTGCAGTTCTGTGATTGAACTCACTGGTTTAGCAATGCCTCCTTGTTATGCCTGTGTGCTGAAGAACCCTTCTAGGTTGGCTTAGCATGGGTAGGTGCCCTGGAATGCTTGTTAAACCCAACTACAGACTAGTTTAGCATGTGAATGGAGCATTGACTGTGAGAGAACCTATTAGCCCTCCTTAGTGGATACACTACCCATCTCGGGGGTGATCTCTCAGTCGAAAGAGTATAGGCTAGACAGAGATCTAAGGTTGGGTGGAATGTTGCTCTCACTTAGCCAGTTGCTTCAGAATTCAAAGATAAGTATTCTGTTATGGTAAATGATGTGGTTTCATTATTATGATGAATGCTTGTATAATCATGGAATTATTGTATGTATGGTTATATGAATGGTTGACATGAAGTCATCTAAAGGCCTGAGTAACAGGCTGAATCCACTGTGTGTATTTATCTTGTATTGCAGGAACTAATGCTTGTAATTCTTGCATATGATAGATGTGTGAGTTAAGTTTGTGGATGCATTTTATATGTGATGATGTATGATAGAGATCCATTGTTTTGGTAATGAATGTGATGTGTACTAACCCTGTGAAGGAAAGGTATATTTATATTTGATTCTTGAGAAGTTAGAGAAGCCCTAGAGGTCGTTTCAGGAACCTCTGTGAGTCAGATAGGAGGAAGGGACCTGTAATACCCCATTTTGACCCTTAGGATATATTATCATTTAATGTAAATACTGTGTACATGTGACGTATGTTTTTCTAGCGTGGAGCTCAAGGCCAAGGCCCCGCTAGTGAAAACCCGAATTTGATTTAAAAGGGCAAGCATTGATAATTGATGCCCATGTGCTCTTAAGCCATGGAAATTGTAATAGGATGTAAATAAACATCATGCAATATAAAATTCCAAGACTGGCTATGGAGGCAACGAATGAGAAGGGGGCCATGTGTATCCACTAGGGAGTGGTGAGGGGGTTGTGGGGATGAACCATATGCTGCCAAATGTCATTATGAGAACCCATTTGACTTTCCTTGATGACATTTAATTCTGTTGTAAGGAAGTGGTATAAGAAATTCGTATGGCTTCAATGGAGCATGGGCAGCCCAAAAATTCGTATGGCAGAGGATGGGCTCTGTTTTCTTGTACCACAAGCCACTCTACCTCATGGGAGTTGCTTCTTCCTCATCCCCATTCCAGTGTGGAAGTTATCAGCACCATTTTCCATCCAAAAACGATTTGCCAGCAAAGAGCAAAACCAGAAATCGCGACTTTGAAAGAACCCGCGTTTTGGGAAGCCAAAAACGTCAAAATATGGTATCGGACAGTGAAATCCAATGGGGGATCCATTGGTATGAACCTTGGGGCAAATTTGGGAGCATTAGCTACCCCGAAATCCGTAGGAAAGCCCAGTTTTTGCAGCCCAGAAATGAAGTGACGGGATTGAGCTATTGGATAACAGAACTGTGAGAAATCCAAGTGTGAATGACTGAGCAGAGGTTTGGTTTGCTTGATAAACCCAGTGAAGGCTAGAATCTCAAGGAATTAGCAGCTGGACCTTTCTATGCCCACCCTAAAGAGAACTGGAGGGAAGGGACGCCTGAGGGACTGTGCAGCAGAGAAGGGGACCTTCCTTGTGTTGGGGTGCGGTAGGTATTGTGTGTGCCATGACTGCTGAGATCATTTGAGATGCCTATAGCTTTGTGGTTGAGCTCACTGGCTTAGCATCGTCCTCATTTGTCATTTGTATGCTTGATAAACCCAACGGTGTGTTGGCTTAGCATAGCTGATGACCGAAACCATAGCTGTGAGTGAGCCCAGCTAGTTCCTCCTTAGTGGATACACAGCCCAGCTCGGGGGTGATCTCTCAGCTGAAATAATATAGGCTGGACAGAGATCTATGGTTGGGTGGAACGTTGCTCTCACATAGCCAGTTGTTTGGACAGCTTCATCTTCAAGATAAGTGTTCTATGTATTATAAATTATTTGCATTTTGTGTTCTGCAATATGTTAAATTGTCCATGTCTAACGAAATGAATTAGTTATCTTAATTTGGAATCCATGCATGGTATTGGAACGAGATTGAGTCTTTACATGCTGAATCATCCTCTGTTGTCATATATATATATATATATATGTTAGGCATTACTGTTTGTGTGCTTGCTAGTATGTTTATTCCGCTGTGTTTTATTGAGTTGAAGCTGCACACAGAAGTTTTTAATTGTCATGAATTTATGAGTAATGTAATATTGGGGCTAAGTCTGCCAAAAGCCTCGGTGTATTGTTAATGTTTCCTTCCCTGCATTTGACGATGGAAGGGGACGTTACAGAGTGGTATCAGAGCTCTAGGTTCAACACTACGGCTATTGGGCCCTTCACAGAGATATAAATCATTGTGTGTACATGCATTTTGTATTTGGAACTAAAATGCATTAAAGAAACCTCAAGATTGCATGGCTTCTATTTGTTGGAATGGGAAATCATTTCCATGACTGTTTGGGGATTTTTACAAGCTGCTTGCATTGATTGCATTCTATGAAATAGAGGAAGGAGGGAGAAAATTCATTTTTAGGCTGAATGCTTGCTCTAATTGTCCCCAATGCTGTAGCATTCAGTTTTGTATTCGTTTGTTTGCCTCCATGGAGGAGAGAAAGGAGGGGCAACCTCTGCCATCTTATATTGTTTTGTTGTTGTTGTTGTTAATTGCTGTGCATAGGAGATGATGCATCGTGTGCTTGAGACCTTGATTAATGATGAATCCATGTTCCTTGAATGTCCATGATGCTTTGAATGCATGAACTTGAATGTTGAGCATGGCTGGAAATGAGTTATGTTTGTTTAAAAGCATGAATAATCAGTTGTTACAGTCCCATGTCTTAATGATGATTGTTAATTACAATGAATCCACATTGTGTGGCCGATTGATGGTTTTCAGAAGTGAGGAAAGCTTGCAAATTACGCCCTTATGCTCATGAGTTTTCTTGCCCATGCTTGTTGGATGCTTGAAGATTAATTGTGAATCCATTGGTTGGATTGTTGAATGTGAAATGAAAAGAAAATCCCTTATTAGAGATGCAAGTTCTTGTCATTCTCTTACTGTTTTTATGCAAGTTTGATCTATAGTAGTTCACCTCTGTAAGGGGACGAAAGGGCACATTCCAGAATATTTTCTAAACTATTGTGAAAAGTTGCAGTTGCAGGCAAGAGACAGAACGGTTTTGATGTGGAATTGGGAAGTTGGGGGCGTAATTTTGATTTGGAAAAATGGTAGGATCATATTTCTCATATGTAGTAGAGTACCACACCATTGCATAGACCTCTCCAAGAGCTTTCCAACGGTACCAAATTCGTCCAATTTGGTTAAGGGACGAGGGAGATATGACCCCCGCAAGCACGCAGGTTGCACGCAGATTGCGTGCGGATTGCGCGCAAGTCGCGTACAGATTGCGCGCGGATTGTGCGCAGATTGCGTGCGGGTTGCACGCGGATCGCGCACAGATTGCGCATAGATTACGCGCGGATTGCGTGCGGGTTGCGCGCGGATCGCACACAGATTGCGCATGGATTGCGCGCGGATCGCGCGTGGATTGCGCACAGATTGCGCGCAGATTGTGCGCGGATCGCGCACAGATTGCGCGTGGATTGCATGCGGGTTGCGTGTGGATTGCGCACGGATCGCGCGCAGATTGCGCACGAATCGCGCACAGTTGCGTGCAGATTGCGCGCGGATTGCGTGCGGGTTGCGCGTGGATTGCGCACGGATCGCACACAGATTGTGCACGGATTGCGCGCGGATCGCGCACAGTTGCGCGCAGATTGCGCGCGGATTGCATGCGGGTCACGCACAGATTGCGCGCAGATGGCGTACAGGTTGCGCGCAGATGGCGTGTAGGTTGCGCGCGGATAGTGCGCGGATTGCGCGCAGGCGCACAGGTGGAGCACAGGATGCAAAGGGAGTTAAAAATGTGAAAAGTAAGAAGTAGTTAAACCCAGAATTTTATAAAAGATGAATGGTGCATCGAAATTGAGATCCGCGAAGTGCCGAGTGTTCCTTGTTATGTGGACTAACTTCGCTCGATATAAAAGTTCTGTGATTCTTCATAGATTTTCTTCCACAGGTGGCTGAATTTGGCATTTTGGACCAAATACAACTGTGTAAAATGTGCAGAATTATTGGTAAGAGTTGTCATTTTTGAAGAGATGTAGTTCCCGCACCCGATGTCGGAATGGAGCATGAAGATAGGCATTGGAAAGCTTGTCCAGTAGGGAACAATGATGCATGACCAGAGTTTGAATGAGGTCTACATATATCATAGATATTGAGTGCAGAAGAGTGCTAGTGGCTGTTTTGACAAACAAATTTTGTTGTCAATATGGGCAATTTCTACAATTGCATGATATGGAAGAGGAATTCCATGTTACAATGAGGGATTGAAAAGGGAAGAATTCCTTAAACCCCTGTTTGTTATCATACTTATAATTATGAAATTGTCATATTGCATAAAAATGTTAAAAATGTAAGGGATTACATAGGTGTATATGCACTAGATGGCATCTTAACAAACATTGCATAGTGCACATGGAAATGCTTGTGCATAAATGAGATATTGCATATTGGTAGAATAATGAAGTCTGCATATGCAATGAACCACTAATGGAGAATATTGTGGTTGATAATCACTATTGATGTTGGTATTGGTTGTAGGACCAAAGATAACAAAGAGCATGGCTAAATGTGTTGAGGATGTTGTTGCATGAAGCCAACAACCTTATGCAGAAAGGATGGTGCAACAAATCTATGATCATAAAGTTGGCAAAAGGACTGAGCAGCCTTGGTAAGAGGCCAACTGATCTGGTAACATCAGGCGATGTTAATGGTAACCATGCAGGTAATGATTAGTGGTGCCAAATTGCATGAAGGTTGAAAGAGGATTTGGTAAGATCTCTTCAACTATGTTTGAGCTATGTTGAGTTAGTTTGCATGTGATATTGAATACCAATTGGGACTGTTTAGAAATCTCAATGCATTCATATGAATTTATATCATGCCATGTATATGTTGGTTATGTGCTTAATAACCAAAGCAAGTGAGGACTGGTGGTCCTGATTATGGTAATGAAAGTTATATGAGATAGTCATGTTTCAATTATAATATGCTTGAATGCATAGTACTCATGAAACAATGCAAGGTAGCATTGAGTAGATGTGCATTAAGAGATTTTATAAATCTTGTGATGCATTGTATGAATGCATAGGACTGATGCATATGTTATTGCAAAATAAATAATGAATGAAATGATGAATTGATGATAATTCTAGGATCATTTCATGGGCTGTTATGAATGCAGAATAGTAAGTGCATGAAGAGCCCAATCATGATCGATGGGCTGCTAGAATGCTCTGTGGAAGAACAGAGTTGTATGAATGATATGGCTATGAGAATAATATCACAATTGCAAATCAAATTTATGTGAGAAACAGATTTGAAAATTTGATCTAGAGCTTATGAGAAGAAATCTCATGGTTGAGAGCTCTAAGTTCTGTTAGTAAGAACAGTTGTAAATATCAGATTTGTAAATGTTTCGGATTTGAAATTTTGCTAATAATTGCTAATGACTGTTTGGCTTATATGAAAATGTGTCAGGAGGACATGCTATAAGTGGATGCTCATGTATGGCAGCGGGCATCAGACCATAACGGGCAGAGTGGTGCCACTTACAAGAGCCAAGCAATATGAGGATAGCCTCATGGATAAGAAAACCAATTTCTGTAGTAGACAGAGTTGCAAATTCATACTGAATTTAATTATTAGTGCCATGGATTGGTTATGGAACAATCAAATTTGAATGGTACTGTTAAATGTTGCTGACTGTTTGGTTGTTTAATAAGTGTGCCAGGGAGACACATTACAGTAAGACCGAGAGAGAGAGGTCCTGCAGAAGCCAAACTTCATGGGAAGGGATTCCATGATTTGAAAATGGGTTTCAGGTGAAACGCCATAAGACATTATTAATGTCTCATCTGCACTACATGATTGGTAAAAAAATATGAGTGAGATGGTGAAGATTATGTCAGTAAGACATGTGAGAGGCATGCAACATCAAAAGGAATTGGGATGGCAAACCGAGGGACTGTCAACTCACAGAAGGAGCCCCCATTCCTCATTAAAGAAAAGAAATAACATCTGCAAAATGGATAAGTGTTCCATAAACCCTGATTGATATATATATATATATACATACATGCATGTCTAATTATTAGAGTTAATATGCAGAGCATGTTTTGATTTTATTTCCATTATGGCAGACTGCTTGAAGTATGATTAGGACCTTCATAGTTCACATCAGTAAGGAGTGCACGCCTTTCTGGTGCTGAGTTATGTTAGGGATGCCAATATTGACTACGCCTTAAGGGAATGGACGCATTCCTGGTGTTTCAAGGTTGGATAGTGAATGTTATGAAATATGTTTACAGTTTAGAGCAACAATACTAATGAACTTGCTTATCCATCTTGTGTTGACAGCCTAAATAGATTGTAATTGATGTTACACACTAAAGAATCAAAATAAAAGGATGTTGTGAGGGGTTGTGGTGGAAGGGTTAATATAAATGAAAGGATGTTGTGGAGGTTGTGTAGGTTGTGGGGGTTTCGATGAAGAGTTGTGAAGTATTGATGAAAGGGCTATTATATGCCTATGGCTCCATAGTAGAGCCTTGACCTAGAAATGGTCGTAGTGAAGTTTCCTTCCAGTCGGCATGAAGGTGTACTGGTAAGGTGTTAATTATTTGACGATTTGGAGCAGCCTGCGTGCTGGCCAAACATCCTAGTCCGCAGGAGGATCCCAAGGCTTACAAAGTAAAAGCAGGACCCTGTGGACCAGAGAGGAAATGCACAATACAGATAAGTATTCAATTTCATTCATTTCTTATTTGAAATAATGAAGGTTTCAAGTATAAAGCTTGTAACAGTGAGCTGATGCATTATTGTTTCTTTGTTGGAAACCTTGGTCAATGCAGGAAGCAAGGACCCTGAAAGAACTAAAAGTTGCTTGGTAAATCCAGAGAGTGGCTGGTTGGGCAAGATTATTGATGATTTGGAGCAGCCTGCGTGCTGGCCAAACATGCAAGATTATTGATGTTGTGGAGCAGCCTGCGTGCTGGACAAACATACAAAGATTATTGATGATTTGGAGCAGCCTGCGTGCTGGCCAAACATGCAAGATTATTGGTGATTTGGAGCAGCCCGCGTGCTGGCCAAACCTGCAAGATTATTGATGTTGTGGAGCAGCCTGCGTGCTAGACAAACATACAAGACTATTTGATGTTGAGGGGCAGCCTGCGCGCTGGCCAAACACCCAAATCCATAGGCGATTCCAAGGCTTGTAAAGCAAAGAAGGACCCTATGGAATAAAGTGAAGACATCCAATCCAGATAAGTATTTGGTTATCTTGTAATTTCTTGCTTATGAATATACATGTGTATATGATTTGGTTATGATTTCCTATGAAAATAAACTAAACATGTGAATTAATTCAATGTTTGAGTGTAGGTATTGCTGGAAGAAATGACTATGAAAGTATCTTAAGGATGCATGTGGACATGTAACCGTCCTAAAGAGCTCAGCATGAGCAGTAATGAAAGATGGGGCTAGTGGAACTATGTGAGTCCTAGCAGCCAAGAGTTAGACCAACCGAGTGGAGGAACTCCATGGTTGAAAGGTCTGGAATAGACCATAGACACTACGTGTCATAGCCAAGAAGGGCAGGTCAAGCATTCATGTTGAGGTGAAAGAGACTAGGAGCATGAAAACCACCGTGGTGGTGTGGGTTCCAGAATGGAACATGACTAAGAGAAGAAACTCTTACTTCTCTCTCTTTCCTTTTTATTGATGCATTTATAAACACAGAAAATTGTTGAATGCATGTATGGCTAAAAGTAGAGTGTGTTTATTTGATGAAAGTGAATTGTGAATGCTAATTAATGAATTTCCTGTGAATGGATGAACATGAAGGAATTCATTTGTATGTTGGCAAGCATGAAAAGTGTGGGAGTCTCATGAGTAAAGCATGGACTATCCATGTCAACTGGGGAAAAAAACCATTGACTGATTTTTTTTTATGTTTGGGTTATGCTTGGCCTAATGAGAATTGTAATGATGAATTTCACAGGTGGAAATTAAATCAATTGGTTGCAATTGTTATGAGCAAGTGTTGCTTGTGAGCCAAGTGAGAACCAGCTGTGCACAATGACCATGGAAGCAGACCATAGGCTATTAGAATTGGCTGGAAGTCTTCTTCAAACAATTGCCAAGACCCAAGAAAATATTGGAGAGATGCTCAAGATGCAAAAGCAGCAGAACGAGATGAACCTCAAGAGGGTAGCAGCCATAAAGTTTTCAGAATTATGGATGAGCTGGAAGATCCGAATCAGCAGGAGCAGCTCGTGAAAATCAAAGGAGTTGGTCCTGAAAGTTCAAAGTAAAGAACAGAATGCAGGGCAGATCTGTAAAGTTTTTTTTAAAGTTTTGGACATGTGTAAATTGTATATGTGTGCCTAAGTCTTGGAACACCGAGGACAGTGTTATTCTAAGGGGGAGGGGATTGTAATACCCCATTTTGACCCTTAGGATATATTATCATTTAATGTAAATACTGTGTACATGTGACGTATGTTTTCCTAGCGTGGAGCTCAAGGCCAAGGCCCCGCTAGTGAAAACCCGAATTTGATTTAAAAGGGCAAGCATTGATAATTGATGCCCATGTGCTCTTAAGCCATGGAAATTGTAATAGGATGTAAATAAACATCATGCAATATAAAATTCCAAGACTGGCTATGGAGGCAACGAATGAGAAGGGGGCCATGTGTATCCACTAGGGAGTGGTGAGGGGGTTGTGGGGATGAACCATATGCTGCCAAATGTCATTATGAGAACCCATTTGACTTTCCTTGATGACATTTAATTCTGTTGTAAGGAAGTGGTTGAAGAAATTCGTATGGCTTCAATGGAGCATGGGCAGCCCAGAAATTCGTATGGCAGAGTATGGGCTCTGTTTTCTTGTACCACAAGCCACTCTACCTCATGGGAGTTGCTTCTTCCTCATACCCATTCCAGTGTGGAAGTTACCAGCACCATTTTCCATCCAAAAACGATTTGCCAGCAGAGAGCAAAACCAGAAATCGCGACTTTGAAAGAACCCGCATTTTGGGAAGCCAAAAACGTCAAGATCTAGTATCGAACAGTGAAATACAATGGGGGATCCATTGGTATGAACCTTGGGGCAAATTTGGGAGCATTAGCTACCCCAAAATCCGTAGGAAAACCCAGTTTTTGCAGCCCAGAAATGAAGTGACGGGATTGAGCTATTGGATAACAGAACTGTGAGAAATCCAAGTGTAAATGACTGAGCAGAGGTTTGGTTTGCTTGATAAACCCAGTGAAGGCTAGAATCTCAAGGAATTAGCAGTTGGACCTTTCTATGCCCACCCTAAAGAGAACTGGAGGGAAGGGACGCCTGAGGGACTGTGCAGCAGAGAAGGGGACCTTCCTTGTGTTGGGGTGCAGTAGGTATTGTGGGTGCCATGACTGCTGAGATCATTTGAGATGCCTATAGCTTTGTGGTTGAGCTCACTGGCTTAGCATCCTCCTCATTTGTTATTTGTATGCTTGATAAACCCAACGGTGTGTTGGCTTAGCATAGCTGATGACCGAAACAATATCTGTGAGTGAGCCCAGCTAGTTCCTCCTTAGTGGATACACAGCCCAGCTCGGGGGTGATCTCTCAGCTGAAAGAATATAGGCTGGACAGAGATCTATGGTTGGGTGGAACATTGCTCTCACATAGCCAGTTGTTTGGACAGCTTCATCTTCAAGATAAGTGTTCTATGTATTATAAATTATTTGCATTTTGTGTTCTGCAATATGTTAAATTGTCCATGTCTAACGAAATGAATTAGTTATCTTAATTTGGAATCCATGCATGGTATTGGAACGAGATTGAGTCTTTACATGCTGAATCATCCGCTGTTGTCATATATATATATATATATATATGTTAGGCATTACTGTTTGTGTGCTTGCTAGTATGTTTATTCCGCTGTGTTTTATTGAGTTGAAGCTGCACACAGAAGTTTTTAATTGTCATGAATTTATGAGTAATGTAATATTGGGGCTAAGTCTGCCAAAAGCCTCGGTGTATTGTTAATGTTTCCTTCCCTGCATTTGATGATGGAAGGGGACGTTACAGGACCTTAGCAGGTTGAAGGTTGGAATGTTCAAGTGTGGGTAGGAATAGAACTTCAGAGAAGGAAATGAGAAGACTAGGTTCCTTACCTAGTCAACGGGATGTCATCATTGGATAGATCTCTCCAAGAGCTTTCCAACGGTACCAACCTTGCCCCATTTGGACACTGGAGGGAGGAGTTATGCCCCTTGGAATATTGGCGAGGTTTCCCTCACAGAAGCAGGATCCAACAATTCCCGAACCCGTAGTGTCGGGTTTCGGGTTGCGGGGTCAGCAATTTGCGAGTTGCAGGGTCAGCGAATAGCGGGTTGTGGGCATGGAAAAATTCGCGTTGGGAGTCGGGTTTCGGGTTGCAGGAATCAAGATCGACCGTTTGGGATTTTCGCATTCCCGAACCCGAAATCGCGGGTTTTGGGTGTCGGGTTTCGGGTTGCAGGAATCGGGATTGACTTTTTGGGATTTCCGCCCTCCCAAACCTGAAATTGTGGGTTTTGGATTTCGGGATCGCCGGGTACACAATTTTGCATTGGGATTTCTGTAATACCGAATCCTGAACTACAGGTTGCGGGTTTCGGGATGCGGATTGTGGATTTGAGTTTTCTTTTCCAACTGTGTGAATGGGCGCATAGTCATAGTTATTGGAGAATAAAAATGTATCGCGGTCTCCAGTGATCAGGGAGGTCTGAGTGGACGTGACAGAGTGGTATCAGAGCTTCAGTTGTAGCACTGGGAGCTGTTTGGGCCGAATGGCACATGAATTTTGGCCAAGAAATGTGCCTAGGGCGTGATTTTTCTATGAACTTAATTGCTTTATTTATTGCTCAGATGAATAATTCCTGGTTTAGATGAGTATGATATAGTTTATTTGCATGTTTATGATATCTAATAGAATGTATGTGATATACATAGACAATTAGCAGCAGCTGTCAGACAATTGTATCACGGTGCAGCGCACAGTACGAGGTGAGAATGGTTACCCTGAATGATGCCCAGGACCCATTTGGGCCGAAAGATGAGGTATTGGGTGAGAATGCGCAAGAAGCACATAAAGAAGCCGAGTCTGATGGAAGAAGGGAGCAAGTCACGCCCCCAAACTTAGCTGAAACTATGGTTAGCTTCAATGAGCGAATTATGAAAGAGCAAGAAGAGCAGCATCAGCTCAATGCAGCCATTTTGCAGAGTCTCACGGACTTGCAGCAAAGGATTAACGGTGGTTCTAAAATGAGCCACGAAGGACGAGAAGAAAGAAATGCAAAAATTCAGTCTAGGGGTCGTTCCATTAAAAGAACTCCAAGCCCTAGAAGGGGTTCTTTGGGCCGAAAGCATAGGACACCCTCTCCTAATATTTCTTCTAGCAGGTCAGAGGATTCTGAGGGTTCTCAAGAGAGGCCATGATGCACTGCCAGTAAGAGTAAATGCAGGAAGAAGCACAGAGGTATTCCACAGGGTGAATTCAGGAAGGCTAGGCCTCCTACTTTTGATGCTGGAAGTAAAGACGGTAAGGAAGCAGAGGCATGGCTTCTTGGGATGAAGAAGTACTTCAGAATGCATGAGTATTCGGAGAATGAAAAGTCTAAGGTCGCTATCTACAACCTTAGTGGAAGACCTTCTATCTGGTGGGATCACCTCATGCAGCTGAAGGGAAACAGTGAAAGAAGAGTCAGCTGGGGTAGGTTCCAAAGGTACTTCCAGGAGAAATACCTATCAGCTAGATATTATGATAGTAAGAGGAAAGAGTTCAATGAACTCAAACTTGGACAGAACACTATGGATGAGCATGTTCACAAGTTTCTAGAGTTACTGAGATATGTCGACTACATCAGGGATAAAAGAGTGAAGATTCAATGCTTCCATGGTAGTCTGCCACAGAATTACAGAGACAGGATAGAGTTTGTAAATACACTAAGCTTGGATGAAGCTATTAGGATGGCAGAGCATTGCTATGAGCAGAATAAAGGTAAAGCAGAGGCATAGACATCATGGAAAGGTAAACCCAAGGAAAGTTTTGATCAGAAGAAAGGTGAGTCTAAACCACCATTCAGGGATCAGCCTAGGAGATTTCCACAGGGCCAGCAAGCAAGAAGAGAATTCAAGCCAGCAATGAATAGGACACCAATGGGGCCACTTTAGTGTTGGGGTTGTGGAGAGAACAACAGGCTAAGGGATTTCCCAATTGCAAAAAAGAACCCCAGGGTCTTGCACAATGTTAGAAGAGAAGCTACAGTAGGGGATATGGCCAGAGCAACACCCAGGATTTATGCAGCACTGGATGATCACCAAGCAGACCATCAGTCAGCAGTAGTAGAAGTTGCAGGTAAGATTGTTGAGTAGCCTATTTCTGTTTTGATTGATCCAGGGTCTACTCATAGTTATGTATCTCCTAAGGTAATTGACATTTGTTCCCTTAGTAAAGTGAAGCATGGCAATGCTTGGTTAGTTCAGCTAGCCTCCGGTACCAAGAGAAAGGTCAATGAAATGGTGAAGGAATGTCCTATAGAATTGAATGGACTCCTCAAACATGCAGAATTGAATGTCTTGCCATTGGGGTCATACGATGCCCTGATTAGCATGGACTGGTTGGAAAGGCATAGAGCCAAGGTGGACTGTTATGGTAAAGAATTGGAATGTCTTGATGATGAAGGCAAGCTAAGGTTGGTTAAAGGCATTCCAAAGCATGTTTCAGTAAGACAAATTTCAGCTCTGCAATTGAGGAAGTTTCATAAAAAGGGTTGCCAGTTATATGTTGTACATATATCAGGTTCAACAGAGGATAAGGGACCTAGGATAGAAGACTTCCATATATTGCAGGAGTTCCAGGATGTGTTCCCAGATGAGGTTCCAGGATTGCCACCTAAGAGGGACATTGATTTTTCTATTAATCTTGTTCCGGGAGCAGCACCCATCTCCAAAGCTCCTTATAGAATGAGCACACCAGAGTTGGTAGAGGTGAAGATGCAGCTGCAGGAATTGATAGAAAAAGAATATGTTAGACCGAGTGTATCCCCATGGGGTGCACCAGTATTGTTTGTTAAGAAGAAGGATGGAAAATTGAGGTTGTGTATTGATTACAGGCAGCTCAATAAGGTGACAGTTAAGAACAAGTACCCCTTGCCAAGGATTGATGACTTGTTCGATTAGATGAAGGAAGCTAGAGTATTCTCCAAGATTGACTTGAGGTCGGGGTACCATCAGGTAAAGATAAAGGATGAAGACATTCATAAGACAGCCTTCAGGACTAGGTATGGACATTATGAATTTACAGTGGTGCCGTTTGGTCTCACCAATGCACCTATTACATTCATGTGTCTCATGAATAACGTCTTCAGCAAGTATTTGGATAGGTTTGTGATTGTGTTCTGGGATGACATTCTTGTGTATTCCAAGAATGAGGTAGAGCATGATGAGCATTTGAGGATGGTGTTACAAGTCCTTAGGGAGCACCAGCTGTATGCTAAGCTAAGTAAATGTAACTTCTATCAAGAGAAGGTACAGTATTTGGGTCACTTTATATCAGCAGAAGGTATTGCTGTAGAGCCTGAGAAGATTGAGGCCATTATGGATTGGTCCACTCCAAGGAATGCAGTAGATGTTAGATCTTTCCTGGGCCTTGCTGGTTACTACAGAAGGTTCATTCAGGGCTTCTCCAAGATAGCCCACCCCATCACTTCATTGCGAAGGAAGAACATTTAATTCGCATGGTCTGAAAAATGTGAAAGAAGTTTCTAGCGGCTGAAGGAGTTGCTTACTAGTGCACCTGTTTTGAAGATCGTAGATCCAAGTAAGGATTTCATGGTATGCACAGACGCTTGCATTTAGGGACTCGGTGGAGTGCTAATGCAAGAAGGTTCCGTAATTTTTTATGAGTCAAGGAAACTAAAGGAGCATGAAAGGAACTATGCCACCCATGACTTAGAGCTAGCAGCCATAATTCACGCTCTTAAGAGATGGAGGCATTATCTTTTGGGAAGAAGGTTTGAGCTCCAAACTGATCACATGAGTTTGAAATACTTGTTCGACCAGCCAAAACTGAATGCAAGGCAGACTAGATGGATAGATTTCCTTTGCGAGTTTGATTTGGAGATTAAGCATGTCAAAGGTAAAGAGAATAAAGTTGCTGGTGCACTCAGCAGGAGATTCCATATTGTAGCCATAAGCAAATGTGAATCAGATTTGAAAGAATGAATTTTAGAGGCACAAGATGGTGATGAAGTCTATCTCCAAATTAAAGATAAATTGCAGCAGAACATTATAGAGGAGAATTATGCAAGATATCAGTTGGGTAAGGATAATGTTCTCATCTATCAGAACACCAGGCTATACATTCCAGATAGTGCTGACTTAAAGAAACTGGTGATGGATGAGATACATCAGAAGCCATACTCAGGACACCCAGGGTATCATAAGACTATAATAGCAGCAAGGAAGCAATACTTTTGGCACGGTATGAAGAAGGACATAGCTGAGCATATTGCTAGATGTCAGAAGTGCCAACAGGTCAAGGCAGAGCATCAACATCCAGCAAGATTGTTGCAGCCCTTACCCATTCTAGAGTGGAAGTGGGAAGTGATTTCCATGGATTTTGTAACAGGACTGCCCATGACAGTGAGGAAGCATGATTCAATCATGGTTGTGGTGGACAAGCTATCAAAGGTAGGTCATTTCATCTCGGTCAAGTCCACTCACAAGGCTAATGACATTGCAGATATCTTCATGAGGGAGATATTCAGATTGCATGGATTGCCCAAGGCA
This sequence comes from Larix kaempferi, assembly GCA_027924585.1. NCBI lineage: Eukaryota > Viridiplantae > Streptophyta > Pinopsida > Pinales > Pinaceae > Larix > Larix kaempferi. The sequence continues at coordinate 30,467,908 of BSBM01000622.1, read as the reverse complement.
ATAGTTTCAGATCGTGACACCAAGTTCACATCCAATTTTTGGAAAGGTTTGTTCCAAGCGTTGGGAACTCAATTGAAATTTAGTACAGCCTATCATCCTCAGAAAAATGGTCAGACTGAGAGAGTGAATCATATCCTTGAATATATGCTAAGGATGTATGTGATGGATAATCCATCTAAGTGGGAAGACTATCTACACTAAGTGGAATTTGCTTACAAAAATGGGCATCAAGCATCATTGAAGATGAGTCCTTTTGAAGTGTTGTATGGCAGAGGATGCAGAACTCCAGTGAGCTAGGACAACCCAGTGAACAGAGTAGTGCTTGGACCAAAGGTGGTTGAGGAAATGGAACAGGAAGTTGTTAAGATTAGGCAGAATCTAAAGGCAGCACAGGACATGCAGAAGAGTTATGCAGATCTAAAAAGAGTGCATAAGGAGTTTCAAACTGGGGATCATGTCTACTTGAGAGTGAGACCCAGGAAGAGTTCCATGAAATTGGGAAGTTGTGCCAAGTTGGCACCAAGATATTGTGGTCCATTTGAAGTCTTTGATAGGATAGGGCCAGTTGCATATAGAATTGCATTTCCTGCTAACATGAAAGCTCATAATGTTTTCCATGTATCTTTACCTAAGAAATATGTACATGATGCTAATCATATCATTGATTGGCATGTGATATAGGTGGAACCAGAGGGAGAGTTCCAGGTGGAGCCTACGTGCATCCTCGATAGGAAGGTTACTTTGCTCCAGAACCAGGCCATAGGGAAGGTAAAGGTGCAATGGAGGCACCTTAGCCTAGAGGAGGCCACGTGGGAGCTAGAGGATGCCATGAGGGAGGCATTTCCATTTTTGTTCAGTTTTGAGAACACCGAGGACGGTGTTATTTAAAGGGAGAGGGAGTTGTAATACCCCATTCTTCCCTTGATGTAAATACTGCTTATGTATAGTATGTGTAAATGCCCTAGTGTGGAGCTCAAGGCCAAGGCCCCACTAGTGGATGTTTCGGTTTATTGCTTAGGAAAGCATTGATGCAGTTTGATTATTCATGGGCTGCTAAGCCATGAAGAATGTAAATGATGTAATTATTACTAAATGAATAAAATAACCAAGAAGTTGGCTAAGGATGCAATGAACGAGAAGGGGGTTGTGTGTATCCACTAGGGAGACATGAGGGGGTTTGGGATTGGTTGACCATGTTGCCACATGTCTGACTGAGAACCCGTTTGAACTCCCTGCTAACATTAATGCGATTTCAGGGGTGGTTGAGAACCAACTGCTGGGTCTGATGGAGTATGGAGCATGCCTGTGATTTCGTATGGCAGGGTATGGCTCTGATCACTTGTGCATGAAGGCATCGAACTACCTGGGATAACTCGCAGAGCCTGTTGTGAACCGGGGGGGAGGATTCAGAGACACACACTCATCCATTCAGGACTCACGCACCTAATTCCCTATTTGGAATGCTCGCGCTACCATTGTTGATACCATTGACCCTCGTAGAGGATTAACCTGCGTGTTTTCCTGTAAGTAGCATGCCCTTGTGTGGGGGAACTAACCAAAAATGGGAAACCGTGACACCCTGTGTATAGAACCCTGGTACAACGATGGGTAGAGTCAATAGAGAAGGTTGCAGAGCGGTTTGCGCAGAGCAACCATCGGAAGACCCCAAGTCGGGATATGTCTTGTTGTAAACTGTTGGAGAAGGGTTGGATTTCTAGAGAAACTCAGTGAAGGCTATAGTCTCAATGAACTAGTGACTGGACCTTTCTATGCACATCCTACAATATCACTGGAAGGGAAGGACCTTGTGAGACTGTACATCAGTGATAGGATATTCCTTGTGTTTGATGTGGTAGGTATTATGGGTGCTAGGTCGACTATGAGTGACTAGACCTTTCTATTGCCATCTTGGAATAGCACTGGAAGGGACGGTTCCTTGAGATACTCTGTGATTGTGCAGTAGGTCTTCCTTGTGTTGGATGTGGTAGGTATTGTGGGTGCCAAGTCAATTGAGTGTTGAGATGCCTGCAGTTCTGTGGTTGAACTCACTAGTTTAGCAATGCCTCCTTGTTATCCCTGTGTGCTGAAGAACTGCTGTAGGTTGGCTTAGCATGGGTAGGTGCCCTGGAATGGTTGGTAAACCCAACTACATTCTAGTTTAGCATGTGAATGGAGCTTTGACTGTGAGAGAACCTATTAGCCCTCCTTAGTGGATACACTGCCCAGCTCAGGGGTGATCTCTCAGCCAAAAGAGTATAGGCTGGACAGAGATCTAAGGTTGGGTGGAACGTTGCTCTCACTTAGCTAGTTGCTTCGGAATTCAGAGATAAGTATTCTGTTATGGTAAATGATGTGGTTTCATTATTGTGGTGAATTCTTGTATAATCATGGAATTGTTGTATGTATGGTTATATGAATGGTTGACATGAAGTCATGTACAAGCCTGAGTAACAGGGTGAATCCACTATGTGTATTTATCTTGTATTGCAGGAACTAATGCTTGTAATTCTTGCATATGATAGATGTGTGACTTAAGTCTGTGGATGCATTTTATATGTGATGATGTATGATAGAGCTCCATTTTTTTGGTAATGAATGTGATGTGTACTAACCCTGTGAAGGAAAGGTATATTTATATTTGATCCTTGAGAAGTTAGAGAAGCCCTGGAGGTGGTTTCAGGAACCTCTGTGGCTCAGATAGCAGGAAGGGACCTTGGTAGGTTGAAGGTTGGAATGTTCAAGTGTGGGTAGGAACAGAACTTCATAGAATGAAATGAGAAGGTTAGATGCATTACCTGGTCAAGGGGATGTTATCATTGGATAGAGCTCTCCAAGAGATTTCCAATGGTACCGACCTTGCCCCATTTGGACACTGGAGGGAGGAGTCATGCCCCTTGGAATATTGGCG